>CM053026.1:593674160-594124160 GCA_028564925.1 Lithobates sylvaticus
TAAAACATTTTTCTGCCAGTAAATACCTTATACAGCCCACTTCCTCTTTTTTGTCTAGTCATTAGCCTAGGCTTATGACATCATGCACAGCTCTCTCTCACTCTCCTGAGAGTTTGCCAGGAAGGGAGGGGGGTGAGTCATATGAGGGCCAATGAGAGCTGGAGGTGTGTCTCTGTGTAAATCCAGGAAGTGGAACAGGCAGCAGCTTCAGCTGCCCACAGTTAAAATGGCTGCAGCCAGACTTAGTGGAGGAAGATCTCTGCAGCATATTTGGCAAGTACAGAATCACAGTATATATAAAATAATATACAAAAGTGGTTGGAGGGAAGCTTCAGAATGGCAAAGATGTTTGTATTACAAATTATGTGAGCAGACTGCAGTTCCTCTTTAAGAACAGCAAAACTCTATGTGGCAGATACATTCCAACGACAATTGCCAGGGGCTGTTTGTCACACATAGTGTAATAAACACTGTCAAAGTGTAGCACCCCCTAGTGTGCTACTAGTGTGAGTATAGGCAAATTTATGTATTGACTCATAGTAAACTTGTGAGTCTTCATTGGGTCATGGGTTTACTGCAGGCCAGGCTGGATGACTCATACAGGCATGTCTCTGGTGCCTCCCTGTGGTTCTAGAAGTTTGGAGACATTTCTAGAAGCTGGAGGACAGAGGCCAGGAGAGTTCATCTGCTTATTTAGGGAGTTTGGCCAATCCCCAGGCAGTGGGCCTGGCAGAGTGGCTGAGTCATGCCAGCAGGGGAGTCGGGTGGAAGATGGACGATCGAGTCTGTCAGTGGCCCTAGAGGGGAACCCTGGTCTGGGGGGACTTTGCCTCGGGCTGGCTTGGCAGGATCCTGACAGCAGTGTGGTTTGAAAGGAATCTTACCTAAGAAGCAGTGGGAGCAAGGAGTACAGTGTGAGTACATCGGCACACTCAGGGACTTGCAAGGGGAGAGACTGCCACATGTAGCATGCCTTTCTGGAAGACAGCATTGTGCTTAATCTTTCCTTTTCCTTGCCCTGGGAAATCTTCAGAACAGCCGGGTGGGTTGGTGAAGAGGCAGCCAGGTGGGCTGGTATTTCCTGCAGTCAGTAGCGCTAGGACCAGTGTCTACAGGGGAGTTGAAGATACTACGGAAATCAGCCGACCACACTTTGTGCTGCTTTCTAAGGGACTGTGAGTTCCTAGTCCTTAAGGGGCTTTTGTATTTTTGATTATCAGAGACTGTTAGTGCCCAGGAAGAGGACAGTACAGGCTCGTGTACATGGGGAGGAAGTTATCCCTGTTTTGTTGCAAGTCAAGCTGGGCACCCCATAATTCCTAGTCTCCAACCAAGTTATTACCCCTAATAAGACAACAAAAACCAAGCTCAAAGACCGTTCCTTGTGTCTGGAGAAAGTGTGGAAAATGCTTGCTTTCTGGCTGCGCAGGAGTGGGGAACCTAGTAATCTGCAACCCCTGCAGGGGAAGTGCTACAAAAGTAATAACCAGCACATGAATATAGTAAAAAAACAACTTATCACTTCCGTACTATGAGTAAGCTTTTGGTGGTGCAGTGCAGATTGTCCTTCCCTGGAGTCCAGATTGCAGCTATCTGGAGAATGTACAAGGTAACGCATGCAGCTTGAAAGAAAACAAAAGTAGTAGTAGTATAGATGGGGGCCAAGTGCTAAAAGATAGGCCACCTTTATATTCTTGGTGTTCTTCTTTAATGTGGTGATTTTTACTTCTGCCATTGCTGCTGTTTCAGACAATAGAGATGTTCCCTTTTTTTATCTTAAAGTGGGGTTGCGGGCAAAACAAAAAAAAGTGGCTTAAAAATCATAAAAAAAATAAATAAAAATTAATTGGAAAAAAAAAAAATTTTACTCACCTCTAAATGCCTGTTGCTAGGGGGTCCCTCGTAGTCTGCCACCTTCATTGCCCGGGCTAAACGTCACTTCCTGTAGGCGCCGCACAGTCATCTGGGACCTGTCATGTGTCCCAGATGAGTGAGCGTCGAATCACGGCGCACGGCGCCGCTCGCACATGCGCAGCGGGTGCCTGGCTGTGAAGCCACAGCCGGGTTCCCACATTAAGAATGCCGGCGCCGCGAGCGGAGCGGGGAACAAGGGGGGGGTCTCGTTCCCCCGCATCGCTGGACCCCGGGACAGGTAAGTGTCCGATTTATTAAATGTCAGCAGCTGCAGTATTTGTAGCTGCTGACTTTTAATTATTTTTTTTTTTTTGGCCCTCCTCTTTAATGTGTTTAAGGGAACAAATATTATCTAAGCCACTGTGCTGCTCATTACTTTGGCGTTCTTTAACATGTCAGCCTTTCTTTTTTAAATCTGTGTTACCATTGTTCCTTTTTGCAGCACTTGTCCTGGCCCTAAGAATGCTTTTTTGCATTGTTACTGGTGTCTTCGTAACCTGTGGTACAGGTAAGGGTGGTCTAACACTGGGAGGGCTGGAAAACTCACAAGCCAGGGGGCTCATAACTGGCAAGGTGTTGGTGCTAAACCATGCAAGTCCCTGTCCTGCTTCTTCTTGTATAGGTCTACTATGCACCTGCTGGTAATGGAACCTTCCACCATATTGTGTTAAACTCCCGGCCATAGGCTGGTTCATGACATCCCTGGCTTAGCGCCTTAATATTCAAGAATAAAGGAATGTCCACACATGAAAGCATTTTTTCACACTTTACTGTAACTTTGTAGAAATTCGATGATATCTGACATCACATTGACCTCCTCTCCTTGGAAGCACCATGTATGCTAAGTCCAGAGCATTCAGCTTTCTTCACCAAGTAGGATCAAGGTGCTCTCATTGGTATACCAGTCTTTTCCAATGTTCTCACCATAGCTCTGCCCAGCTGGGCATGCTCCCAGATGGTAATCTCAACCCCAGGCCTAATCTCTTACCCACTCCGGCCTGGCTTAAAAAAGCCATTTGCACTCCACTGGGAGAAGTTATGGGGAGACAGGGCAACTACAGCCTTCCTTCTGTGTTCTGTTTCACCTTGCCAGGGAATTTGTCCTTATAAAGGGCCCTGTAGATAAGTTCTGTAGGGGACTACAATCTAACAGCGGGGTGTTTGGCTCCGATGCCCTGACACCTCTGAACTCCACCCACACTGGCATTTGTATTGGCACTGACTACACCCATGACATCGCCAGACAAAGGTTCTCTCTTAAAGGAACCTAACACCCAATTACTCACCCTTCTAGTGGCAAGCAAGCACCAACTCTGCACCTGCCAACAAGCTACTCGTTGTCAGAACTACAAATGCATTCAATTACTCTGTTAATCCAAACAAAGCTCAGTTGACAAAAGCAAGGTTTAAATATGATGCTTTGCTTTATTTTTTGAAGAAATCTTTGCAGGAGCACAGAGTGCAAAGCTGGCCATTAATGTTGGTTCAAATGTCAGCCAATTCCTACCGAATTCGAGACGTGGGTGAGAGAGAAATGTACTAAATTTGTCATGTTTAGCCTGCAGTCTGTTAAAAACCGACAACACTAAGGAGAGCACACCGTTGTCAATTCTCTAGCTATGCTGGGAACTCAGTGCACTCTCCTCCAAGGATCAGACTTGTTCTGACTCGCTCCCGCTGCACAGCCATTAACTGGGAAGCTCAGTGTGCTGCTGCTTCTCCTCCCCCAGCTCTTATGCAGCTGAAAACAGAGGGAATGTGATCACCTATAAAAAAGAGAAAAAAATTATTTTATAATGTTTTTTCATATCTATACAACATTTTTTAGCCTTTTGTTTCTGTTATAAACCGAATAGGTTGTTTTACAAGTTGATCGTTTACAATCACTTTAAAACCGACAATGTATGCATGTAGATGCCATAACCCTCGATGGGGCGGCCTTAACTTTTGGGCTTACCGGTTACCTCCGCTTGGCTTGTTCTTCCATGTCTAAGGGTTCCCAGGGTCAATACCCAACGACTTTGTACGCTGACACCATAAAAGTCCTTTAGAAAGGTTATTATTTGCAGGGGTAACATCCAATAGACACATTCTCATATAGGAACAGAGGGCAAGGGTGAAGAAACTCAGGCACCTTGAACTGCAGACTATTTGAACGTCTATAATGTAAACCCAGAGAGTAGCCACTCGCAGCTGGGCACTTCAAAGCTGAACAAATCTTTAGCCAGAGATCATGGTAGTCAGCACTTGAATTCGGAACTTGCAAAGTCTCTGACCTTGAAAAAAAGTTGCACGCAAACTGAACAGGAACCTTTCCTCAGCACCTGGAATGTTCTCTGTCTCCTTGGCAGTACTGGGAAAGCGTGGATTTGTCAGGGTCCTTGACAACCCAGCAACCAGGCACTTCTTGAGATGCCAGCTTGTTGGCCCTCCTCCGAAGAGTCCTCCCCCGGTCGCTTACACAAGCTGCGGTGCCCCTCCAAGTTGAGAGCACACCCGGACGCCTTGAATCCTCCCTCAGTTACTGCGTTTCAGACCAGCCGGTTCCGATACTCGGGAACAGACAGATCCTTGCCCCAGACCAAGTAGGTCTAATGGGGTTAGCCAAGCTGACCATGTTGCGGGGCAGCCTTTGCTCCGAGACAGGGACCCCTCGCGGGGCTACCCTGGTCCAGGTCTAGGAACAGGCAACGAACCCTGAATACGTGACCTCAGCATCTTAAGTACCCTCCCCCAGACTCCTCAGCAGGGCCAGACGCACCGCCGATTGGCTCCGGGGAATGTTGATACCCAAGCCGTCCAACCAGGCCTGGTTCTGAGCCTGTCATGTGCACCTAACAGTACACATGACCTGGCAGAACACCTACTACAGCCCAGCCAAACTGATGCCAAAGTTACCCTACATAATTAACCCCCAGAACCTACTTACTGTTCTGAGAGAAAAATACAAAATTTAAACATAGTGGACATCTTGTAAAAGTGTCACCGCTTCACATCCCCCCAGTCAATTAGACGATGTCCCCATCATCTAGGCAACAACCAGGGCAAAAAATCCTAACCTATTTACAAAAACTTATACGGTGCCTGAGTTTTTTTAAATGGGTGTTGGGAAAGGGAAAAGGAAGGAAACACATTTAAACATTTGGCATAGTCACAATAATACATTTAAGCACTGTACATGTACCACCCAGACCTAACTGACTAACCCACCCAATCTCCGATGAGCTTGACAGTCGATCTCGGTGCAATCCTGCAAAAGAAACACAGCATACAAAGCAACACTGTACACTATACATTCTGTTTTGAAGAGCAAAGTTCCACTGCTGCTTCAGTGAAACTTTCTTCTTCAAAGGCAGGTAAAACAAATTCTTCCCTCTAACATCTCTAATAGCTATAACGAAAAGTTCTTACTACTGCTGTTCCTTTCCTGCCGAACCATGCCACCTAGTGGTCAGAGCCGCTGTAACTGCAAGTCTTTTTTTTTTTTAACCAGAGCGCTGTGGGCTAAGAGCCTGTAGAACTTGACATGTAGTTTCCCGTAGCAACCACCTGCCTATCTACCCCACAGTCCTTGCAACTTGCAGAAAAACATTGCAAACTGAAGATACAAAAAAAAAGTTCCTTTTTTGAAAAAAAATCAAAGGCTTGACTTCAGTGACAGTTCACCAGTAAAACCGCAGGTCAGGTAGAACAACATCCCTACCCAGCTCAGTATCATAAGTGGTGATGTAGTAGACAGCACTGTCCTTGTCCGGTCTGCAGATCACGACTTTATCACAATAGATATGCCGACCATAGCTCCAATGTAACAGACATCCCTGGAATCGTTCAAAGATTTCTTCCGCAGTGGCTTTGGGACCTTAAGGTAGTCCCAGACATCCTCTGCATACCACTTCTTCCGATTCGCTTCCACGATGTTCATGACTTCCCTATGCACGTAAGGGAACTCAAGTCAATACTCTGTTGCCACCCGCTTGTTAAAGTCTCTGAGTCCTCCAGTGGCCCCGTTATAATCGGGCAGTATCTAAAGAACGGGCAGCAGAACAGTCTAAGCTAAAGAGCTTTTGAATAAAAAGGTCAAACTTTTACTCACGGCAATTTTGGTTCAAAGTACCAATCGTCTCCCTCATCGGAGCCGGACTCGGTTGGTGAACCAGGCGACGAATCTCCAGCAGGCCGATAACTTCCCGCAGCAGTGTTGGCAGCTCCCCTTGGTCGGCACTTGAATACTTTCCCCCAAATATCCGGTCTGGGGGTGCAAGAGGCAGGCCTGCCTCTGTGTTGGCGAGGGACACTCCTTCGTTTGAGCAACCAGCGCTCTCCTGCGGGGTCACGTCCGTGGCCTCTGCAACAGTCTCCGGAACCTCAGAGGGGGCAGGGTCCCCCCTGGCAATCCGAGCCCCAAAGGACGATGCCGGGGCATATACAATGGACTCCTCAGTTGACATACCCGTAGCCCAGTCATACCGGAAGGCCCAGGGCTGTACGGTGGGTTGTTCGACTTCAAATATGTACTCGCCGCCCCTCCGGCACCTTGCAAAAGGCAGAGGGTTCGCGACCAACCCATCGCATTTTCCGCACAACACATATGTTCTTGACCTGGCCATACACAGAGCAAATTTTATCTGGTTCTGGATGAAATGGATGAAATTTGCTCTATAGGTGACCCCGTTGGCATGCTCCCAGCTGGCATTTTTTGATTGAAAAACTGAAGAAACGGGGAGGAAAATTGTCATCAGAAGAGTGTCTACATTTAGTTAGAATACAATAGCCAGAGCAGGAGGTTCATCGATTTGTGCTGTATAGCAAAATCTGATCTGCATGCTGAACAAAAAAATCTATGTGAATATGACTGGCTTGATTCAAAAGTCTGAACCAAGCCACAAGTTTGATTTGTGATGTGATACTTGCTAATGCTATTCCACACCTACATGCAGGGCGGGTGCTCCCGATGGGTGAACTAGGCAGCCACCTAGGGTGCACTGCTGCCTAGGGCTGCAGCCACGGCCGCTAACTTCCCCTTTAGCCTTGCCAGGGAACAAGAGGGGCCCTACACAAGACTGGGGCGCTGACTGACACTCCAGAGAAAGCAGCAGCCATGGAGGACATCTGTCATGGCTGCTGCAGAGGAGGTCAGCAGAAGCTCAGCCTGTGAGGAGGGCACGGGGGCAGCGGAGGAATCAGACATTAGGACAGCGGAGGCGGCAGGCACGAGGACAGCGGAGGAGGCGGGCAGGATGACAGCGTGATGCCCCGGTGAGTCTGCTCTCTGATCCTGTTGTAATCACCTACACTGTCCTAGACAAGACTAACGACACCCCCAACCCCCCCCCCCCACGCTTGGCAGGGCAGGGAAGCAGACACTGCAGCCATTGTGTTCTGCAGGTGGGGGGCAGGCAGCTCAGGGCTGGCCGGGAAGGGTCCTTACAACAGAAGCAGTTTGGAAGGAGTCTTTCCTGAGAGGCAGCGGGAGCAAGGAGGACAGTGTGAGTACTACAGCACGGTTCAGGGATTTACAAGGGGAGAGAGTGCCACACGTAGCAGGTCTCTCTGGAAGATAACGGTGTGCTTAAATCTTCTCTAACCTTGCCCTGGGAGATCTCACGAGTCAGTCAGGTAGACTGGTAAAGAGTCAGTCGGGTGGACTGATGAAGAAGCAGCCGGGTGGGCTGGAGGAGAATCAGCCAGATAGGCTGGCATTTCCTGCAGTCGGTAGAACTGGGACCAGTGTCTACAAGGGAGTTGGAGGTACTCCAGGAGGCAGCTTACAACACTTTCTGCTGCTTTCTAAAGGGACTGAGAGTTCCTAGTCCTTAAGGGTATTTTGCATCTTTTCACTTAAAGACTGTCAGTGTCTGGAAGTGAAGCAGCAAATCAGAGTGCTGCAGAGAGAAGAAGACAAATCAAATGTACATAGTAAAGGAGAGGAATCAATGAGAGTTGTACATAGGGAGGAAGTTGTCCCTGGTTTTGTTGCTATCAAGTTGGGCATCCCATAATTCCCATTCCCCATTCAAGTTATTACCCCTAATAAAACATAAAACAAAGATCAAAGACTTTTCCTTGTGTCTGGATGAAAGCTGAAAATGCTACTTGTCTGGCTTTGTAGGAGTGGGGAACCCTCTTATCTGCAACCCCTATGGGGGTAGTGCTACAGTAGTTCTCCATGAGGCCTTAACCTAAAAGACATCCAAAAGGCAAGAAATAAATTTTTGTGATTATTTTAGGTGTAGTGGTACTCCTGTAGGGGCTGCTGAGTGATTGTGGCCCACATGTCACCCTGCCCAGACCGACATTCACGTTCAGATACTCCAATACAATGAACAAGTCCATCAGCTTTGTTTTTGTATTTTATTGAGGGATTAGAACTTGGATAGGGTTAAGGAATTAATGGCATGTCCAGGAAAAAGATTCTTGCATGGTTTCGGACAATTTAGATACTCTCCTCCTGCACAACATTTGCTGCAGACTATCACTCCTTTTTCCTCCAGCACATTTCTTCAGGCACAGCTGGCACATGGTTAGACCCGACTCTGGTTTCAGCCAGGTCTTAACAAAAATATCTTATTACAGGTAGGGACTGCGGGCCCCTATAGTGTAGCAAAAAAAATTCTGGTGCTAGCTGCCCTCTTGGTGGACTACTGATCCCAGTCAGCCCTTTGCAGACCCTGCCAGCCCTCTCAGCTGCAGCGGCCTGACTTCGCTGCCAGTAACATCACAGTCTATCATGCTGGCTTTACATCCATCTTAGGCTGCACACTCCCAGTCCGCTCCAGCATGTCTCTCCCAGCTCTCCCGACTGTGCCTGTCCATGTACCTTACCCAGGTAATGGTAAAGGTACACTATTGTTGTATTGTATATTGTGGGGTCATCCTTTGTAGTCAGCTTCACAATAACACTGTACCACAGCTGTGTCAAGGGGATTGAGCCAAGTTATTGGGGGGTGTAAGAACAGAGTACAGGCCAAATCATCAGCAGCTCCTTCGGGGGTTAGTGCTACATATAAACAATTTGAACTTTGGCTATACAGTATATGCACCTAAATGTTCAATGCTTTCTCTTAAAATTCCACAAGAGGGCACTGTTGGCAAAATAAAGCATTAGCTTTTTACACCTGTCTGCGGAAAGCAGATTAATTTGCAGCAAGAATTTGAGAAATGTTCCAACTGTTCCAAGCCATGTTAAAAAAAACACCTGTTTTACTATTGCAAAATCTTGTTATCGCTTATAGAAGCAAGGGCTCGCTAGTATTTAATTAGAAGTATTTTTCATATGTCAAGTGCTCAGCTCAACAGTGTATAGCGTTAAGCAATGTAAATTCCTTTGCTGATTATTTCTGGTTCAAAGGCTGACTATTACAGCACAGGCCTTTACAGAAAACAGGTTTGGACTTTTGAGGTACCAACTCACAACAAAATATGTTAAAAAAAATGTTTTATTACCAAAATGTTAAAATCACGTAAGACCCACTAACATAAATTTTTTTTATAACAAACTGAGTTAACAGTAGCACAGAGAAATTTAGGAAACATTTGTCTTGAATTGGAAAAGATGAGTTTAATTTTGATGTCTAATTTTTTCTTTTTCTATCCTCACAGCTTGCACCCAGCACATACAATCATTGTGAATGGAATTCCCGAGTGGGTTACTGCACTAAACGTAGTGGGTTATGATGCACGTGGCATTCACACTAAGGCTGGCTTCACACTGGGGTCGGTGCGGGGCGGCGACGGTAAAGCAGCGCTATATTTAGCGCTGCTTTACCATCGTTTTACCCGCGGTATGCGGCCGCTAGCGGGGTGGTTTTAACCCCCGCTAGCGGCCGCAAAAGGGTTAAAAACCTCTGCAAAGCGCCGCTGCAGCGGCGGTTTGCGGGCGGTATCCCCGCGGTTTCCCATTGATTTCAATGGGAAGGAGCGGTATAGGAGCGGTAAATACACCGCTCCTTCACCGCTCCAAAGATGCTGCTAGCAGGACTTTTTTTTACCGTCCTGCTAGCGCACTGCTCCAGTGTGAAAGCCCGCCGGCTTTCACACTGGAGTGAATGGGGCCGGTTTTTTCAGGCGGTATACAGGCGCTATTTTTAGCGCTGTACCGCCTGAAAACCGCCCCAGTGTGAAAGGGGCCTAAGAAAAGACTTGTTGCATCTCAAGATTTAACTCTTCACTGTACTCTTTCTAAGGAACAATTGCATGCACATAATGATATAGTCACTATATATATGTAGCACTAACCCCTGAAGGAGCTGCTGGTTTGATTTGTTCTTACCGTTACCTTCTTGACCTTGTGTGCGTCTAGGGGTTTCCCGAGGCAGATGGCCCAAGAATTGCAGAAACTGACACTGGACCCGCTTTGAGTTTTATTTGCAAAAAGGGTAGACAAACACAGTCTCTCAATGAAGGATAGAGGGTTTAGGTAGGTAGTTCAGGTACTCTTGGAACTTTCTTAAAACAGAAAGTCTCTCACTGTAGAAATCCAGAGAATAGCCACTCACAACTGGATTCTCATGGCTACCAGATAGACCTCCTCTCACTAGGCCTAGCAACCGATAGAGTGTAATAGAGCAAAAACTCTGCCACAGACTTGTTGTAGAACACTTGGGAATAAAGTCTCTGCCACAGACTTGTTGTAACTGAAGGACGTAGACAAATTTAGAGAGCCCTCATACGGTACCAGTATCTTGCAGCCGGTCCGGCGATAGCGTACAAGTGTAGATTCACTTGGTGTCTTTCAACTAAGCCTCCAGGCTCTTTCTGAGAAGCCAGCCTTACGTGTGGCCTTCTCCCGAAGAGTCCTCCCCTGGTTGCTTCTTCAGTTGCTGGGCCTCTCCACAGATGAGATGGCACCGGACCACCTTGGAATCCTCCTTCCAGTTACTTTGCCTCGGGCTAGCCAGCCCAGAAACTCGGAATTGGATGGATCCACACCCCAGGCCATGAGGGCCATGGGGGCCATGGGGGCTGGTCAGGAGTACCAGGATCAAACAGACAGAAAGATCTTCTGGACCGGAACCCAGAAGCATGTGATGTCAGTACCTTAAGTACCCTCTCCCAGAATGCAGGACGACCCTCCCACTGGGCTGGTTCCGAGTAAGATTGGCACAAAATTCGCCTAACCAAACTGCGTTGTCACACTTGCCAGAGGCGACAGCGACACCTGCGGCCAAGCAGAACCCAGTGCAATCCAGCTAGACTGGTACTGAAACCATAATTTGGTATAATTAATCCCGAAACCAAACTGCGATTTTAGGAAGTTTAAATAGAAAAAAACACATAGCGCGTGCTCTTCAGGAGCAGGCGCTACAATATATGTGAATTGGCATTTACACAAGAACCAGATCCACAATTCTTATGTACTTCCAATAATGACACACTTGGCCCACTGTATCTACTACTTCTTTTTTAGGTGCCAGAAACATCTTTGCTTATAATGTATCCATTGTTCAAATATTAATAAAGGGTGTTTTTTTTCTTCACCTACACCAAGGTTATCATATAAAAATAAAGAATGATTTAACTTACTTGCGTTCTTTTGTTATCTATATACCGTATATACTCGAGTATAAGCCGAGATTTTCAGCCCTTTTTTTAGGGCTGAAAGTCCCCTTCTCGGCTTATACTCGAGTCAGTGCGGTCTGCCTACATGAACAGCTTGTCATGTAGACAGACGGCACTGTTCAAAAGCCGCGCCGCCTCCTCCCGCCCGTCCGTGATAGGCGGACACTAATTTTCCCAGCAGCGCAGTGTTCCGCCTATCACGGATGTTCTCTCATTCTCATCTCATGGACGAGGATGAGAGAATATCCGTGATAGGCGGAACACTGCACATGACTGCTTGGAAAACCGAGTGTTCCTCCTATCACGGACGAGGAGGAGGAGGAGGCGCGGCTTTCAAACCTGCAATGGCGCCTGGAGCCTCAGCGCGTACGAGGGACACCGGACACCGCACACCGCACACCGGACACCGCACACCGCACACCGGACACCGCACACCGGACACCGCACACTGGACACCGCACACTGGACACCGCACACCGGGCACCGAGGGACAGCGGCCCCCGAGGGACGCGGGACACCGGATCGATCTGTCACAGGTAGGCTGCACTGGGGACACGGGGGGGTTGTATAGGACACAGGGGACATGTAGATGGGCATTTGCTGACACACTTTTCCACTTACAGTAGCTGCTCCATTTCCCCCCCTCGGCTTATACACGGGTCATTAACTTTTCCCATTTTTTTGTGGTAAATCAGGGGCCTCGGCTTATACTCGGGACGGCCTATACTCGAGTATATACGGTAATTGTCTATGTGGACATTGTTATGTAGGGGAGACTCAGCAAGTTAAAAAAGAGAATTGCAAAGCACAAATATACAATCAGGGATAAACGAGTGAACAGCCTTTGGCACAGCATTTTGTTGAACAGGGACACTCAATGTCCCAACGGAGATAAACTATTATTGATTCAGTGCCTAAGCCAGAGGAGGTCATAGGGAATTGCTTCCTAAACAATTTTATAATAGGATTGATATGTGTATATACTGTATGTTGTTTTAGGGTCTTTCTTGTTTTTGGATGTTTATACTTCTGAGAGGAGAGATCAACACGTTAGTGGTATTCCTCTCCCTTTTCAAAGATTCTGATTGTATGGTCTATGGTAACACTGTTGCTTTGTATTGACTAAATAATATCATTGACTGAAATAGATTTTTGCTGGTCTTATTATATATGTGAATACTGGTGTTTTTAGTATATACCTGTCCTTATTGGCCTGACTAAGGGCTTGTTGCCTGAAACTGTATCCAAACTAACTTTTTTTGGTCTGATGGACATTATATATGTGTGTGTATGTACACTATATTACCAAAAGTATTGTGACCCCTGCCTAGTCCGCAGGGTTCAATATTGAGTTGGTCCACCCTTTGCAGCTATAACAGCTTCAACTCTTCTGGGAAGGCTTTCCACAATGTTCAGGAGTGTGTCTATGGGAATGTCTGACCATTCTTCCAGAAGTGCATTTGTGAGGTCAGGCACTGATGTGTACGAGAAGGCCTGGCTCGCAGTCTCCGCTCTAATTCATCCCAAAGGTGTTCTAAGTCAAGTTCCTCCACCCCAAACTCGCTCATCCATGTCTTTATAGACCTTGTTTTGTGCACTTGTCCAAATGTGAAAAAGTGAGGGGAGATTATGGTGTGGGGATGTTTGTCAGGGGTTGGGCTTGGCCCCTTAGTTCCAGTGAAGGGAACTCTTAAGGCATCAGCATACCAAGACCTTTTGGACAATTTCATACTCCCAACATTGTGGGAACAGTTTGGGGGTGGAGGAACTTGACTGGCCTACACAGAGTCCTGACCTCAACCCGATTGAACACCTTTGGGATGAATTAGAACGGAGATTGTGAGCCAGACCTTCTCGTCCACATCAGTGCCTGACCACACAAATGTGCTTCTGGAAGAATGGTCAAACATCTCCTATGCTTGGGTGTTTAGTCTCTAGATAAGTGGTGCGACCAACTCTTTAAATTTAGGCAATGCCTACAGTCTTGCAGCCCTCCTCATAACAATGGGTATTCTTGAAACTGAAAAGAAAAAAGGAAGGGCGCACCAACCTTGTGCATTACCATTGATACATTTTTATTAAAAGCATAAAAGCAATGTTTATACTCACAAACGAGTAAGTAAATAAGGCTTGTCAATTGGTGAGACAGTGTCTCTAAGCACCGGCAAACCGGACCAGGTATTGAGGGGGTCAGATGATATCCCAAATGGCTGACACGTTTCAAGGGCGGCCCTTTTCATCAGAGCCTAAACGGGCAACCTTCCTTTTTTCTTTTCTGTTTCAAACATTCCCACAGCCACACTCCTAAATCTTGTGGACAGCCTTTCCAGAAGAGTTGAAGCTGTTATAGCTGCAAAGGATGGGCCAACTCAATATTTAACCCTACGAACTAAGCCTGGGATGCCATTAATGTTCGTGCAAAGGCAGGCATCCCAATACTTTTGGTAATATAGTGTATAGGTATTTACACAAGGACCAGGTCAACAACTCTCACATATTTGCAATAATGACGCACTTGAACACATGCATTAAAAACGTGTTGGAACTGCTCTTTGTCCCTTCCCTAGGCTAAAATTAACACTGTGTGAAAGTTATAGAGCAAATGTGATCTGTGCCAAAATGGAAAACACGTGTAACCCGTGTCCTAAATGCTGAGCTGCAGTTACTGACTGAAATTAGAAGTAGATTATGTATATGTAACCGCACTATACCATCATAATGCCACTTTTTGTGAATTGAAACAGATTAAGCCCAAACAAAACCAAACATTCTCAATTTTAAAAGTGCATGGAGGATATCTTGACAAAATAAGATGAATTAAATAAAATAAAAAACTCTAAAATCTATAGCATAAATGGCTGCAGGTGCACAAAATATTGTATAAATGTAGAAAGTCTGTGAATGGTCCATATAAAGTGCAAAGTGCAAAACCGGTGTTTGTATAAATTCAAAAAAGAGTTTGGTTTATTTAATTTATCTTATTGTGTCACGGAAAATAAATCCTTCATGCACGTTTAAAACTAAGAATGTTTGGTTTTATTTGGGCTTAATTTGTTTCAATTCACAAGAAGTGGCATTATGATGGTATATGGTTACATATACATATTCTACTTAAAATTAACACTGAAGTGGTTTCTCTGTTGTGATATGGGAAACAATGTCTGATGGATGGCTCGTAGCATCGCGTTTTGAATGGGAGAATTGCTAATTTAAAGCTGCTACTAGAGCCTATTCTTGTGTTATGATATTAATGCAATTTTCACCTCTGCCTTAACCACTTCAGCCCTGGAAGATTTGGATGCTCAATGACCAGAACACTTTTTGCGATACGGCACTGCGTCGCTTTAACTGACAATTGCGTGTACCCAAACAATTTTTTTTCCCCACAAATAGAGCTTTCTTTTGGTGGTATTTGATCATCTCTGCAGTTTTTATTTTTTGCGCTATAAACACAAAAAGCGTCAATTTTGAAAAAAAAAACACAATATTTTGTACTTTTTGCTATAATAAATATCCCCAATTTTTTAAAAAAAGCGCAATTTTATTTCTCAGTTTTGGCCGATATGTATTCTTCTAAATATTTTTGGTAATAAAAATCACAATAAGCGTATATTGATTGGTTTGCGCAAAAGTTATAGCGTCTACAAAATAGGGGATAGATTTATGGCATTTTTATTATCATTTTTTTGTTTTTACTAGTAATGGCGGCGATCTGCGATTTTCATCATGACTGCAACATTATGGCAGGCACATCGGACACTTTTGACACATTTTTGGGACGATTGACATTTATACAGCGATAAGTGCCATAAAAATGCACTGATTACTGTATAAATGTCACTGGCAGGGGGGGGGTTAACACTAGGGGCGATCAAGGGGTTAACTGTGTTCCCTCACTGTGTTCTAACTGTAGGGGGAGGGGACTGACTATAGGAGATGAGAGATTGTGGTTCCTAGCTATTAGAAACTCACGATCTGCACCTCCTCTCAGAACAGAATAGGGATTTGTGTGTTTACACACACACACACACACACACGTTCCTGTTCTGCCTCTCGTGCCCACAATCGCTCATGGCTGGCAGTCATGAGCATCCGCACCCCCGCAGTGCAGCGGGGATGTGTGCGCGCCTGCTATCCCGCTTAAAGCCGACGTACGGCTACAATGACTCTTGGGATCGTGCTAACCTGCCACAGTATAATGACGGTGGCTAGTTGGCAAGTGGTTAATGTTTCTATGTTTATCATTTGTCCTGGAATTTCCAGGAGATTTCATGTAGAAGCAATTTTAGGTGGTTTAGCAGTGCTTTGCAAGATTTTGTCCACTAGGATATGTCTTTGGACTTTTTGATATGCCAGGGAAGTTATTACAAATGTCTAGATGCTGCTCATAGGATTTAACATACGATACACATGGGCATCCGCAGAACTTTTTTCAGGGGGGGGGGGCATCAGTTTAAGGTCACCCATGCTCTGACCTTTTCGACAATGTAATTATCACATTCAGAGACTGCAGACGTAGTACAGGTGATGGTCAGAGACTGCAGACATGGCACAAGAGACTGTCAGAGACTGCATACCTGGCCCAAGAGGCTGTCAGTGACTGCATACATGGCTCAAGAGACTGTAAGAGACTGCGGACATGGCACAAGAGATGACCAGAGACTGCATACATGGCCCAAGAGACTGTCAAACTGCATACATGGCTCAAGAGACTGCAGACATGGCACAAGAGACTGTCAGAAACTGCATACATGTGTGGGGGTGACAGAGAGAGAAAGGGGGGGGGGGTGACAGAGAGAAGGGAGGGGTGACAGAAAAAGACAGAGGGGGGTGACAGAGAGAAAGTGGGTGAGAGAGAGGGGGTGACAGAAAGCGACAGAGGGGGTGACAGAGAGAGGGTGGGTGAGAGAGAGGGGGTGACTGAGAGAAAGGGGTGAGAGAGGGGTGACAGAAAGAGACAGAGGGGACAGAGAGAAAGTGGTGAGAGAGAGGGGGTGACAGAGAGAGACAGAGGGGGTGACAGAGAGAAAGTGGGTGAGAGAGAGGGGGGTGACAGAAAGCGACAGAGGGGGTGACAGAGAGAAAGTTGGTGAGAGAGAGGGGGTGACAGAAAGAGACAGAGGGGGTGACAGAGAGAAAGTGGGTGAGAAAGAGGGGGTGACAGAAAGAGACAGAGGGGGTGACAGAGAGAGAGGGGGGTGACAGAGAGAGAGGGGGTGACAGAGAGAGTGGGTGAGAGAGAGAGGGGGTGACAGAGAGAGTGGGTGAGACAGAGGGGGTGACAGACAGAGAGAGGGGGTGAGAGAGAGGAGGGTGACAGAGAGAGAGGGGGTGACAGAGAGAGAGGGGGTGACAGAGAGAGAGGGGGGTGAAAAAGACAGAGGGGTGAGAGAGGGGGTGACAGAGAGGGGTGATGGGGGTGATCACTCCTGATCCGATCCCTGATTCCAGGGATTCCATTGCCCCCCCTTGCCCCTACCTGCGGACGCCCATGACGATACATGATAGTTACACATGATAGCTGGGTATCCCTGTGACCCATCTTCTCCATTTACTTTTGGGAAGTTAAATGGTTCCATCTGTGATACAATTTCTGGATAACCAGTAACAATATACTCCTGAGAAAGCAGAGAATCTTTATCCATAAAACACATTGAGTTGCCCCATTCCATTAAAATGAAGAGCGTCCCAATGAGTTTGTGTAATCATACTTATTTGGTACATTGAATACATAGGGATAGCTTTCCAGTGGTGTCTGGGGTGTGGTAATACTGTAAACTCAGTTTGTTAGACTATTAATGGCAGTGGGTCTTATGCCCCGTACACACGATCGTAAATTCCTCCAGCAAAAGTCTGATGTGAGCTTTTGGTCGAAAATTCCGACCGTGTGTAGGCTCCATTGGACTTTTGCTGGCGGAATTCCCGCTAGAAAAGATTGAGAGCAGGTTCTCAATTTTTCAGTCAGAAAAGGTTCCAATCGGAATTTCCGATCGCCTGTACCAATTCCGACCCGCAAAATTACTATGCATGCTCGGAAACAATTTGACGCATGCTCTGAGGTATTGAAATTCATTTTCTTGGCTCGTCGTAGTGTTGTAGGTCACCGCGTTCTTGACAGTCGAAAGTTTAGAGAACTTTTGCATGAATGTGTGTATGCAAGTATACATAGTTATAGATATATGTATTTTAAGAATGTACAGATTTTTATTCCCATACACTTCAGCATAACTTCTGCTCAGTGACTAAATGGATTGCATCCAAAGAAGGTTTTGATGCACAAGCAACTTCAAATCTTTCAAATAATTTTTCTTTTTGAATTTTGTAAAATATTTGACATGTTTATTACAAACAACTCATTGGGTTTCTAGTTTGCTGTAATATATTTCTCAGCTATATACCATAATTATGTGGGGAAAAACTCCGAAAACTTTTGATCGAAGAACCAGAGACTAGACACTGTTTACATGTTCTTTATAAAATTATGAGCATCTGTGGGACTTATTTATCAATGTGTGTAGATGGAAGTATTTGTAAATTTTGCCCACAGCCACAAATAAGATTCTTCCTTTCCTTCCTTCAAGATAATATAGGGGAACAAAATGAAGCATTTAATTAGTTGCTAAGGGAAAACGCATTGTTAGGAGACAAATCTTCCCTTTAATACACATTGACATAAGAGGCCCCCTGTGTGACAGGCTTACCTGAATGCAGTTAAAATTCATGCCCAGCAGTAACATTAATAATCATTTTATAGTGCTTTTTTTCGGAGGCTTAAAGGGTTGTACAGAACACGGTAAATGTCAGTATCTTTAATTACAATGATAAAAGGCCAGGTTTCTTCAGTGTGTGAGGTATGAAGGGACTGTGTTAAAAAGAACTTGATTGGTAAAATGGGAATGCATATAGGATATTGTAAAAAGTGGTTTTATGTCATACATACAGTGGGGAAAATAATAATTATTTGATCCCCTGCTGATTTTGTAGTTTTTCCCACTTACAAAGAAATTAAGGGTCTATAATTTTTATCATAGGTGTATTTTAAATTATAGAGACAGAATATCCACAAAAAATCCAGAAAAAAAAAATCATAAAACAAAGGCTATAAATTAAGTTGCAGTTCAGTGAGTAAAAAAAGTATTTAATCCCCAAGCAAAACATGACTTAGTACTTTGTGGAGAAACCCTTGTTGGCAAGCACAGAGGTAAGGCGTTTCTTGTAGTTGGTGACCAGGTTTGCACACATCTCAGGAGGGATTTTGGTCCACTCTTCTTTACAGATCTTCTCTAAATCCTTAAGGGTTCTTGGCTGTCTCTTGACAACTCAAAGTTTCAGCTTACTCTATAAATTTTCTATAGGATTAAGGTCTGGAGACTGACTAGGCAATTCCATGACCTTAATGTGCTTCTTCTTGAGCCACTCCTTTGTTGCCTTGGCGGTATGTTTTTGATCATTGTCATGCTGGAAGACCCATCCATGACCCATCTTCAGTATTCTGGCTGAGGGAAGAAGGTTCTTATCCAAGATTTTACAATACATGACTCCATCCATTGGCCCCTCAATGCGGCAAAGTCGGTCTGTACCTTTTATCAGAGAAACAGCCCCAAAGCATTATGTTTCCACCTCCGTGTTTGACTGTAGGGATGATGTTCTTAGGGTCATAGTCAACATTTTTCTTCCTCCGAACACAGCGACTCGAGTTAATGCCAAAGAGCTACATTTTGGTCTCATCTGACCACAGCACTTTCTCTCAATCCTTCTCTGAATCATTTAGATGTTCATTGGCATGACTGTACATGTGCCTTCTTGAGGAGGTGAACTCGCCGTGTTTGGAGGAAGAAAAATGCTGACTATGACCCTAAGAACACTATCCCTTCAGTCAAGCACGGAGGTGAAAACATTATGCTTTGGGACTGTTTCTCTGCTAAAGGTACAGACCGACTTTTCCGAATTGAGGGGCCAATGGGTGGGGCCATGTTTTGTAGATTCTTGGATGAGAACTGTGACGGACCCGTTGCACACTCCACTTGAGTGCTTCTGTCAGTATACCTCCTCCAGTTTGAACATAGATATCAGATATTATAGCTGCATATTGCAACCAAAGACTAGGCAGGACTCGTTTTGCTACAAAGCTGGAACTTTTATTGAACAAACTTACACAGAATATATATCCCATAGGAGGACATACCCCTCCTGATCATATTATACCAATAATACAAACTGCACACAGCAATATAATTACAACAACCGACATATACTATAAACATTATGTTAATTATACAGTTAGCCACTTGGGTAACTAAGTGCCCACCCAGACTATTCAGAGATCTCATTCCAGATCAGACTTCCCGGCTCCTACAATACTGAATACAGTGTACAGTATAATACACATTATTACAAGTATAAACACAACCCACAATGGTTTGCTAGCAGACAGACAATATGGGAGTTAATTAGCACAATTAACAATAGGTGAAAGACCCTTAGGAGGCACACTAGACCTACTTGCAACAAACACATTATAGCAGGTAACCCCAGACAGGTGGCTTGCTGATGACATCAACATCAACTATGAGTCCCAAGCTCGCACAGACCATCATGGCCTCCTTAATAATGTCCTTTTGCATTACATAACAGAACATCTCCCTAAATGCTTGTAGCTCCCTCAAATGCCAGGGCCCATATTCGGTAGGCAATAGGCTAGCATTCAGTCCCCTCTAAAAGCCTCTGTTCTGGGTGAGTCTATGACAAGAACCTTCTTTCCTCAGTCAGAACACTGAAGATGGGTCATGGATGGCATGACAATGGCCCAAAACATACTGCAAAGGCAACAAAGGAGTGGCTTGAACAAGAAGCACATTAAAGGCATGGAGTGGCCTAGCCAGTCTCCAGACCTTAATCCTATAGAAAATTTATGGAGGGAGCTGAAACTTCAAGTTGCCAAGAGACAGCCAAGAAACCTTAAGGATTTAGAGAAGATCTGTAAAGAAGAGTGGACCAAAATCCATCCTGAGATGTGTGCAAACCTGGTCACTAACTACAAGAAACATATTACCTCTGTGCTTGCCAAGGGTTTCTCCGCCAATTACTAAGTCATGTTTTGCTTGGGGGATCAAATACTTATTTTACACACTGAACTGCAACTCAATTTATAACATTTGTATCATGTGTTTTTTCTGGATTTGTGGTTGTTATTCTGTCTCTATCATTTAAAATACACCTATGATAAAAAATTATAGACCCTTCATTTCTTTGTAAGTGGGCAAACTTACAAAATCTGCAGGGGATCAAATAATTATTTTCTCCACTGTACATAGTACAGGTATACTGAAGAAAATTACCTGAACCTTTTACTAGATGCATGGATTTCAGCAGGACAACTTATGTCTGTGATGATTTCTAAAGGCTGAAGGTTTTTTACCTTCATGCATTCTATTCATGAAGGTAAAAAAAAAACTTCAGTATGCAGCTCCCCTGTAACTGTCCGCTTGTCTTTGTTCAGCACTAAATGACAGGTGGAACCTTTATTGCCTTACTTTTGTTCCCCTGGGGAATGTTTTAATCACCAGACACTTCCTGCTTCCTCTAGTTTTGCAAGGGGCTTTCTCATTCATTCATTCAGCCCAGGCAATGCAGCAGTACCTTGTGGGAAGGAGACAGTTTATGGAAGTTTTCTAAAGTTTAAAGTTTGCACCCCTTGGCAAGCGGAGCAAGGTATGCAGTAAAAGGTGCATTGTCATTGTCAGTGTATATGTTTCTAGGCACAGTTTGAGTCCATGCTTTTAGTTAAAAGATATGCTGTAGACAATCCACATGTTTGAACATATAGTCATGCTTTCTTAAATGTTTAATGTTAATTTAAATATATGTGTATAGATAATGGAACACCGCTTTGTAACTCCTCATTTGTAATGCTGTTGTAACCCCCTTTTTGGTGATCTCTGTAAACTAATGTATTGTATGTCATTTTACAGTTTTCACGGTGCATATGGTGCAAATGGTGCTTATGGTACAAATGGCGCTTAAAGTGTTGAAGGAGTCAAAAGATTAACCTCTGTGGTGTTTAACCTTAATGCACATCTTTGAGGCAAAAGAATAAACGCACTGCACCTGTCAGAAGCTCTCCTCTCGTTATTTACTCAAAGCCAATGGGGCCGCTACATCCCCCGTAGCCCCCCCGCCAATACTTACCCAATCCCGATTGCGATCCAGTGATGTGCACGAGTGCCGCTGCTCTGCTGGGTTTCTGCCTCCTGATTGGCTGAGAGTCAGCTGCCATTGGCTCCCACTGCTGTCAATACAGCTAATAGCCAGGGAGGAGGGAGCAGGGGGCAGGGCTGAGCCCCGTTCTGTGTGTCTAATGGACACACAGAGCGGGGCTTGGGAGCAGGCACCCATGAGTGCCTCCAAAGCAAGAAGCTTGCTATGGTGGCACTAAGAGAAGAGGAGGGGCCAGGAGTGCTGCCAGGGGACCAGAGAAGAGGAGGATTGGTTCCTGCTGAAACAGCCAAGATTCGAACCATATATGGCCAGTCTTGGTCAAGATGAGCCTCAAGGAAGGCAGGTACTGTCATAGAGCTCTGGAAATATTTCACAATGTATTATATGTTTACATTGCTGGCCGATAGAACTCTATGAAATGTCACTGTCAAAGTTTGAGTTTCCACATTGCCTAACTTTGTAAAATAAACAATCATTACTGCAAATAACTGTAAGATTACTCAATTGAAGACATTTCCTGCCAGATTTCAGAGCTCCCGTGTGAATATACTATACAGAAAATGTGCTTAGAGACACTATGGAGTAGCCTCTAGTATCGGCCACCCCATTACACTGCATCAATATATTTTTGGATATGAATAGTTTTATTTCTAGGGATTCAGTAATCAATTTTTTTAGAACTATTGGTCCAATTTCTATTGCACAAAATATGGATGTTTGATTAATTTCAAGAATGTTTCAAGTCACACTCCGTATAACTGATAAATATATTTCTGTATTGTGTATAGTATTCAGTTAGCTCCTGCTATTACTTTCTCAACTTCACTTACTTTCTCTTTATTTTTCTCTTTCTTAACTGGTACAGCAATGTACTGTATTCGACATTCTTTAGAAGTAAGTTTTTTTTTTCAATAGCATTAAAAAGAATGCAGAGCTGCATGTGTCATTTAACTGGGCTGCACATTAAATGGATTCAGTAAATGGAATGCCAGATCAGACGTCATTGTGTGGTCTGTGCAACTGTCACATTTATTTTTACTTGGTAGAAACAGACAGAGTAAATGTAATGACGTTGGATTCTATTCATTCCCCATGGTCACTCATACAACGAGTCATGCTGCAAAGATGTGAAAATATTCTTCCTCTTAGTAAACATTTCCAATTTAAAAAAGCACTGTGGCAAGCGACAGAGAAAATGTATTTAAGTGATGTTTAATAATGTGTTGAGTGTAAAGGTCTAGTAGATACAATAATTCAAGTTCTAGCAGAATTATATTTTTTATTCACAGGTGGTGGGTTGTGCGTAGGCAAAGAAACCTGACAAACATCCAGTATAAAATGAGTTGGATGGAAAACCTGACTGCCTTATGACCTTAAAATTACAGTATGTGACCATTGTGAGAATGTGTCCGATATTTGCATGGTCCAGAAGCCTGCTAGGAGCAATACATTTTGAGATTGGACCATTAGAAACTGCTTGAGATCACTGCCATTTAAAGACAAGGAAACCAACACAAATACTGACCACTTGGATTTAAGGGCTGCACAGTAAATACCAAAGTGTTAAGGGTTGGTCACGAGGGTGCTAAACTGACTCACTCTACTACAAATTTGTTTTTTTCTGATGGTTGAAGCCCTCTTTGGGGGGATTTTCCCTAACTTTCTAATCCTGATCCAGATACCAATAACATTCGTAATCCTTACTTGTTCTGTTTATAATTTGGGGTTATTTAAGGGGTTAGGGGAAGTATTAAAGTTCTTCTAAAGGCATTTTTAAAAATAAAATAATAAACAGCTTATACTTATATAGTGTACTTATGTATACTTATGTAGCACCCTCCTAGTCAGGTGCTAGGATAGGCAAATTTAGTTCAGGCTCATTGAAGTCAATGTTGGAAAGTTCTGTTAGCCAAATTTAGTTTGGCTCACTGTACCCAGTGAGGCTGGAATTCTGTTTGGGGTCTATACCCAAGTGTTAGTGTAGGTAAATTTAGTTTATTCCACTGTAACCAGTGGAGCTGGGTTTTATTATTCTGGTCTGGTTTGGTCTGTGTTCTAGAGGCTGCATAATTGCTTGCTTCTCCATATTCACCTGGAGGAGCTCTAGGTAATAGAGGTGGGGTGGGAGCATAGCAATCAGAAGGTTAATATTTATGTAGCCCCAGCCAATTCTCTGGGTCTAGCCCAGATGATTCTGAGAGAATGCATAAATACCCTGAAGCAGAGAGCAGATTGGTCCTCTTTTGTAGGGAGAGATCAGTGCCTAGGGGGGCCCTTGGAGGCTACAGTTGGGAGACGGGAGGGCTAGGAGCCACTGTTTGCTGCTGAAGGCTGGCCGAGTGGCTGTTGTCTGAGGATCTAGTTGGATACCACTGGGAGAAGCTGCTGCAGGATACTGGTAGGAGGCCACCATTTATCCAGAGGTGTTCTGTGAGTACAGGCAGGAAGCAATCCTAGAGATGTCTTGTCCAGAAGAGCTTAGTCATTTCTTTCCTTGTGAAGGGGCTGTTGCTTGAACTGTTCATCAAGGAAGGCTCAACCTCCTCAACACTCTATTGCAGAACCTGTCCACTATCTGCCATACAGGGACAGTGTTCAGAGTTTCAAGAAGCAAGTTTAGTTCTTTATAGCAAGCTAATGGAGTATCCTACTTTCCCCAATCCCCATCCAATTTAAACCCTCTATAGAAACCTCAAAACCAACAACCCTAGAAGTTTTTTTGAGTCAAAGGAGTGAAAGTGCAGGTGTGCCTGGCTGCGGGGCATCTACAGAAAATGAACCCAGGCATATTAACATTGGCTTCCCTGGGGTAGCGCTGCACTTACCTGATCTGTTCAAGGGTTTTTATCACAGAGTGGCCAAAAAAAAATCCACTTCTGGGGTCCCCCCGAGTGCTGTCCACTCTTCCTATTCTCTATCTGTCCCTATAGCAAACTGCTTTTTATGGGAGCAGATGTGGGCTCAATCCCGATCTGGGCTGTGTGCATCCATGAACACATACAGCATGGCTCAGCCCTGCCCCAGCTCCCTCTCAACAGCATTTGATTGACAGCATCAGGAGCCATGGCCATCTCAGTCCCTAAGAGTGAAAGGAGAGAAGAGTGAAGAAATGCAACCAGGCACATCGCTGGATCAATTGAGGATCCATGGAGAAGCACAGGAAGTTTTAAAGAGTTTTTCACCTTAATGCAGGGAATACACTAAGGTTTAAAAAAAATGTTTCAGCTTTAGAACAACTTTAAGGGGTTGTGGAGGGGGAGGCTTAGGGATATTTTTTAGGTTTCGGACTGTTAGGGAAACCCCCACACCAGGCACCAAATATTTTTATTTTGCTGAGAAAAAAACGTATGGAACTACTGAGTTTTTATCAGATATTACAGTATAAAAAGCATCTTAACCACTTGCCGACCGGCGCACGCAGATATACGTCGACAGAATGGCACGTACAGGCAGGAGGGCGTATATATACGTCCCTCCTTTAGCCTGTCCGTGCCATCGGGAGCGCACCGGGAGCGGCGCGCTCCCGCGCCGGTCGGGACCCCCGTGAGTCCGATCGCGGTCCCTGCGGACTCGATCGCCGCGGGGACCCCCGCGATCGTCTCACGGGCGGCTGAACGGGGAGATGCCGAGATAAACAGCATCTCCCCGTTCTGCCTAGCAACTAGTGACGCCGATCCCTGCTCCCTGTGATTGGAGCAGAGATCAGCATTCACTAGCTGACAGCCACGCCCCCCCCCACAGTAAAAAACACACCCCTAGGCATACTTAACCATTACACTGCCCCCTTGTGGTTAACCCCTTCACTGCCAGTGTCATTTATACAGAAATCAATGCATTTAAATGCATTAATTGCTGTAAAAATGACAATGGTCCCAAAAATGTGTCAAAAATGTCCGATGTGTCCGCCATAATGTCGCAGTCACAAAAAAAATCGCAGATCTCCTCCATTAATAATAAAAAAAAAATTATTAATAAAAATGCTATAAAACTATCCCCTATCTTGTAAACGCTATAACTTCTGCGCAAACCGATCAATAATCGCTTATTGCGATTTTTTTTTACCAAAAATATGTAGAAGAATACGTATCGGCCTAAACTGAGGAAAAAAAATGTTTTTTTATATATTTTTTGGGGATATTTATTATAGCAAAAAATAAAAAAAAAATAATGCATTTTTTTCAAAATTGTCGCTCTATTTTTGTTTATAGCGCAAAAAATAAAAACCGCAGGGGCGATCAAATACCACCAAAAGAAAGCTCTATTTGTGGGAAAAAAAGGACGTCAATTTTGTTTGGGTGCCACGTCGCACGACCGCGCAATTGTCAGTTAAAGCGACGCAGTGCCGAATCGCAAAAAGGGGCCTGGTCCTTTGGCTGCAAATTGGTCCGGTCTGAAAGTGGTTAAAAAAGAAATAGGAGCCAACGAAAGCAGCATTATATTTTTATAATGTGTGTGTATATATATATATATATATATATATATCTCAGGTCAAATGATATAACCATCTTTATGTCCCATTGCAGTGCTGATGTGAGGGAGCTTTGGGAAGAATATTATTTGTGCTTTCACATAAACTTTTGAATGTCACGCTGCAGCAGGTGCAAGAATACCATCTGTTTTCCTTTACTCAGAACATTAAATTACTGGGATTTTTGCATGTCTGTAAAATGTCCCAGATGTCCTGTAGAGGACAGAGCTCATACATGTTCTCATCAATAGTAGTTATACACCTTCTCAAATACTTGGCATGCCATCAATACTTAACACAGCAACTTGTGATTTTTGATCAACAAAAATATGTGTTGCCATTCCTGTAATTGTTTTTTCTTCTCTCAGATAGACAATGTGTTATTTCTTGGTGGGTTAGGAATAGAATATTGTTTCAACAAGCCAACAAAGCAATAATCTACAGACATTGCAGCTTGTGGCTTTGAAATTAACATTTCACCTGATCATTTGCCTGTCAAACATGCACAAAGTCATATTTTTACATCCATAAAAAAGCAAAAACCCTTCAAGAGTTAGCAGATTGTTATAAAGATGCTTTTAGGCTTTCAAATTCTGTTGTGTTAGCTAAACACATGCATTCATCTGAAAGTAGATGGTCCTGGTAAAAAAAAATGTACATAGGTCATTTGTTCTGAATTTAAAACATGGAATGGATATCTTATTGCTCAACTATCTCTAGTAAATGAAAGGCAGATACTGTATATCAGTACCATCAACAATATTTGTCTTGTTTGTATGTCATATTCACTAATATCATTAGGCATTTATAAAATTATATATAACTCAACCTCCAAAAATTTGGAAAATCACAAATATAACGAAAAATGCCAAAAACAAAAAACATTGCAAAGGTCAACTGATGTTTTAAACTAACTGTAGCAATATGGACTACAATTGCAAAGCACCGTATCCTCCGGTATTTCCAAGTATCGCCTGTCCCTCTAGTGATCAGTGTATCAGGTGACATCATATCTGTGTGCCCAGCAAAAGGGACTGGGATGAGTAGTTCTCCTGTCAGACAATAGATGTACCTGGCTATGGGCCCAGACTACATATCCCAGGGATATTTGCTGCTATTGGGAAGATTGCTGGGAGTAGCTATAAAAGAAGCAAAAAGCCCACGCGGAGCTCTCTTCCTCCTGGGCCTGACGCAAGATTGACCTTTTTGTGCCTACCACATGGAAGTACCACCTTCCAATTCGTAACCTGAGGGGCCTCGCTTTGCCGTTTGCTGTCGGACATCCTTCCAGCACCACTTCGGTGACCTGCCAGTCGGTGTGTCAAGCTTCACATAGGGATATCGAGACAGTGGATCCGCTGCGCGAGAGTCGCTACACGAGTTACTGTCCGGAAGACATCGTAGCGATCGGGTCGTTGGTGAGAGGGCAAATTGCCCAACCTTTATCCATCCTTTGTCAGTTAAATTGGAACACTTTGCACAGACATCTCTACTCTAGGAATACTTTACTGAATCTATTTAAACACTGTGCTTAGACATCTTTAGCCTTCCTCACTACAAGAAACATACTGTTTCCCACTACACCTAATTGGATTACAGTTAACGAGCTCCTACATACTGATGAATAATATCAGATCTGCAACGTGGACTTTATTTTGCCATTACTGATAGGAAGGCCCCTATATTATTATTTCTAGATCTGCTCTCTCTCCTTAGGAAAGCAGCATAGGTTGGCTAGGTTCCATCTTCTACAGTGTCAATATAAACAGTTACCTGAAACATCCTTTTAGGGGTTAGCATTGTTTCTCAAGGAAGTGTGTTTATACTATTGTCATTGTTAATATTTGTCTCATATCTTCAGAGGAATTCTTTGGCTGAGTTGGCACTGTTGCCTAGAACTGCCTAGAAAATATTCTCAGAACATGAATTCGCAGAGTTGTCTGATATATTACTCTACAGTGATACAAGGATGTCTGAACCCAGAGTGTCAGGTGTGTTGGAACGTTCACCAGGTCATGGACGTGCAGATGAACAGGTAATTCTAAGCAATCCTCTTGGGGCCGTGCTACATTTGGGGGCTCGTCTGGGATGCTATCTGCAGCTGGCCCAAGCTGACCTAGTTTGGAGCCACATTCTGCATGGGAGGCCGCCTCAATGGTTGCTTAGGGTAGAAGTCAAGGGGCCCCAACTGACAAAAGCACCGTTCTAAAGATCTTGGGAAATTAACACAGAGAGAGAGAGATCAGACCTAAGGCCTACCCAGCCCAATCATCCTATCGTGTTGAAGTTATTGCTGAGGAGGACTCAGGTTGTACCCACCTATCCTGAGTTGATAAGGGAAGTACAAGAGGAAGAGGCTCTGTTGGAGGAGATGAGCCAACGATCAAGAGAATTGAACTCTAATGCTGGGAACAAAGAGAAAGTGGTGGCCAGAGCTGTTCATGCAGAAATGTAAATTCTCTGATGAGGATAGTGGAACTGCGTCTGAACTGAAGGGGTCAGTCCCCCCTGACGTCCATACCGTATCAGACCAGTATCAGAACTCGGGCCACCGAATTGATGGTTCAGGTAGCTCATGCCCAAACTCAAATGTATCATGCTCTGATGCGAGTAATGGTGACCCAAGCGAATCTGGCATTAGCCCTCAACGGCTCACTGAAGTCCTTTAGAGCCTTACATAAATTGCTTTTCCCAAAGCCGGCGGGAAAATTCAAGGGACCTCAGTGAAGGAGCTAGTTGAGAGTCCCAAGGGAAAACTGTGCTCCAAAGACACAAGAAGAGACCAGAAGAGAGCCAAAGAGAAAGGGAGGGATGCAAGCCAACAGTACTTCTCTGTGATTTCCATAGATGTTTTCCCCTCAAGCCTGGTGGTCCTCCAAGGGGGAGGGGTCGTTGAGGAGGGGGTACTGTCAGGGCTGGGCTCAGCCCTTCCTTCTCTGAGCTGGCCGCTCAGCTGTCGGCTAATTGCCAGCTCCTATCTCTCCAAAGTTACTCAGCTGTTGATGATATCCTGCTCGTCAGTCCTGCCTACTTAAGCCGTCCAGTCCAGAGGAGCTCTGCCTTCACCTTGGTCAACATCACAGAAACTATGTCCTGCGATCCTGTTCAATACTTGCTTTGCTGACATCCCTTCTGGCTCCAGATCCTGCTTGCTGTTCTACAACATTGATCCCTGACTTCTGATACTGAACTTTGGCTATGTTTGTTCTTGTTACTTTTATTATTAAACAAGTGTGATTTAACTGTACTTCTGTCTCGGCCTGATTTCATGGTTTCTGACACTTAGTGAACAAGGTAACTGACTTCCATAATCCATCACAAGCAAGTAAAAATACTGGGGTTGATTTACTAAAACTAGAGAGTGCGAAATCTGGTGCAGCTCTGCGTAGAAAGCATTTAGCTTCCAGGTTTTTTTTTTGTCAAAAATGTATTGAACAAGCTGAAGTTACAGCTGCACCAAATTTTACACTCTACAGTTTTAGTAAATCAACCCCAAGGTTTTTATTATTTTCCTTGCACATGATTTGGTATTTTTTGTAAAGTAAATTTTCACCACATTCACTAAGCTAAGTGAACATCCTATTTGCCTTTAGTAAATCAACCCCATGGGATCTACTATGAAGTTATTAAGTGATAGCCAGTTTTAAAATTCTTACTTACTTTCTCTTTTGTCCAACTGTTACACCCACGTAAACCCTTTCTAGAGTATATTGCACATAAAAAGCCATTGTAAATACTTGTTTGCATAAAAGTAAACTCTCCAGTTCTCCCCCTGTGCATTTATAAATATAGATTATGAGCTATAATCAGATCTTGTGAACCCAACCAATTCCTGTGGGCAATCTCTCAGCTGTTATTTCACTTCAAAACTATTTAAAGTGTTTGCAAAGGCAGAATTGTGGAAGGCAAACAGATAATAAAAGTATACAACATTTGGTCTCTATGCTGTACGCATAAATCTATATTAACTACCACATTACTGCATATTGTCATAACACATATATGTAAAAACTTTTCATCTCAGGTAGCGGGGAAACTTTTACTTTTCAAGCTGACAGATAAATGATCAGTTAGCAGTATGCATCCAGGGCCAACAACTCGCATGTGATCGATGCACCAATGGTTACATACGTGTGGCCACGATTAGTTGTGAGAGGGAGCAACCTCCTATTATCTGAAGCTTTTATTGCAGAAAGATCACATCACAAAGGAGCAAGTGCAAAGTTTCAGAGCTGCGCAGGACCCCTTCGTCAGGCATGTGATGATCACATAATGATCATCACATGCCTGATGAAGGGGTCCTGCATGGCTCTGAAACGTTGCACTTCATCTTTTGGGATGTAATCTTTCTGCAGTAAAAGCTTCGGACAATACTTGATGATCGTTTGGTGTGCTGGCGAATATGTGCATTGACCTGCAGCACCCACTACCACTGAGCCTGTGTCCAGTAACCTGTGCGATGGGAATATTGACAAATGACTCTTGCAACTAATCTCAGGAGCCCCTGTTGTGGTTCTGGCATCTAATCACCAGAGTGAATGCACCCTTACTCAGCTCAGCTGCACTCTTTCATGCACACTTCTGAGTTGGAGTACAAGCAACCTCTCCAGTGCAAATTCTGGCACTCGAACAGTCTGCCCTAGTCATCATAATATTTAAACAACATTTTTTTTTCTATTCTTATAGCATTTCTTGTCTTGTCTTTTCCTATCCCAAGGACACAACAGAAAATATCTGTAATGAAGAAAATCCCTGCTTATCTGCTACTGGATCAGCTATCCTTATTCAAAGAATTCTCCTAACTTCCTGATCTAGTGAAACTTCCTGGTAACAATGGACATCAAGAGAAATAGGGATGGTAAATCTCTACCTTGGGGACACAGACAGAATCTATGTTCTATTCAAAAGTAAAAAAAGAAAAAAAATGTATTAACTAACCTATCAGGTAGTGAATACTTTTGTCAGAAGGTTGATGGTTTCCAATGCATTATGATTTTAGCAAATTTATGAATGTGTCAAAATGTACGTTTACAGTAGCCTGTTACTGTCATAGTGACTTGTATTGAATTATGTACCACACTCTTTATGGTGTGGTGGAGGGGTTTCTTTGTAGGGAAAGCGCAAATTTTAAGGTCTGACACTTTCATGCATTTCCCTTCATGTAGTTAGAGCATTTCTGTTCTGAAAAGTACAAACAAGTAATTTCTGCTGTGTTGCAGTTATAACTCAAAATACGTTTCTGTGTATTCCTCTGTATTTAGCTAGGTTTGAATAGTTTGAATAGTTTTCGCAGAACTTGAAAGAAAAAAAAAAGGCCAAGCAGGAAGTGATGGTGTTGTGAAGACTGAAGAGTGAAAATAAATATAATCACACACATAGGTTGGACTTGATGGACTTGTGTCTTTTTTCAACCTCACCTGCTATGTAACTATGTAACATACTGGATTTGGAGACCAAGAAAAAAACCCTAGATGGGACTTTGGCAGACCACCAACACATACGCTGAAACTATTAAAATATATTGTTTATTAATACAAAAAAGTCAGAACTACACGGACTAAGAACAGACGACTAGCATCTGAGCAATATGCAATACAATACAAGACAAAATTAGAACATCCCAAAAACACTTTTGCTCTCATAAGGGTAGGACACCCCAAAACCTGACGCGTTTCCAGTTTTACTTGAAAACTTTCATCAGGGGTAGAGAGTAGGATGAGATGCAGTGTGATTAAAGCTCATAATGGAGCCAATCCTCAATAAGATATCAACGTATAAGATGCAGATGCAGCTGGAAGCCAGAACAAGGTCCCTAGTGATTCACGCCCAGGAAATGAATTCACCCCTCCGCAGAGTGTACAGACTGGTGTGAATTCTAAGTTAAGAATCCACCCCTCCCTAAGGGTGTAGGGGTTAAGTAAACTCCCACCAACGTGGATCCGAGCCTCAAATATGGCCCCCAGGAGGTCCCCTGTTTGTTTGGATCCCTTGTTGGAAACACCGGAAAGGAGGTCCTGTGAAGCGTCACGCCTTGATCAGATGCAGCCCAGATTTGGAGTGGCCTATCACAGAGAATATATGAAGCAAAAATTGAGATACGTTCTCTTATGTGCCTGGGTCTGTAGTTCCTTTTAATATGTTCTGTGCAGTGATTGTTGGGTTTTTACATGTTGCATCAATCTTATTTCTACACTTTGGGGTTGATTTACTAAAAGCAAATAGATGGTGCACTTTGCAAACTGCAGTTGCACTCTGCAAGTGCAGTTGCTCCAGAGCTTAGACAATGAGGTAAAGCTTCACTTTACAAAGAATGCAGATGATTGGATGATGGAAGTCAGCAGAGCTTCTGCTCATTTACTACGCTCTGAAGCAACTGCTCTTACAGAGTACAATTGCACTTTGCAAAGTGCACAGTCTATTTGCCTTTAGTAAATGAACCCCTTTGTTTCACCACCTAAGTGCATTACCAGTGGGGCCTTGTTAGGCAGCTGTATAATCAAGGCCTTGCAAGCACTCGCCATCCACTGTTGGGCCGGAAAATGAAAAGGGACAGAGTGCAGTTCTGTGGAGCTGTGTGGGGCTGCGGATTGGTTTGATAATGAACTTGATTGGGCAGTTCTACTATCTGGAAATCTGCAGGACAAAATAAGAAGGTCCAATTATTCTTCTGTGAAGTGCAGCAAAATAAATCTTACAGCGGTATGTAGCATGGCTCCTGGTAAAGGGGGAAATACCTGTTAAGGAAACCTGTCACTGTATTTTGTTCTGGAAAATAAAAGGGCATTTTTAGCCCGAGCTATTCAACCTGCTGTCCCCTAATATACCGGTACCTTTATCGCACTGATATAACTTATGCAATAATATGTGTGTCAATAATAGGAACTGTTATTCCTACTTCCTGCTAATGGTAGCAATGGCTTTTCATACATATACTCCATATAGATTCTTCTGTTCCAATCCTTACATACACAGGGATATACATATAACTTGCTAGTTCTGATCCCTGCACTGAAACAGGTGGGCCAATAGATTTATATATTTTACTAATGATGGAGCCAATGGTACTCTCTTCGTAAACCCCATATTTATTAATAATATTCTTATTTATGCAGCAATGACAAATATATTGTGGAGGTTTTTTTTTTTTCAATTCTTTATTTGTATTTTTCAACAAGACATTCAGGAGATGAGTCTCCACAAATCCTTAGAAATAGTATAATGTGGAGTTTTACAGGAGGCAGTTCACATTAGTCCCTGCCCACAGTAGCTTACAGTGTACCTACTAGTGTGACACGTGAAGGCCAAATTAGTCACTACATCTACAGCATGCTTTGGCTTGTAGTAGAAAAAGGGGGCATCAAGGAGAAATCCGCACAGGTTCTCGACCATGAAACATGTGTAGCACAAAGCTGGACATATTTAAGCCCCTTGTAAAGTGTTTCTTCTTCCCTCTGCAGCCTGGTTCCCTCCCTCTTGATGGACGGCACAGGGAGAGGGAAAGTCTGTGGAGGACTTTCACAGGCTGCCACCACAGTGTGGAATATTCCCTCTAACGGTGGCGGCCCGTGCACTGTGGGCGCATGGTCACCGCCCCCCCATCCATGCGCCCTGCCCCTTTTAGGATGCCGGACGCATGGATTCCTATAGCGGGGCTGGGAGGGGGTGGTACTTTTTGAAGCACCTGATTAGAGCCAAAGGCTCTAATAGGCTTCAAAATAGGGTGGGCTCGGGCGTCAGACCTGTTTCCTGACTGGCCAGAGCGCTAGGTCACCCTATTGGATGCCTGGCACTTAGGAAGAGGCGCGGACTCTGTGGAGGAGACACACGCTGGAGTGGAGGTCGCTGCTGCTCTGGTGCACTCACTGCACTAAGAGGAGCTGCTGCCTGGTGGTAAGTGCCAGAGGGGTCTGTCAGAGCCACGTGTGTGGGGGGGTTTGGGGGTACTGCCAGAACCGCAAGCCCTGCGAGTAGGGGGGGGGGGGGCGGTGAGCACAGTGGCTGCATATGATGGGCACAAGTGGCTGCATATACTGGGCACAAGTGGCTGCATTTGATGGGCACAAGTGGCTGCATTTGATGGGCACAAGTGGCTGCATTTGATGGGCACAAGTGGCTGCATATGAGGGGCACAAGTGGCTGCATTTGACGGGCACACGTGGCTGCATTTAACGGGCACACGTGGCTGCATTTAACGGGCACACGTGGCTGCATTTGATGGGCACATGTGGCTGCATTTTATGGGCACAAGTGGCTGCATTTGGGCACAAGGGGCTGCATATGATGGGCACAAGTGGCTGCATATGATGGGCACAAGTGGCTGCATATGATGGGCACACGTGGCTGCATATGATGGGCACACGTGGCTGCATATGATGGGCACAATGGCTGCGTTTGGGCACAATGGCTGTGTTTGATGAGCACAATGGCTGCCATTGATGGGCACAATGGCTGCATTTGATGGGCACAGTGAGGCTGCAATTGATGGGCACAGTGAGGCTGCACTTGGTGGGGGGGGGGGGGGTTCAGTATTTTTAAGTTTGTTTGCAGCCCCCCAAAATTTTGAGCACCAGCCACCACTGCCCCTTAACAGGGCAAGGAGAGCTTCCTATGAGCTTCCTATGAGCCAACAGGGCCAAGAGAACTGAGATTGGGTTGTAGTGGGTTGTAAGTTCTGACAAAGTTGGCCAGGATTCATGTGTACCCCCAGGCACAGTGCTGTAGTGAGCCCGGGGACAGAGCTATGGCATCTTCTGCTGAGAGCCTGGGGAGAGGGCTCAGGATTGAGGGGGACTTTGCTGCTGTGAGTGAGCTAGGAGCCTGTATGTACAGGGGTCAAGGCTGCCACTGCAGAGATATGTTGTCACTAACTACTGTAAACCTGACAGGACAATGTGACTGTTCATCTGTGCTTCTGGAGAAAGCTACTGTGAGATTTTGCTGCTGATAGCAACACGATTGCCATACTGCATTTGGGGTGAGTGTTTAGGAGAGCACCAAGGTCACGTGTTCTGATCTTATATCATTGCTACAGAGTGTGTTGCCTGCTGCTATGTCCTGAGAGTCTCCTGCTACTTCTGTGAGAGAGTGTGGGCTTAGTGCTGCTGCTGCTGAAGAGTGTTCAAGGCCACATAATTGCTGTTACTGCTGTGCAAAGAGTAAAACAGTTCCCGCGCTGCATGGACTGGGCTGCTAATGGATTTTCTGACCACAAGCTAATACTGCCACTGCCAGTAGCTCTACTACATTACTAAGACTGCTGCATCAGGAGATTCAGAGCTACTGGGAAATGGGCACCTTCATAATTTCTTGATGGCTTGAGAGGGGGCTCTTTTTCTGGCCTATGAGTGACTAAGGACTAATCCAATCAGTGGTGGGAGACCTCTTAGCCGCCACTGTATTCAGCTGAGCATTCCACAAAGTAAGGGTCCCAATACTGGCAGGACTGCTTCACAGTTGTTTATTCCTACTGGACAGTGAAATAGGCAGGACCTTCAGTTTAAGTATAGTCCCTTCTCTTTTGAGACTCACTACTAGTGCATGACAGAAGGAACCGATACAACCTGCTCCTCCTCAGGGGGCAGGTTTACATGTCCAACTCTTGCAAGTGGCAGTACAACCCAACCATTATTTAGAAGAGAGAGCTGTATCTGTCAATGAACATAAAAAAAAATTGTGCTATCAGATTGTAATGTCTTAACTGTTTTGCAAGCACAGACTTAAAAGAGAGGTATGGGGTCTATAAAAAAAAAATAATAATACTCAATTAGGTGGATGCAGCATCAATCCAACGCTAATCAAACATCCCTCAGTCCTACCCCTCCACTCTGAGCAGGGAGCTGTGACTGTCAGTCACCGGTTCTCTGCTATGCCCCTCCAGCACTTACTGGAGTTCTGGGCTGTGGAGGGGAAGGGAGCAGCTGGCTCAGGCTCCTGAGCAAAGCAGCTGAGAGACTGCCAATCCGGGCATCTGGGTGGATCCCAACTGTAAAGTTGGAATCTTTCCCTAGCCTGAACTGGCTGTCAGCTGAAGACGGTCACAGGAGTGCAGAACAAACTGCACTCCTGTGAGCCATAGGAGAAGTACGGACAAAAAAGCTTTGGCCATACTTCTCTTTTAAGTTCTACATGCACAGTAGTACTAACATGCAAACAGATTCTTGGAGGCTAATGAGATGTATGATATCAAAGAACCGGATAGATCATCACACAGTACACTTGTTCTGACCACTTCCATTTGCATGGCACTTTATGTGTATATTTGCAGTTGTTTATCAGCCACGAGATGTCATTTTTTTGTTGCCCAGTCCTCAAATCTCTGATGTTGGAAATGTCTGACATTTTCATTTCTGTACAAGTGCACTTTAGCTTTTTATCCCTTTTTATGAGTTATATTTCTTTTAATGCCCTTCTTTTCTCTTTAAAAAGCATTTTCTGAAACAATTGAATCTATGAGATGTATTATACATACAGTTGTGCTCATAAGTTTACATACCCTGGCAGAATTTATAAATTTCTTGGCCATTTTTCAGAGACTATGAATGATAACACAAAAACTTTTCTTTCACTCATGGTTAGTGTTTGGCTGAAGCCATTTATTATCAATCAACTGTGTTTACTCTTTTTAAATCATACTGGCAACAGAAACTACCCAAATGACCCTGATCAAAAGTTTACATACCCTGGTGATTTTGGCCTGATAACATGCACACAAGTTGACACAAAGGGGTTTGAATGGCTATTAAAGATAACCATCCTCACCTGTGATCTGTTTGCTTGTAATTCGTGTGTGTATAAAAGGTCAACGAGTTTCATCTTTCATCCATTGCTGCACTGACTTTTCTGGATTCTGAGTCATGGGGAAAGCAAAAGAATTGTCAAAGGATCTGCGGGGATATGTAGTTGAATTGTATAAAACAGGAAAGGGATATAAAAAGATATCCAAGGAATTGAGAATGCCAATCAGCAGTGTTCAAACTCTAATCAAGAAGTCGAAAATGAAGGGTTCTGTTGAAACCAAACCACAGTCATGTAGACCAACTAAAATTTCAGCCACAACTGCCAGGAAAATTGTTCGGGATGCAAAGAAAAACCCACAATTAACTTCAGGTGAAATACAGGATTCTCTGAAAACATGTGGTGTGGCTGCTTCAAGATGCACAATAAGGAGGCACTTTAACCGCTTCCCGACCGCCTCCTGTAGATATACGTCAACAGAATGGCACGGGCAGGCAAAAGGACGTACCTGTACGTCCCCTTTAATTTGCCTGCCCGGGGGGCGCGCGCGCGCCGCCAGCGGCGCGCGCGCGACCCGGTCGGGAGCTCCGTGACCACGGCCGCTGGACCAGCGGACCCGATCGCCGCTGGTATCCCGCGATCGGGTTACGGAGCGGAAGAACGGGGAGAGGTCTATGTAAACAAACCTCTCCCCGCGCTTCCTACACTGACTGTCAGTGATCGGCGGTTCCCTGTCATCGGGAACGCCGATCAATGACGTCAGACGTACAGCCACGCCCCCCTACTGTAAAAAAAAACACAACACGTCACACTGACTCCTCCCCGCCCCCTAGTGGTTAACCCCCTAACTACAACTGTCATTTACATAGGAATCAGTGCTATTTAAATAGCAGTGATTGCTGTATAAATGACAAATGTCCCAAAAATGTGTCAAAAATGTCCGATGTGTCCGCCAAAATGTCGCAGTCACAATAAAAATCGCTGATCGCCGCCATTACTAATAAAAAAAAAAATATTAATAAAAATGCTATAAAACTATCCCCTATTTTGTAAACGCTATAACTTTTGCGCAAACTAATCAATAATCGCTAATTGCGATTTTTTTTACCAAAAATATGTAGAAGAATACGTATCGGCCTAAACTGAGGAAAAAAAATGTTTTTTTTTATATATTTTTTGGGGATATTTATTATAGCAAAAAGTAAAAAATATTGCATTTTTTTCAAAATTGTCGCTCTATTTTTGTTTATAGCGCAAAAAATAAAAACCGCAGGGGCGATCAAATACCACCAAAAGAAAGCTCTATTTGTGGGAAAAAAAGGACGCCAATTTTGTTTTGGAGCCACGTCGCATGACCGCGCAATTGTTAGTTAAAGCGACGCAGTGCCGAATTGCAAAAAGGGGCCTGGTCCTTTGGCTGCCAATTGGTCCGGGGCTGAAGTGGTTAAGAAAGATGGCTGCATGGTTGAGTCGCCAGAAGAAAGCATTTTACTACGCAAATGGCACAAAGTATCCCACTTACAATACGCCTAACAGCACAGAGACAAGCCTCAAACCTTCTGGCACAGTCATTTGGAGTGATGAGACCAAAATTTAGCTTTTTGGCCACAACCATAAATGCTACATTTGGAGAGGAGTCAACAAGGCCTATGATGAAAGGTACACCATTCCTACTGTGAAACACGGAGGTGGATCACTGATGTTTTGGGGATGTGTGAGCTACAAAGGCACAGGAAATTTGGTCAAAATTGATGACAAGATGAATGCAGTATGTTATCAAAAAAATACTGGAGGAACATTTGCAATCATCTGCCAGGAAGCTGCGCATGGGACGTACTTGGACATTCCAACATGACAATGATCCAAAACACAAGGCCAAGTCCACCTGTCATTGGCTACAGCAGAATAAAGTGAAGGATCTGGAGTGGCCATCTCAGTCTCCTGACCTCAATATCATTGAGCCACTCTGGGGAGATCTCAAGCATGCAATTCATGCAAGACAGCCCAAGAATTTACAGAAACTGGAGGCTTTTTGCCAAGAGGAATGGGCAGCTTTACCATCTGAGAAGATAAAGAGCCTCATCCACAAATACCACAAAAGACTTCAAGCTGTCATTGATGTTAAAGGGGGCAATACACGGTATTAAGAACTGAGGTATGTAAACTTTTGATCAGGGTCATTTGGGTAGTTTCTATTGCCATTATGATTTAAAAAGAGCAAACACAGTTGATTAATGGCTTCAGCCAAACACTAACCATGAGTGAAAGAAAAGTTTTTATGTTATCATTCATATTCTCTGAAAATGGCCAAGAAATCATAAATTCCAAATTCATAAATTCCAAATATAAGTCCTTCATCTAGGTCTTGATGATGCTTTGTCCCAGGTCGTGTCCAGGGATCTCTCTATAAGCAGAGCATGCACCGAAAAGCAGTGCCCCATAGGGCCAAACATAACCTTTCCCTTGGGGGTCCATCTACAGTTAGGACATGGCACAGTTCTCAGAGTGGATTTTCTGATGGTGACAACAATCTGTGTCAAAATCATCACTTGTAGTCACCATTGTAAGCTTAGGTTACAGAGAGTTATCACCCCATATTAGGAAATGTCTGGAAAAGGACCTTTAGCAATTTTTTTATTTTATTTAACGTGGTAAATCTTATATAAAAGTGTTTAGTTTTAATATACATATACTTTAGCAGAAAAAAAAAAAGCTTTGGAAATCTTTGTAATACACAGAATTTTTGCCACTTACAAAAACCTTCAACTCATCAGCAGGCAGGTTTCACCGTACTCAGCAGAAAGGTCAGTGTCAAATGATGCTTTCTAAATATTTCATGACAAATGTGTTTGCCGTGTAATTGGTGTTTATCGCTGTATTCTCTGCAAGAACTACTGCACTTTAAATAGACTATACAGAATAAATGTTGTACTTAGCTAAAAAAATACATAAATAATGTTACTATTGAACAATACCTTCTTGGCTGTGTTTCTGTTTTTATGATACATGTTCTTGTATACACATTACAAAAGAATAACAATATTCCCCTTGTAGAGCCACACCCCCCAGTTAGACACATTATCTTACTACAATGGCTTACTGGGCGCTCAACAAAAAAGTTGTCCCTAGAAATGTTTTTGAAATGCTGGCAACTAAGGTACTCTCCTATCCAGCCTATTTTGAACAATGAGATCAGCTTGTTCTCTCTGTAGACTACAAAACAAAACCCATGTTTAGGAAGGGGGGGGTATGTTCTTTAGCCCTAGCAACTCCTGTGCTAGGGGGACAACCCTGGTCCTCTATAGATACAGTGCAGTGAGTGAATATTATAACAAGAAGTGTGTTACCAGCAGGACCACTGGGTGAAAATAAAATGTACACACGACCTGACTTTGACGGACTGAATTCCGTCTGACTTTTCGACAGACTTTCGACGAACCTCCGTCGAATCGTTCTTGTCTACACACAATCACACAAAAGTCCGACAGATTCGACCGTGATGACGTGCAACCAGACTAGAATAAGGAAGTTCATAGCCAGTAGCCAATAGCTGCCCTAGCGTCGGTTTTGGTCCGTCAGACTAGCATACAGACGAACGGATTTTTCGCCCGGAATTGAGTCCGTCGGAAAGATTTGAAACATGTTCTAAATCTAAAGTCCATCTTATTTTCAACAGAAAAGGTCCGCTGAAGGTCCGATGAAGCCCACACACGGTCGAATTGTCCGCCGCATTCGTTCCGTCGGACCAGTTCAGTCGAAAAGTCCGGTCGTGTGTACGCGGCATAAGAGAGAAAAAAGGCCAGTGAAAAGAAAACGATTGCAGCTAGTGTTCTTGGATTTAGATATTCTTTGCAACTCAAAACCAGTAAGCAGCTGAAAAATGCAGTTGGCACATTAGTGTGGTTGAAAATGGATGGATACCTGTTTAATGGGTTAATAAAATTGATAAGAATTTGGCCTGAAGGGAAGGCCCATAGGGGCTAGCCTATAAAAGTGATAGTATTGTCATTCATTTAGTCATTTAGTACTCCACATTTAACTTAAACCTGTCCTGGAAAATGTCAGGTGAAATTTGAAAGTCTGACTATGCTGAAATAACAGGTCTTAAAGTGGAAGTAAACCCCCCTATCGTTTTCAGCCAAGGAAGCTGCCATCTTTGCCTCTGTTTAATCTTCAACTGCCACAGTGCTGCACATGTGATCCGTTTGGCACACCAGCCATTTGATGGTTTGACTGTTTGGTTGAGAGCACAGCCAATGTGCAGTTAGCATTCACGGCATGCCTTTTTTTTTTAGACTGTTAAATCGATGGGTTTACTTCCGCTTTAATACTGTCACTTTGAAATCCAGAGTCCACTACAATCATTAGTATTTTGATAATGCCAGTGCTTTAAAAACGTAGGTGATTACTTTCAGCAGTCATTTGAATTGGAGGAGAGAAAATACATGGATTGTTCTAAATCAAAGTCTTTTAATTTTACTATTTTCACTTGGGGAAAGTTAGGGAACTTCTGGTAATTTTTCATCCTTTGCTTTAAACATTTTCCATAGCTCCCACCCTCCTCACAATATTTTTCTATTATTCTATAGCTAGGGGAATACTAAGTGACATTGCAGTCTGGGCCTCAGCAGGTGCTGGGCTGAAGACCTGGAGAGTTGCTAAAGGATTATTTGCTGGAGGGCATCATCCATGAGTCTGTCAGGGCTGGTGTCAGCCCTCCCTTCTCAGTGCTTAGCTGTCGGTTAATTGCTAGCACTCATCGTTCCACAGTGCCTCACCAGGTGATCATTTCCTGCTTGTCAGCCAGCCCCTTCTGGCTAGTTAAACTGCCTGGTTAATTTCTGCCGTGCCTTTGCCTTGGTCAACATATCTGAAGATTCTCTGCTGTGTTCCGGTTAAAGACTTGCCTGGCTGACGTTCTGATCCTGTTTGCTGTCTCCAACTATGCCGATCTCTGGCTTCCTGATTTACTGGCTTGCACTAACTACCCGCTTTGATTACCGAACCCTGGCTATGTTTTGACTAAGTTTACTATTTGTACCATTTTTATCACTATATTAAAAGGTGTGATTTTTACTGCATTTTCTGTCTCCGTCTGATTCCTGACAAAGTCCTGGTCTAGAGAAAGCTCTTTTGTCTCCCTCACTGAGGAACCACCATCGGTAGCTGGGTGGCAGACAGCTCCTGGGACATTGTGAGTAAAGACCTTGCTGTGGATGCTGTTCATGGGTGTGCAAGTACTAGAAAAAGACATCCTCCCCTAGACTGTGCCTGCATTGTCTGTGTGTATAGAACTGTGTCTGTGAAAGGCAGCTAGGAAGACCTGGAAATGTTATTAGTGCCACCCCCCTTCCCGGGGGTGAGCACTACATATGTAGTCAAGTTATTTAGCCAAAAGTCATTACCAGGGGAAACTAAAGGCAAGCATCTAAATAATTTTGGTTGGGCAGGGATGTAATCAATAACAGAGTCAAGGTCCAGGCAGGTGGAGGACTATTGAGGTCAGGTCAAGCAAGAAGTCCTGTCTATGGAGTCCAGCGGGTCAGCAGGATCAGGTATATCAGGTTTGAAAAGATTACAGGATCTAAACAGTCCGTGAACATAAAGGAATCAGATGTAAAATGACAAAGAAAACAAAGCCAAGAATATAGGAGCTTGGTAATGATGGGGCAACTAGGAACACTCTGATGACAAATTAACAAGAGCATTCAGAGGCAAGACCAGGATTACATGAAAACAGAATTCTACAGAGGCACACCATATATACAACACTCTAAATACCACAATGGAAAACTAGAGTAGGGATTTTGGCATTCTTGAGCTGGGTAACTCACAGGCAGCATCACTGAGACCTCCCATTTCTTTCCAGAACATGCTGGAATCTTCTGGAAAGGAAGGAGGAGAGGAGAGGGGGAGCTACCTGGGGTATTCTGTTCTGAGGAGCCCTGACAAATCCCCAACCTGGATTGGCAGGGGGCAGGCCTCCTTAAATACTCAGGGTCAGCCCAGCTGGGGGGGAGTTGTTTGGGTGGAAGCTGGAGATGGAGTGCTAGCCTGTCGTAGCCATGAAGGAGCCCCCCAGTCTGTGGATGGGGGGAGACCATGGGCCTGGGCTTGGGTGCAGACAGGACCTTCTCACAACCCAAGGAAGTGTCCTGGACAGGAGGCATGGGGGCAAGGAGAGGACAGCAGGAGAGCAGTGCCAGGCAAGTCGCCAGGGTGGAACAACAGGTCGCAGCCAGGAGGGCTGGTGAGTGACACACAGTCAGAAGGACTGGGGAGGCACGACTGAGAAGACTGGGAGAGTGCAGTCTGGGATGGGTGCAGAGCCAGTGGAGTACACTATTTTGTCATGGGCAGAGGAGAGAGGCAGCTGCAGCCAGGAGGGCTGCCAGGGCCTGAAGATGTGGAACTTGGATCAGTAGCCACGTGGACAGCTAGCACTAGGACTACCTACATATTTGCTACACTAAAGGGGCCCGCAGTCCCTGCCTGCAAAGGGCATTTGCTAAGGCCTGGGTGAGTCAGTGTCAGGTCTGCATTTCAGTGCTAGCTGGTCCTTGAAATAAGGAAGTGTAACCAAGTGATGTGCTGGAGCTGGAAGTGAAGAGGTGTATATACAGAGACTGTATATAATTTAAAGTCCCAATTTCTTCAATCAAGTGGACATCCCATATCTCCCTAATCCCCATCCAAGTTTATTTCCCCTCAATAAAAATACAAAACAAAGTTTGAGGACTGTTTTTCTGCCTGAGGGTGTATGAGAAATTTGTGCCTGGCTGTGCAGGGTGAGAAACGGACCACAACACTCAGCAGCTCCTACGGAGGGTACCACTACATATGAAACAGTGGTAGAAAGCAAGCACCTAGAGATATACCTGTCTTTACAGTTTTGGAGCTCTGGGAGCAACTAAATACTGTCATGCTCTGTTCTGACAATCTTTAGCTTGGAAAGTTATGCAGGGGCCAGCACCTTCCCACCTAACATACTGTAAGTACTGTTGGGCTCTTACAGTGATGTACCATTCACTGACCCACTCCCTAACCATCAGAGTACAGAGATGTTAGGATAAATTGCAAACGCTCCATCAGACACCCCTAGGTGTCTGGTTTTACATGTTTATGTGTATACTGTTTAATACACTCATTTGTTACTGCATTAGTTACACCTATAAAAATTGCATGCTTACATTTATATGATGCTTATTTAGTACAAAAGGAACTTATCACAATAGAAATATGGATGACTACATGTATGTTTTGAGGTTGTCATCTTTATCCTTAGTTCACTACTTGGTGAGTCACTGGCCCTTAACAAGAACTGTATATACAAAGCAGGTATCTTTAGCATGCACCTTTTAAAAACAATTCAGAAGCAGCAGATAAATGATACCATGAAACAACATGATCAATGAACATCTTATTCAGGTGAAAAGCACATGGTGCAGGTAGGAAGGTTTATAATGCCTTTAAATGGTAAAGTAGGCACTAGTGATCAAGAGGTTTAGTTGTTGTTCAGCCAAATATTAGAAGGTGTGTCTAAGCAATTTTGATGTAGATTAGTTGTGCTAGACAAGTCTACAGCATCTTAGAAACTGCCGCTCTCCAGGAATTTTCACACAGTGGTTGTTACTTACTAAAACTGGAGAGTGCAAAATCTGGTTCAGCTCTGCATAGAAACCAATCAGCCTCCAGGTTTTATCGCCTTAATTGAACAAGCTAAAGTTAGAAGCTGATTGGCTACCATGCACAGCTGCACCAGATTATAAATGCACCAGTTTTAGTAAATCTTCCCCATTGCCATGTCTAAAGAACTCAGTTCCTGACATGACATTCAGATGGCAGAGTAATAATTTCTTGCACGCCCTCCAGGGCAGTGGTGTCATGTGCTTTCAGTTTGTGAGGCCTCAGGTGGGCGACCTGAGGGCCTGGATACTGAAGCTACAGAGAGATGACTGAGGGGCTGTCTTCTGAAGATCTAGTCTGGTAACACTGGAGGAAAGTGTTTCTTGAAAGTTGGAAGGAGACAACCAACTGTTCCTGGACATTTTTTGAGTACAGACTGCTGAGAGATCTTAGAGACTTTTGGGCTGCTGCCACCCCTCTTGTACTAGATGGTCAGTTGTGTGTCGGATATCGGCTAGTGTCCTGAAGAGCTTAGTTTATCTAATTCCTTGTGAAGGGACTATGCTCTTATTGTTCTAAAGAAAGAAGCATGTGTGCTGTTACTGCCTCTACTACAAGCCAAAGACTTTTGCTTCATCTCTACATTTAACTGTTTCACTAGTAGCCAAGCCCACAGTTTGCTATATCCAAGAACTTCTGCTTTCAGCTTTAAGAGTTTGTTACACCTACATTTCATATTCCTGATATGTGGCTGCTTTACCATGTACTTGTATTCGAGAGTATCCTGTTCTCTTTATATTGCTTCTTTTATGTGAAATCCCTGGTGTTCCTGCTAGTCCCCTTGCTTTCCTATTAAAAGCGGTGGTCAGTTCTCTAGGTATGCTAGGAACTCAGTGTACTCTCCTCCAATGATCAGACTTGTCCTCAAACGCCATTCATTGGCAAGCCCAGTGTACTGCTGCTTCTCCTTCTCCTCCCCTAGCTCTTATGCAGCTGAGAACAGAGGGAATGTGATCACTTATAAATAAAAAAAAAAAAAGGTATTTATAATGTTGTTTTTTTTTAATTTATTTTTTTATATAAATTTATACACAAATGTTTAGCCTTTAATTTCTTTGTTAAACTGAATGGATTATTTTACAATCTCTTTAATAGAAAGGAGTTCATTGTCCTCAACCTGTACATGGTTTCTGTTTTTGGAGTATATCACTCAACTCCCTCAACCCTATCCAAGTTCTCCAAAAATAAAAACCCCTACACTGGTTATTGGGGAAAAGTGTGGCTAAGATCGTGTGCCTGGCTGTGGAGCAATCCACTATTGAAGAACCTGGGTAAAATTCCAGTGGCTTCTATGGGAGTAACCGCTACATTAATATAATTGTTATACTTTTCCGATCCCCAAATTTTCCCTTATCATGGTCTTTTCACTTTTAAAATGAATAAAAACCTCTTTTAACCCATGTAGAAAGAGAGTTTTAAATAACAGTACCAACATGTTGTCATGTTGTTAATCAAACTGGTTATCAGATAAAACTTTTAACGTATACATTTGCAAATGACTAATGCTGGTCATCGATGGGCCAATTTTGTTTTGTTCAACCAGCGGGTTGAATGAAAAAAAAAAAACGAACCCAATTCCCCATCCACCTCAATTGTGTGGATGGGGAAATCCTCCCCAATGTGTATTTATAATCTGAGAGAGGGGAGACTTACCCAAATTGTCAGCCTATAACAGAACGTTTCTGCACAAGGACCTTCATGGTAGGATCATCAGGTATTGTTTTAAAGTTACAAATTATATTAAATTACATATCATATAAATATATTACATATACATAGAACATAAGATTACAAGTTGTATAATTATTAAATTACTTTATCATTTTAGGTCTTATATGATATTTTATTGATTGGGTTTACAATTAGTTTCCATGTAGCTTCCATGCTGTCAAATCTCATAGGCAGATACAATTTGTGAATATAAAGTATACAGTTTTTGGGGAATCACAGTTAGTAAATGTGATTTATCATAGCAGCCATTGTTTTATAAAACTGTTGTGGTATTCTAAACTCAACTTAATAAAATGCGACTTCCTTTGTACCAATCTTTCTAAAGTATAAAAAGAGAATTGTAACTTGTTTTTATGGATTTGTCATCCAAATAAATATTTTATTTCACCTATAATGTCTTTGTCGGTTTCATATGCTTGGGAGATTGTCTCCTTAAATACCTTTAAATGATGTTTCCCAGTATTACATGCCATGCAGAACATTTAATATTAACTATAGCACATAATCATATTTATGTCTGCAAGAAAACAGAGTTGAAGTAGCCGGTGACTCCGAGCCAATAACTATGAGGAATTACATTTTGTCATTTTAACAGTTTAGCAATAAACAGCTCATACCACACGGACATTACTGCCACTTTAATGGGATTCACTGCAGCCTTGCTTGACACATTACAACGTGCAGTTAAATTGAATAGCTCTAAGGACACATTACATAAAGGTATTATCTGCGGTATATGAGAAAAAAATGTGAAAACAAAAGCATTATTTTTAAATATTTATTTGTTTACGTAATGATTAACCAACGGTACTGTGCTGTGCTTAAACCTGTGTTGTAACACTACACAAGACCACAAGATGGCGCTTCTACCTTAGGAAAACAGATTTGTGTTTAAGATTTTGTTTTAAGTTTCTTAGGAACCTAAAGTATAAAGTAAACTAAAGACACAACTTTTTTTCTTTTAGTTTTGGATAGAGTGGAGAAGGATTAAAATACCTGTCAGGTTTTTATTGCTGTGTCTCTGGGAGATTCACTATTTGCCCCTTTTACCATTATCACTGATGATAGTGAAAGAAAATCCCAGATTATTAGTTTTCAGTAGAACAGGAATAAATGGAAAATCTTCCAATAGGGACACTAGTTCTGGGGACCCCTTATGACAACCTAGGATTCTCTCACTTTGTAGGAATTACCTTTCACTTCTTGTTGTGACTATGGGAAAGGAAGTTAAAGGAACTCTCCCCAGCGGAACACTGGTGGTAAAAAATCCTGACAGGGGTTATAACTCTCCCTTACTCTATCCAAAGCAACAAAAAAAAAAAAGTTTTGCCTTTTCATTCTACTTTAAAACTATTGGCATTGTAAATTTTATAATTGGTCATCTACCTCCCTAAGGCTGCTTTCACACTGGGCGGTTTGCAGGCGCTATTGCGCTAAAAATAGCGCCTGCAAACCGACCCGAAACAGCTGCTGCTGTGTCTCCAGTGTGAAAGCCCTGAGGGCTTTCACACTGGAGCGGTGCGCTAGCAGGACGGTAAAAAAAGTCCTGCTAGCAGCATCTTTGGAGCGGTGAAGGAGCGGTGTATTCACCGCTCCTATACCGCTCCTACCCATTGAAATCAATGGGACACCGCGGGGATACCGCCGGCAAAGCGCCGCTTTGCGGTGCTTTGCGGAGGTTTTTAACCCTTTTGCGGCCGCTAGCGGGGGTTAAAACCACCCCGCTAGCAGCCGCATAGCGCGGCTAAAACGATGGTAAAGCAGCGCAAAATATAGCGCTGCTTTCCTGACTGACTCCATGGCAGCCTACGTATGGGTTAATCCCGCCTCTCATACCTCATAGGACCCCACTCCCATAAATCTTTGCTCCTAATCAGAGACTGTGTTCCTTTTTTGTCCTCCTCCTTAAGGACTGAAGTAGTAGTTCTTACCTCAAGGAGTCGTTAATCCGGGTCTGGTTCCTGTTGCAGCTGCACACATGATGATGATTTGGTGTCTGGAGTCCATTAGCCCAGCTACTAGCAGGGTGGACATGGGGATGAAGAGCGTTGCCTGAAGAGCTTACTATCTAGCCACTGGCTGGAAAGCGGCAGTATGGCCATTCGTCCTAGCTACTAGCGGGAGGCCTTTTCCCTGAATAATCCCCCAGTGACGTGCCTGTGGACGGGAGCCAGGTCGGGTGGTCGGCGTGCTGGAGCGGTAACGTATGGCAGCCTGTTTTTGTTTGTTGTATGTACCATTTCCGGGTGTATGGCGGCTGGAGCGCATCTGCGTCCCAGACCGCTGCTTTCCTGTACTGCGCAGCCACATAGTCTTGGTTGGGATCGAGGCTTGGTCGGTGCATGCGCAGTACAGATGAATGGCGGCGTTCTCGCATGGGCGCGAGCGCCATGGGGGTGACGCTGACGGCGTTGTGACGTCATTCAGGCGGCAGATTTGAATGCCTGTCAGATTTAGACAGGCTTGCTGCTGCATTCAAACAAACGCTGTGACGCTGTTTTCTCTGCTTTACTGAGGTAAGAGGCTTGATGCCTTATCCCCTATTGATTTAACAGATGTCTATGCTATGCATAGGAAAAATGACTTTGGCAAATTGATTTATTTATTTAAAAAAAAAAAAATAAAATAAAATAAAATAAATGGATTTTAGTAAATGTTTTTTACTATGGATATTGTTGCAGCCTGTCCGAATTGTGACTATGGATGTTTCGTCGCCCCCTTGTGGCCAGCCTTTACGCCGCAGGTAGGGAGAAATTTGGTTTTCTTTCTGCCGGTGTTGGTTGGTATAGGGTATATTTTTAAGGGAATTTCTTTCTCCTTATTATCTATTTTAGCCCTTCTATTACGGATCTTCGTCCTTCAGCACGCAAAGATAATACACATTCTGGGTCAAGACATGACCGTTCTAGGTCCAGTTCTGGACGCCCTAAGTCCTCCTCCAGACACCACTCTGACAAGTCAAGGTCGGGGTCTCGGAACTATTCCCTCTACCATTCTGGTCGCTCGAAAGAAAGATCCTGTTGAGGATGTAGAGCGAAAGTGCCAGGAGATAAATCGCTATGCGATTTATGTTTCCCGAGCTGCAAAGAAAGGGATGCTAAAGACCGGCAAGTAGGGGCCTTGGTCAGGATGGGTGTTCAGGAATCCTTGAATAAATCAGATTCCGCCCATGCAGCTATACCTCCCTCTGCACCAACTTCAGTGGTTGAGGTGGAAGACCTTGAAGCTCCAGGTCCCTTCCGTGACAATTTCTCTTTCAGCGGATCTTCAGACAGCGAAGCTGAAGTGGAGGATCCCAGTGCAGGATTTGACTTTCCCAGGTCCCTCATCTGGTGAGGGCAGTGAAGGATGCACTGAGGTGGGAGGAGCCAGTGGAAGCACCCTCTAAACAGAGGAAATACGTTAAGCATCTTAAAAAAGAGTGCTCAAATTTCCTTTCCTGGGTGAACTGGGAGAATTTATCTCGATTTTGGAGCAAAGTGGAGAGAAAGAATTCTCTTATCTCTAAAGTGGCCAGAATGTATCCATTTAAAGGTGAGGAGGTTAAGCACCTGGAGTCTTCTCCTCTTATTGATGCCGCCTTGATGAGGCTGGTAAGACATGTCACGCTCCCACTGAAAGACACCATCTCTTTCAAGGATGGTCTTGAGAGGGAAATTGATACGGATTTGAAGCGTATATACATTACGGCTGGGACGGCCTGTAAGCCAGCATTGGCCTTGGCAGCATTATCCAAAGCAATGGAGTGTTAGACGGATGATATGGGTGCAACCTTGGGAAGTATGTCCGAAAAAGCCCTCAAGAGCTCTCCAATATGTGAGATGAAAAGGGCACGTGTCATGCGGTCTTCCATTACAGCTAAACAGCTTTATGGCTACTCCCTTGGGTGGCGGATCCGGCCTCTAAACAGGCCTGGTGCAAAATTCCCTTTGAGGGTTCTTCTGTTTTTTTGGAATAAGCTCGATTCAGCCATCACTCGTGCTACCGGCGGGAAGTCTGGATTCTTACCCCAGGACCGCCGTCTGTTTGCCCAGAAGAGAGTCCGGTCCAGGTCAGACCCGGAACGTGCTAGGGATGCACGGCGTTACAGACCGGGTCGGGAATTTAGGAGGAACTGGAGGAGAAACCAGCCTTCTGGTCAGAAGCCTTCAAAATCTACATCTTCTAGGGGCCGTGAAGCGGCAAAGTCTTTTTGATATAGCGCCTGTTCAGGCGGAGCAAGTAGGGGCTCGTTTACTACGCTTCTGCCACGTCTGGGCAGCCTTGATACAAGACTACTGGGTCATAAAGACAGTCTCTCTAGGACATGCCTGGGTGTTCAACAATCCACCCATACATCGTTTTGTTCCCACAAGCCTTCCTTTGTCGGAAGAGAAGAGAGAGGTTCTATTGACCTACATGGACTCCCTTATCACCCAAGGTGCCGCCATTCCAGTCCCGTCCGAGGAAAAGTTTTAGGGATTTACTCCCCCCTCTTTATGATTCTCAAAAAGAGTGGTTCCTGGAGGCCGGTTATCGGCCTGACTTACCTAAACTAACTCCTTTATAAAAAAGGGAAAGTTTAAGATGGAGACATTGCTGACCTTTCGACAGACAGCGTACTTCCATATACCAATAGTGAAGGACTTTAAAAAATATCTCCGATTTCCGGTGGGTCAAAAACACCTCCAATTCATATGTCTCCCGTTCGGGCTTACGACATCGCCGCAGGTGTTTTCCAAGCTCTTACTGGCGGTGGTCGCCTTGATCGGAGTCCGAGGTATTCGATTACACATTACCTTGACGACCTACTCCTACTGTCTCAGGACAGAAAACAACTACTGTCACACCGGGAGCAAGTCGTATTTACCCTGACAGAATTCAGCTGGCTTTTGAATCAAGGAAAAAAGTCATCTGGAGCCAACCCAGTCCCTAGTTTTCCTAGGGGCACAGTTCAACACAGTAAAGAGCACAATCTCTCTTCCTCTAGAGAAGATCCCAGTGGTCCGGGACAGGATTCATCTGGCAATGTCAGCTCCTCTTCTCAGGTCCTCCGAGTGCCTCAGGATAATAGGCACCATGGTGGCAACAGCCCCCATGGTAAAGTGGGCGCAATGGAGAATGCGGCCCTTTCAGAAAGGATTCCTCCAACAATGGAATCCAAGTCTACAGGATCACTGGATCCGGATAACTCCCTCCATGCGGGAGAGTTTCCCTTGGTGGTTGCAACGAAGGAATCTTCTCAACTGCCATTCAATAGCTCCAGTTTCCTGGATAACAGTGACAACAGATGCCAGCAGCAGAGGCTGGGGTGCTCTGTGTCGGTCGGAGGTAGCCCAGGGCAGGTGGGATCTTCCTGCCCAGGGGGTGGTCTCGGACATATTGGAGATTTGAGCTGCCTTCCAGGCCCATCTGGTTTTTCTCCATCTGATATCGGGAGCCTGAGTCCTCATGAGATTGGACAATACGACGGCGGTGTCGTACATCAAAAGACAGGGGGCACTCGCAGTCTCTCCCTTTTGAAGGAAGTGAATCCAATTATGTCCTGGGCTCAGGCGAACTTGAAGGACCTGACGGCAGTATATCTTCCTGGGGTCCAAAAATGTCCAGGCGGATTTTCTGTCAAGAACCTCCTTGAACAACGAGTGGTCTCTCCACTCGGAAGTCTTCAACTGGATCCTGTCATTGGGAATGGTTCCGGAAGTGGACCTGTCTGCATCTTCTTGCAATGCCGAGATGAGGAATTATTATACCAGGTATCGCTGTCCCCAAGCCATGGGGTGGATGCTCTCACGGATCAGTGGAATTTACACAAGACCTATGCCTCTCCACCAGTTCCGATCAGTCTTCGGTTCCTTTCGAGACTCAGATAGGAGACGGCAGAGATAGTGGCGATCATCCCATACTGGCTCAATAGGCCATGGTTTCCGCTCCTGTTACAGTTGAGTTACCGGGACCCAGTTCCGCTTCCCTCCAAATCGGATCTTCTTCTATAGGGAACATCCCTTCATCCGGGTCCGTCCCATCTCCATCTGATGGTTGAGAGGAAGAGGCTGGAAGCATTAGGTTGTCCAAGTTCAGCAATTGCTACCCTGCTGAACGCTAGATGGCAAGGTACAAATAAAGTTTACCAGAGAATTTGGTCTAAGTTTATGGACTACGTCTCCCCTTCCGGGGGTTCCTGTAGTAATCCAGAAATAAAGGATGTACTAGGATTTCTCCAGACAAGGTTGGATCCCCCTTTGTCTGTAAACTCCCTGCGAGTTCAAGTTTCAGCAATATCTGCTTTTGCTGGTATTTCCTGGGCAAGGAATCCCCTTACCAGACAATTTTTCAGAGGAGTATCAAGGCTTAGGCCCCAGAGAAAACCAAGATTCTCTAAATGGGATCTTCCTTGGGTGCTAGATTTTTTCTCAGAAGATTCTTTCCAATGGATGGATGAACTATCCATGAAGGACATTTCCCTTAAAACAGCCTTTCTAGTGGCCATAACATTGGCTAAAAGAGTGTCGGAAATCAGTGCTCTAGGTTCCAAAGAGCCTTTCCTTACCTTCTTCCCTGATCGGGTAGTTCTGGTTCCAATGCTAGGATCAAATCCTAAAGTATCATCAGTGTTTCATGAGAACCAGGAAATTGTTCTCCCAACCTTTCAGTCAGAGGATTCTTCAACTAACCATCCCTTGGATGTCGGTGAGGTCTTGAAAAGCTACTTAGAAGCTACTGCACCTTTCAGAAGATCAGATCATCTGTTTGTCTACTTTTATGGAAAGAATAGAGGACTGCCTGCTTCCTCTAGAACTATTGCAAGTTGGATTGTCCAAGCTATCCAAAGGGCATATGCAGCTAAAGGACTGGTTCCTCCAGAAACAGTGACTGCTCATTCTACCAGGAGTATGTCAACATCATGGGCGGCCTCCCGACACGTATCGGCGGAGGTGATCTGCAAAGCGGCCTCTTGGTCGTCAAACACTTTCATGAGGCATTATTGTGTTGAGCCAGCGGCTCTTTCCTCTGTTAATTTCGGTTTAAATGTTTTATCTGTTTGAACGGTGCCAATTAAACCTTCTTTTGTTGAACCAGCAATTTGTGCCCACCCGAGTCTGTATGGCTAGTTATATCCCATACGTAGGCTGCCATGGAGTCAGTCAGGAAAACGGAAAATTTATATCAAATACTTACCGTAATTTTCCTTTCCTGATGGACTCCATGGCAGCCGGAGTCTCCCTCCCATTTTCTGGAGTAGGCTAAGTTATGGAACACAGTCTCTGATTAGGAGCAAAGATTTATGGGAGTGGGGTCCTATGAGGTATGAGAGGCGGGATTAACCCATACGTAGGCTGCCATGGAGTCCATCAGGAAAGGAAAGTATTTGATATAAATTTTCCGTTTTGTAGTGGGGTATTCCTGCGCTACCATGGAAGGGGGAGGGTAAGGGCGGGTGGTGGGGACTGACTGTGGGGGGACTGCTGCAGGCACCTGGTGTAGGTCAAACCGTACCTACCAAACTAGATATATAAAAGTGGGGGTGGTGCTGCGCTGTTCCCCAGGAAGGTGGCCAAATCTACCACAAGGTGGCAGTAATGGGATAAAGACGTAAACCCTTTAAGTGTAGCAATCATATGAGACAATAATAGTTGATGATGAGACTATTAAGTCGAAGTGATGCGAGTTGAGATAGATAATTCCCTTACTATACAAAATAAGGGGTATGGTGTGACCAATACAGGTTAATAAAAATTGCTATTGGTGAACCCAGGTAAAAATATATATAATAGAATTGTAAATAGTACTAAGGTGCGAGAGTGTAAATTGAACTAATAGCACCTAAATAAAACTACTAATAAAACACCATAAGCAGGTAATAAAAAAATCAGATATACATATAAAATCATATAAGTGAACATATGGTAAAAATGTGTCTATAGATAAACAATTCCAAAGTGCATAGTAGATGGTGAACAAAATATAAAATCCTTAAAGTGCTAGTGCAAGTGTGCACAGGCTAGAAATGCGACTCATCAGGGGATACGATGAAGTCACATGACGCCACGCGTAGGGACAGGAGAGGCATTCAATACAAACAAGGAAGCAAATGGAACGAGCTCAGCGCTCGTCTAAGATAAGAGAAAATATTTATTGTTATTCTGTGAGTTCTATTGTGAGTACTAGGTACTATATTAAACTGTTTTTATTGAGCAAATACATTTTAAACATACTACACTATACGGTCCCCCCCTCATCTTTTACCTATCACTCCGGCATCTGCCGTGAGCTACAAAGGCTAGATATACCTGGAACCAGGGAAAAGGAATACGCACCTACCCAGGCAGACCACCGTGAGGGAAGGAGAAGAAAGCAGACCCCTTTACATCATTTATATGCGGTTAACCCTTCGCCGCAAGGTAAGGGTCCATTGCTCACTTTAGTGTACCCCACACGAAGAGGAGCGACCCCCACTGCTTGAAACACGCCACTGCACGGATATCACCTTTGACCCAAGGATCACATCACTACCCTCACCTTCTTACCACAAGAAATGATTATATACTTATAAACTATTGAGGATTGACTTATTTATCACGGACTTATATGCATGCAACATAGTCGCAGATGACTATTTTATACGCATCCTGCACTATGCGATTTTAGTCGCATATGACTATGCGATTTTGGTCGCATATGACTATTTTTTACGCATCCTGCATTATGCGATTTTACCTATAGGATATCTGTGTGTGCACTTTGCGTCTGCACCTAGCATTTCGTTATATTTTATATTTCAAACTTTATTCCACTTTGTTTACTGGTAGCTTTATATTTTGCCAGGGATTTTTTCATCTATAGTCACGCTGACTAGTCTCATCCAGCTTATACATTATTTTGTATGCTCGCATACTTTGCACTTTATATTTATTGTTCTACTGTTCACTCCAGTGCAACTTCTCTGCACATACCTCTACTCATCACATATCTCCAATGCGATTATATTTATTGTTTTATCCGTCACTCAATCACTCAGTCGCATTTTTAGCCTGTGCACACTTGCACTAGCACTTTAAGGATTTTATATTTTGTTCACCATCTATTATGCACTTTGGAATTGTTTATCTATAGACACATTTTTACCATATGTTCACTTATATGATTTTATATGTATATCTGATTTTTTTATTACCTGCTTATGGTGTTTTATTAGTAGTTTTATTTAGGTGCTGTTAGTTCAATTTACACTCTTGCACCTTAGTACTATTTACAATTCTATTATATATATTTTTACCTGGGTTCACCAATAGCAATTTTTATTAACCTGTATTGGTCACACCATACCCCTTATCTTGTATAGTAAGGGAATTATCTATCTCAACTCGCATCACTTCGACTTAATAGTCGCATCATCAACTATTATTGTCTCATATGATTGCTACACTTAAAGGGTTTACGTCTTTATCCCATTACTGCCACCTTGTGGTAGATTTGGCCACCTCCCTGGGGAAAAGCGCAGCACCACCCCCACTTTTATATAGCGCTGCTTTACCGTCGCCGCCCGCACCGCCCCAGTGTGAAGCCGGCCTTAGAAAGCCCATATTGAATAAATGTGGAAGTTGCCATTGCAGAACTCTTATACTGAAAATGTTAGTTGCCTGGTTGCCATCCTAATGTATTGGTCTCATTACTTTCCAAGACACTGACCCAGTGCAAGTGTGCAGATAAAGGGTGCATGCTTTAATTTCTTTCTAATATGTGTGCCTGTTCTGGGTCAGTCTTTTAGAATATAATGAAGCTAGACACAGCCAGGCAACTAGTAGGACTCATGCACATGGATACATAAAGCCCTTTCAGATCGGCGTGGCTTTTTTTTTCTGAACAATCTGTTTTACTCAGGATGTGTTTATGCAGCATAGCAGCATTTTGCTTGGTAATCTACAGCAGTGTTTAATGACATAAAAACTGCCAAAATCCTGCATTTCAGATGAGTATTTTGTAGCAATTGACACCAATATGCTTGTAAAGGCATATACATGCATGGGTATGTGTACACAGGTAAATGTGTTGCAGTGGAGCTAGAAAAGTGGATGAAGAAATATAAAACGCACAGTTAAAAATACTGTGTGTATGTGTCTAAACTCACACAAACAAAGTAGCTCACACACCATTACATGTGATTTTTCCCTGCAAGCTTTCTTTATTTTGTGAACAATGACTTGGGGAGCCAGTCTGTATGATGAGGCCACAATTTAGTGCACTCAGAACAAGATTAGAGATTTTTGGATAAATTCTGATGTCTCTTGTGCAGACTTTGGATGGAAAAAATGTTTGCACCACAATGAGCAAGCCTTGTGTGAAGAAGACAAATTATAATACACACAGGCCAAGATTAACAATTTTTGGTGCCTCTTCCACAGACTTTGGATAGAAGTAACAGGTGTGGAAAAGTTGGGCTTTGGATGTGGGTGGTACCTTCACCTTCTAGAGGTACTCTTGAGAAAATCAAGAATTGGCCTTGCTGTAAAAAATTCAAATTTGATGCCCCTGTCACATAATTGCGGAAAAATCAGTCTTTGGGTGTTGGTGGTGCCTTCACCCCACAACCTTTTAGAGGTACTCTTGATGAAAGCAAGAATTGGCTGTGCTGTAAAGAAAAAAAAAATGTGATGCCCCTGTTAAACAGTTGTGGAAAAATTAGGCTTTGGGTATTGGTGGTGCATTCACCCCGTAACCTTCTAGAGGTACTCTTGATGAAAACAAGAATTGGCTGTGCTGTAAAAAAATGTAAACTTGATGCTCCTGCCACACAGTTGTGGAAAAATTGGTCTTTGGGTGTTGGTGGTGCCTTCACCCCATAACCTTCTAGAACTAAAATCTTGATGAAAGCAAGTATTGGCCTTGCTGTAAAAAAATGAATACATTTGATGCCCTTGTCACACAGTTACAGAAAAAATGGTCTTTGGGTGTTGGTGGTGCCTTCACCCCATTTTTTCATGTGCTTCTGCTTCTGGCAGCAAGATCCAGCATAGACATGAGCATTTTAATTGTATCTGTGTGCATGCTCCCATATTCTTTGACAGAGCCAGGAGTGTCAGACCCAATATATTCTCTAAGTATAGGTTTCCTTTAAAGTGAATCTTGACTTTTCTGCCATGGGGTGACAATGCTGCCTCCCCATAGACACAGTACAACAATTGAGTGTTGTCACCCTAGAACAGGAAGTTTGTTTGTAGCAGGATCACCAGGTCAAAATACAGATAAAACAGGAAAAACAAATGCAGCTGCCACATTCAAGGCCTGGTAAGCTGCAAAATATTTTTTTTTTCTTGGGTTTTAATGCACTTTAATCTCTAATACCAGAAAGTGGGTAAACCACAATAGGTTCTGGGATGCTCTAAGGTTAGCCTTTCTGCGGCAGCAGTTATTCGCTGCCAACTACCTCCCGCTATTGTTCACTTTATGTTAGTTTTGGTCTGTTTCCATTTAGGCTACATTAATATGTTTGCATTTTAATGCATTTCAGCTTTGATGCATTTGGTATGTACTATTCACAGAGGCGGCTCTCTAATTAGGCAAATTAGGCGATGGCCTAAGGCCTCGCCCTCTCAGGGGCCTCCCACGGCCAGCTAGTTTAACTTATTAGAGAGCAGCCTCTTCCAGCAGCATAGTTCTGTGTCCTCTCCCTGCTACAGGGAGAGAGAGACAGGCTGCGAGTGAAAGTTACCTTGTGATCGGAGAGCTGACATACAGCTCCGGATCACAGGCAGGGAGAGCTGCTGAGCAGAGCCTGCTCTGACAGATCTCCCCCTCCCCCTGCTGCCCGCACAGCCACACAGGAGAGGAGAGAGCTGCTTCTGCTCCTCCTCCTCCAGCCCTCTCCTCCCGTGTCTGCCCCGCCCACTCTCCTCGGCAGTGTTCTCTGCTCTGCCTTAGAGAAGGAGATGTGTGGGCGGGAAGATTCATGATGAAGCCCAACAAACAGAAGAGGAAAAGGGCAGTCTGATCCATCCATCCATCCATCCATCCAGCCCCTCCTGCCTTCCAGTGAGTACACTGATGTAGGGGATGCCCTTCCTTCCCTTCTTCCTCCATCCCCCTTGCTTTCTATCTTTCCTTCCTTCTTTCTTTCCTTCCATATTTCCTTTCTTTCTGTCCTTCTCTCTTTCCTTTCTTTCTGTCCTTCTCTCTTTCCTTTCTTTCTTTCCTTCCACCTTTCCTTCCTTTTACTTTCTTTCTTTCTTTCTTCTTTCTTTTCTTTCCTTTCATCTTTTCTTTCTTTATTTCATTCTCTCTTTCTTTCTTTCCTTCCATCTCTCCTTCCTCTTTCTTTCTTTATTTCTTTCTCTCCTTCCATCTATTCTTTCTTTCCTTCTCTCTTTCTCTCCTTCCATCTATTCTTTCTTTCCTTCTCTCTTTCCTTTCCTTCTTTCTTTCCTTCCACCTTTGCTTCCTTTCTCTTTTTCTTTCCTTCTTTTTCTTTTTTCTTTCTTTTCTTCTTCTTTCTTTCTTTCTTTCTCTTTCTTTCTTTTTTCTCTTTCTTTTCTTTCTTTTTCTTTTTTTTCTTTCTTTCTTCTTCTCTCTGTCTTTCTTTCCTACCACCTTTCTTTTCTTTCTCTTTCTTTCCTTCCTTTCTTTCTTTATTTTCTTCTCTCTTTCTTTCTTTATTTCCTTCCATCTTGTCTTTCTTTCTTTCCTTCTCTTTCTTTCTTCTTCTCTTTCTTTCTTTCCATCTTTTCTTTCCTTCCATCTTTCTTTACTTCCATATTTCTTTCTTTTTTTTTCCATCTTTTCTTTCTTTTTCTCTCTTTCATTCTTTCTCTCTTTCCTTCATTTCTTTCTTTCTTTCTTTCTTTCTTTCTTTCTTTCCTTCCTCTTTCCTTTTTCTCTCTTTCTTTCCGTCCACCTTTCTTTCCTTTCTCTTTTCTTTCTTTCATATTTTTTTTTTTCTTTTTCTTTCTTTCTTTCCACCTTTCCTTCCTTTCTTCCCTTCTCTTTTTCTTTCTTTCCTTCCATCATTATTTCCTCCCATATTTCCTTCCATCGTTCGTTCCGTCCACCTTTCCTTCGTTTCTCTCTTTCTTTCTTTCTCCCTTTCTTTCTTCTTTTTTTTTTCTTTCTTTCTTTCTTCTCTTTCCTTTCTCTCTTTCTTTCCTTTCTTTCCTTCCTTTCTTTTCTTTTCTTTCCTTCTTCTTTCTTTCTCTTTCTTTTCTTTCATATTTTTTTCTTTTCTATTTTTCTTTCTTTCTTTCTTTCCTCCCACCTTTCCTTTCTTTCTTTTTTTATTTTCTTCCATCTTTTTTTTCTTTCTTTCTTTTTGTTCTTCCTTTCCATCTTTCCTTTCTTTTCTTTCTCTCTTTCTTTCTTTCCTTCCACCTTTCCTTCCTTTCTTTCTCTTCCTTCTCTCTTTTTTTCTTTCCTACCATCTTTCCTTTCTCTTTCTTTCTTTCTTTCCTTCCTTCCATCCTTTCCTTCCTTTCTTTCCTTCCATCTATTCTTTCTTTCTTTCCTTCTCACTTTCTTTCTTTCCTCCTTTTTTCTTTCTTTCTCTTTCTTCTTTCTTTTTTCCTTTTCTTTCCTTTCTTTCTTTCTTTCCTTCTCTCTTTCTTTCTTTCCTACCATCTTTCCTTTCTCTTTCTTTCTTTCCTTCCTTCCACTTTCTTCCTTTTTCTTTTCCTTCTCTTCTTTCTTTCTTTCTTTCCTTCTCATTTTCTCTCTTTCCTTTCTTTCTTTCTTTTTCCTTTTTTTTTCTTTCTTTTTTTTTTTCTTTCTTTCTCTTTCCTTTCTTTCTTTTCTTACATTTTTTCTTTCTTTCTTCCTTTCCATCTTTCCTTTCTTTCCTTCTCTCTTTCTTTCCTACCTTCTTTCCTTTCTTTTTTTTTTCTTTCCTTTCCCTCTTCTTTCCTTTCTTTTCTTTCTCTTTCTTTCTCTTTCTTTCTTCCTTCTCTTCCTTTCTTTCTCTTTCTCTTTCTCTTTTTTTCTCTTTCCTTTTTCTTTTTTTCTTTTTTCTTTTCCTTCCTTTCTTTCCTTCCATCTATTCTTTCTTTCTTTCCTTCCTTCTCACTTTCTCTTTTTCTTTCTTTCTTTCCTCCTTTTTCTTTCTCTTCCTTCCTTTCCTTCTCTCTTCCTTTCTTTCCTTCCATCTATTCTTTCTTTCCTTCTCACTTTCTCTCTTTCCTTTCTTTCTTTCCTCCTTTTTCTTTCTTTTTCTTTCTTTCTTTCTTTCTTTTCTTTTTTCTTTTTCTTTCTTTCTTTCCTACCATCTTTCTTTCATTCTCTTTCTTTCTTTTCTTCTTTCTTCCTTTCTTTCTTTCTTTTTTTTCTTCTTTCTTTTCTTTTTTTCTTTTTTTCTTTTTTTTCTTCTTTTTTTTCTTTTTTTTTTCTTTCTTTCCTACCATCTTTTCTTTCTTTCTTTTTTTTTCTCTTTTTCTTTCCTTCTTTCTTTCTTTTCTCTTTCTTTCTTTCTTTCTCTCTTTCCTTCATTTCTTTCTTTCTTTCTTTCCTTCCATCTTTCCATTTTCTTTCTTTCTTTCTTTTTTTCCACCTTTCCTTCCTTTTTCTATCTTTTTTTTCTTTTTCTTTTTTTTTTTCTTTCTTTCTTTTTTCTTTCTTTTCTTTCTTTTCCTTTCTTTCTTTCTTTTCTTCTTTTTCTTTCTTTTTTTCTTTTTGTTCTTCCTTTCCATCCTTCCTTTCCACCCTTCCTTTCTTTCCTTCCATTTTGTCTTTCTTTCCTTTATTTCTCTTTCTTTCCTTCCATCTTTCCTTTCTTCTCTTTCTTTTTTCTTCTTTTTTTTTCTTTTTTTTTTTTTCTTTCTTTTTTCTTTCTTTTTTTCTTTTTTTTTTCTTTCTTCTTTCTTTCTTTCTTTTCTTTTTTTTCTTTTCTTTCTTTTTTTTTCTTTTTTCCTTCCTTTTCTTTCTTTCTTTCTCTTTCTTCTTTCTTTCTTTCCTTTTTCTTTCCTTTCTCTTTCTTTTTCTCTTCTTTCTTTCCCTTTTCTTCCTTTCTTTCCTTCCATTATTTTTTTCTTTCTTCCTTTCATTCTTTCTTTCTTTCTTTCTTTCTTTCTTTTTTTTCTTTTTTTTTCTTTCTTTTTTTTTTTCTTTCCTTCCACCTTTCCTTTCTTTCTTTTCTTACATCTTTTCTTTCTTTCTTCCTTTCCATCTTTCCTTTCTTTCCTTTCTCTTTCTTTCCTTTTCTTTCCTTTCTTTCTTTTTTTCTTTCTTTTCCTTTCCTTCCTTTTTCTCTTTTTTTCTCTCTTTCTTTCTTTCCTACCTTCTTTCCTTTCTTTCTCTTTCCTTCTCTCTTTCTTCCATCTTTTTTTTCTCTCTCCTTTTCTTTCTTTCTTTTCTTTTCTTTCTTTTTTTCTTTCTTTCCTTCCACCTTTCCTTCCTTTCTTTCCTTCCATCTATTCTTTCTTTCTTTCCTTCCTTCTCACTTTCTCTCTTTTCTTTCTTTTTTTCCTCCTTTTTCTTTCTTTCCGTCCTTTCCTTCTCTCTTCCTTTCTTTCCTTCCATTCTTTTCTTTCTTTTTTTCTCACTTTCTTTTCTCTTTCTTCTTTCTTTCTTTTCCTCTTTTTCTTTCTTCTTTCTTTCTTTTTTCTTTTTCTTTCTTTTTCTTTCTTTTTCTTTCCTACCATCTTTCTTTCAGTCTATTTCTTTATTTCTTTCTTTCTTTCCTTCTTCCTTTCCTTCTTTCTTTCTTTCTTTTTTTCATCTTTTTCTTTCTTTCTTTCTTTCTTTCTTTCTTTCTTTCTTTCTTTCTTTCTTTCTTACCATCTTTTCTTTCTTTCTTTCCTTCTCTCTTTCCTTCTCTTTCTTTCCTTCTCTCTTTCCTTCTCTCTTTCTTTTTCTTTTTCTCTCTTTTTTTCATTTCTTTCTTTCTTTCCTTCCATATTTCCATCTTTCCTTTCTCTCTTTCTTTCCGTCCACCTTTCCTTCCTTTCTCTTTCTTTCTTTCCTTCTATCTTTCTTTCTTTCTTTCATATTTTCTTTCTTTCTTTCTTTCTTCCCACCTTTCCTTTCTTTCTTTCTTTTCTTCCATCTTTTCTTTCTTTCTTTCTTTTTGTTCTTCCTTTCCATCCTTCCTTTCCACCCTTCCTTTCTTTCCTTCCATTTTGTCTTTCTTTCCTTATTTCTCTTTCTTTCCTTCCATCTTTCCTTTCTTTCTTTCTCTATTTTTCTTTCTTTCTTTCCTTCCACCTTTCCTTCCTTTCTTCCCTTCTCTCTTTCTTTCTTTCCTTCCATCATTATTTCCTCCCATATTTCCTTCCATCTTTCGTTCCGTCCACCTTTCCTTCGTTTCTCTTTCTTTCTTTCTCCCTTTCTTTCCTTCTTTTTCTTTCTTTCTTTCTTTCCTTCCATCTTTTCTTTCTTTCCTTCTCTCCCACCTTTCCTTCCTTTTTTCTTTCCTTCTCTCTTTCTTTCTTTCCTACCATCTTTCCTTTCTTTCTTTCTTTCTTTCCTTCCTTCTTTCCTTCCATCTTGTCTTTCTTTCCTTATTTCTCTTTCTTTCCTTTCTTTTTCCTTCTTTCTTTCCACCTTTCCTTTCTTTCTTTCCTTCCATATTTTCTTTCTTTCTTCTCTCCCACCTTTCCTTCCTTTCTCTTTCCTTCTCTCTTTCTTTCCTACCATCTTTCCTTTCTTTCTTTCCTTCCTTCTTTCCTTATTTCTCTTTCTTTCCATTCTTTATTTCCTTCTCTCTTTCCTTCTCTTTCTTTCTTTCCTTCCCTCTTTCTTTCTTTACTTCTTTTTCTTTCTTTCTTTCCTTCTTTTTCTTTCTCTTTCTTTCCTTTCTTCTCTTTCTTTCTCTTTCTTTCTTTCTTCTCTTTCTTTCTCTTTCTTTCGTTTCTTTCTTTCCTTCTTTTTTTTTTTCTTTCTTTCCTTTCTTTCTTTCCTTCCTCTATCTTTCTTTCTTTCTTTCTTTATTTCCGTCCACCTTTCCTTCCTTTCTCTTTCTTTCTTTCCTTCCATCTTTCCTTCTTTCTTTCCTTCCATCCACCTTTCCTTTCTTTCTTTCTTTCTTTCCTTCCACCTTTACTTCCTTTCTTTCCTTCCATCTTGTCTTTCTTTCCTTATTTCTCTTTCTTTCTTTCCATCTTTCCTTCCATCTTTTCTTTCTTTCCTTCCATCTTTCCATATTTCTTTCCTTCCTTCCTTCCTTCCCTTTCTTCGACAGCCTGCCCCCTGTACTGTTCCCTCCTGCGCCCTGTACTGTCCACTCCCCTATACTGTACACTCCTAATACAGTTAATTTTCGTTCCTTGAATTATTTTTCCCATTATGGGAGTGAGTGGGGCCTCATGTCTAAGTTTTGCCTAAGGCAGGGCTTGACAAATTTGCTTGGAATCTAGGAGCCAGCTAAAAAAGTTAGGAGCCACAGTTTTTTGACAGGTGGCACTGGGCACCGTAGGACGTCCTCCCTGGGGCGCAAACTCGGGAACATCCGTGACTGCCAGGTCCCGAGGACCCGGCGCATCGCGGTAAACGGACACCGATAGCGGCCGTTTACCACGTGATTGCTCTGTCAAATGACGGTGCGATTGCATGTACACAAACCGGCGTCACGTCATGACGCCGGTTCCTCCCTTCCCTCTCTGTATCGATCGGTACAATGAGAGGGGAGAAGCTGAGAGGGGGAGAGATGGGACCAGCGCTGTGGGCTGGATGTGTAGTGCCCACATCGCTGGTCAGTGACAGCTACACTGCCAGCACTGTGCAATACTCTGCCAATACTCTGCCAATACATTTTAATAGAAACAAAGAATTTTTTTTTTTTTTTAACGAATTTTCAGTATTTTTTGATTTATAGCGCAAAAAATAAAAAACCCGGCAGTGATTAAATACCACCAAAAGAAAGCTCTATTTGTGTGAAAAAAAGGACAAAAAATTCATTTGGGTACAGTGTTGCATGACTGAGAAATTGTCATTCAAAGTGTGAGAGCACTGAAAGCTGAAAAGTGCCCAGTGGTTAACATTGCATTAGCATTGTTAGAGGTGTTGCAATACCAACGGCCACCACCAGATGGCGCCATAGAAGGATTTCAGAAGGCCGCAAAGCCGCGGCCTAAATTTCTGGCCGGCGCGGCCCGATGCAATCGCGCGGCGGGGGTCGGTGTCCACAGGTTGACGGGGTACCGCAGCTGTGTCGCCCCAGGCGCCAGGACCCCAATTCTAGGCGCAATTGCGCCCGGGCGACTGGGGTTTGTCGAGGCCTGGCCTAAGGCCTCACAAAGTCTAGAGCCACCTCTGACTATTCATCCCTATGGAAGTTGCAGTTTGCTGGAAACCAGACCAAAGATCCCGTAAGCCGGGCTAAGAACAGAGGTACACATGAAGTGTTAGTCTGGAATGTACTTTATTACTTTGTGTTTCAACATGCTACTTTGTTATTATTATTATAATTATTATTATTATAATTTTTTTTACATCAAGCGCTACCCCCACAGAATTTGGTTTCTCTGTTCTGCACCTCGACTCCAAGAACACCCTCAGCCCCTCTGACACACCTGGTTGAATGAAAGTTACTGCACTCACTTTGAGGAACAGAAGTATAGATACCTCTTAACTTGGCTAAGAATTAGCACCAGGAAATAGACACCAGACCATTTAGTGGTAAATTAACTCAATGTATTGGTACTGGTTAGAATAAATTGTGGGTTGAGCATAAATGAACACACAAAAGGAAGGTTCAAACACAGCCCACTAGACAGAATATTCACTATGCAAAGGTACCTTAGACTAGAGTTCAGCATCACTAGTCTGGGATTAACTCACAAATCGGCAATAAACAGTACGTATAAGCATTACCTGCAATGTGAATAATACTATAACTAGTCTAGGATGCACTCTAGGAGAATTGATAGGATATCCTGCATTGTCCCCTGGGAGGGACCTCTTAGCACAAGCGATAAGTGAAGGTCTCTGTGTAGCAACTGTAAAAGGGACATTCTTTATGTTTAACTCTACAGCCAGCTAGCGTTGGGGCCCAGTTGTACCAATGGTGCACATTAGAGCTGCACGATTCGGGCTAAAATGAGAATCATGATTTGTTTTCTTAGAATAAAGGTCACAATTTTCTCACGATTCTCATAACATAACATCATCTTTCACATTATACAAAAAAATGTACTGTTTAGTTTTTTTTTAATTCATTGAAGTGTATTTTTCTTCCACCAAAAATCGCATTCTGTAAGACCGCTGCGCAAATACAGTGTGACATAACATAAAATATTGCAACAACCGCCATTTTATTCTGTAGGGTCTCTAATATATATATATATATATATATATAATATATATATATATATATATATATATATATATATATATTGTAGGATTGGGGTTATCAGACTCAAACGGTAGGTGCGTTTTCCAGTGAGTACGCCAGTACAAAACTGTATTTTTAAGAGTCTGGTAGCCCACTTTTATTTAAAGGCACGGAAAAGTTCACAAAGACATCAGTACCCACGCAGGGGGGTTCCACCATTACTGTATCTTGCACACTCAATACTTTAGCCTCCTGGCTTACATTGTTCCCATACGGCTGATTCAGGCCTTTAGCCTAGGCCTCAGGTCTGCTCCTCAGACCCAAAAGAGTTTCCTAGAGTAAAGCTCTCTCCTAGCTCACTCCTGATCAGCACCTTGCTGCTCTGTCACCAAGTCCTTCTGCCTCCTGCAGACATGCATATTGTGGCTGCCCCATGCAGCCTCTGACTCCTCTCAGAGGAATGGGAGTCCACCTGACTCCCATGCACAGACTTCCTGTCTGTTGGGTGGAACCCTGAGCCATAGCCAGGTCAAAACTAAATAGCCCAGCACACAGCTGTGCAATCAGCGTGCCTTTCTCTCCAAAATCTGGCGTAAACCAGCAATCCTCCAGGTAGCAGAGCGTTCTACCGCCACAATATACCGCCACAATATATATATATATATATATATACAATATATATATTCTCAGCATAAATGAGTACACCCCATTTGAAAAGTAAGATTCTAATTAATATCTTAATGAACAAAAGAACCATTTCCAAAATTTTTACAAGACTGAATTTAAATTAGTTGATGCAAAAATGAATACACCCCACAACAAAAACTACTACATCTAGTATTTTGTATGACCTCCATGATTTGTAAGGGCAGCACCAAGTCTTCCAGGTATTGAATGAACAAGTTGGTGACATATTGCAACATCTATCTTTTTCCATTCTTCAAGAACAACCTCTTTTAGAGCCTGGATGATGGCTGGAGAGTGATGCTCAACTTGTCTCTTCAGAATTCCTCATAGGTGTTCGATTGTGTTCAGATCAGGAGACATACTTGGTCACTGAATCACTTTCACCCTGTTCTTCTTCAGAAATGCAACAATGGCCTTATATGTGGGTTCTGGATCATTGTCATGTTGGAAAAGTGCATGACGAGCAGGGGCACAGAGTGATGGTAGTATCTTCTCTTTCAATATAGAGCAGTACATCTGTGAATTCATGATACCATCAATGAAATGCAGCTCCCCGACACCAGCAACACTCATGCAAGCCCCACAGAAGGACACTGCCACCACCATGTTTCACTGTAGGCACCATGCATTTTTCTTTGTACTCCTCACCTTTGCGACACCATACAGTTTTGATGCCAGCAGTTCCAAAAGCATTTATCTTGGTCTCATCACTGCAGAGTACAGAGTCCCAGTAGTCTTCTTTTTCACAATGGGCCCTCCCAATGTCTAGGTGGGCTTTTTTGTGCATGGCTTCCTTCATGGGCAACATCCATGCATGCCATCATGCCATTCCTCTGCAGTGTACGCCGTATTGTGTCACTGGAAGTCACCCCAGCTTGGCTTTCTACTTCTTTAGCTAACTATAGTGAACTTGCATGGTGATTTTCTTCAACCCTTATCAGAAGACACTCCTGTCAAGGTGTAACTTTCCGTGAATGGTAGGGTTGCCACCTCATCCCTTTAAAACCAAACACATATTAATTACACAGGTTCTGTGGCTGATTAATGTGCTAATTAAATTCACTTAGTGCCTTACCTGCATTAAATTAGCCACATAACCTGTATAATTAGTATTTGTTCGGTTTTTAGGGATGAGGTGGCAACCCAAGTGGATAGCCTGGACGTCTCTGTGAGATGGTTGCAGTTCCATCTTTGTTACATTTTTGTATCACTTTTGCTACAGTATTCTGACTAATAAGTAAAGCTTTGCTGATCACCTTGTTGCCTTCACCTTTCTTGTGTAAATAAATTATTTTCTTTCTCAGGCCTTGTGACATTTCTCTTCCATGTGGTGCCATTGCTGACAGCATGAAATGGGAAAGAGTTTTTTGTAACGCCCTTTTAGAATTACTTTAACTGTCTGCTGGACACCTGTTTAATGAATAATTAGACTCACCTGTAGTTGAATTCTTGTTAATTAGGATTTTGTTGTCTAAAATGAGCTTTGACCTACATTGGGGTGTATTCATTTTTGCAACATAGTCTTGAAATAATTTGTTAGGAAAAATAATTTGTGTGTGCAAATGAACAAATCTTGGTTGCAATCAATGGCCTGCATTTGTGGGAATATTTTGTAGTATAGTGTCCCATAGTAAATGTTGATTCTGGAAGGAAAGGAAAGGTTTTCTGACAAGTCTGTTGGGGTGTACTCATTTATGCTGAGCACTGTAAATATAGTTTACACATGTGTGTGTAAGTATTGTTATAGAGTAGGAGAGGAGTCCTCATTTACCTCTAGATTTCAAAGATTTATGCTGAAATTTGTATTTTATAGTCACTTTATTATTAGAAATGTATATTTTATGGACCGTACACTTTACTATACACCTTACACTTTACTATTATCCTTTATTGAATAGGTACCCAGCATATTTTGCAGCAATGTACATTTAATGATAAAAGTAATCACATTGCAGACTCTAGACAAGAGAAGTATAGGAGAAAAGGACCTTTCCTGTATCACCTTACAATCTAATGCCCCATACACACGGTCGGATTTTCCGACGGAAAATGTCCTATCGGACAATGTTGTCGGAAATTCCGACCGTGTGTAGGCTCCATCAGACTTTTTCCGTTGGATTCTCCGACGGACAAAGTTTTATCTCCTGCTCTTAAATTTTCCGACAACAAAGTCCTATCGGACTTTTTCCGATCGTGTGTAGCGAATTCCGACGGACAAAGTGCCACGCATGCTCAGATCACATTACAAGACCAAAGCTATTGGCTACTAGCCTCTACGTAGTCCCGTCGTACGCAACGAACGTCACCACGTTCAGGATGATCGGATTTTCCGACAACTTTGTCCGACCGTGTGTATGCAATACCAGTGTCGGACAAAATCCATCGGAAAAAATCTGACGGATTTTGTGGTCGGAATTTCCAACCGTATGTACGGGGCATAAGAGGTGGGGAGACATTAGACACCACAGGTAAGGGAGGAGACAGTGCGTTGGGCGTTACTGAATTTGGATACTTGACGAACAGTTAGGGTGAAATTTAATTTTCCCTTTGCAAAGTGAATTTTCATATTCTTAAGCTAGGCACACACAGTTATTTTTTATTCAACCAGCGGGCTGAGCAAAAATAAAAAATGTTGATGCAACGATCTCTCCCACTAAGACATTGTAACATTGTATTTCAACAGGGGGACCCCCCCCGCCAGCATACACTGATCAGCACTCTCAGCCATTTGTTGTGAGTGACCATCGAATTCTGGTTTCCAGCCGGACCTTTCAATAACAGCTGATTGTTAGTCCAGCTTCTAAAGGAAAGACAGCTGTACACATGAACTGAAAGTCAGCCGGTTCCTGCTGAACAGCATGATTTTTGGCCTTTGTGTGTACTGGGCTTAAGTGAAGTTAAGTGGAAATTATTGTTGCAAAGATTACTTGTTCATGTGCAGGGAAAAATTATTTAAAATAAGGATTTTTGCTTGCACCGTGATTGGTTGATTGTAGGTAGCCCAACTTCTCCTCATCATCCTTCCAAAGAAAAAATTCACTTAACTTAGTGAATGAGGTGAAGTTGTGCTGACTATAATCACCCAATAATGTGCAAGTAAATATACAGTTTTTTAAATTGTTCATTGAACATGATTTTGCCAAGAGAACTTTTACTTTGCTAACCTCAATCACTAAGGTAAGTCAAACTTTGCATGTTCTACTTCTTTAGTAAATAAATTTGAATATCTATGGGAAACATCTCCTGACCCCCTTATACTCACCTTATCTGCACTCCCTCACAGCCCTTTATGCCTCTACAGTGCTGAAATTGGCTATATCACAAGCATGGGGGATTAGTGACATCACTCTTTTAGTCATGTGATCATATTTGGGGCCAGTGAGTGGTCACTAGGCCTGGATATGCACAGGGAAGGAGATCATATGTTCTTCCATGCCCGGAAGTGCCTGGTATTCTCAATGGCCGTGGAGTATCAATAAACTTTGAGGAAGAGCAAGGGCGAGGTGACAGTGTCTCTTTAAAGCTGGATTTGACAAAGTTGCAGATCTTACCCCTAGACACGTTCCTGCCTGCGCAAGATGCCGCGTCTCACCCACTACATGGGGGTGTCCTCCATACAGTATTTAGGAATCCAAGTCACCAGGGATCCACTAGAGTATATAGCCAACAACATAGAGCCGCTGTTCTTTTATCTGAAAACTAGAACACAATCCTGGGCCCGACTCCCATTAGGCGTAATGGGAAGGATCAATCTTGTAAAAATGATCCTGCTGCCAAAGCTCCTGTACATGTTTTGGCATTCACCGACACTTATCCCCATAAAAAACATTAAAGTATTAGATAATATCCTTAATACCTTTATTTGGGGCCAAAGCAGGCATAAGTTGGCGTGGAACACCCTTAAAAATCCGACCTCCTCGGGGGGAGGGGCTCTTCCAGATTTCCGCTCGTATTATATAGCTGCCCAACTATCCCATTTTTACCACTTGCATAAAACGAACGGACCTAGATACCAAGCCCTGACATGCAAAAAGGCCAAACAGCTGTTCACATTCCCCCTTACAAGTACTAGTCAGAGGCAGGGAGGGTAGAAGGAGAGCGGAGGGCCGTAACCTACTGCTTACACATCACAGACGTATATGGGAGATTGCACTCAAAATGACCGGTGCTGATTTTGTTCATTCACATACGCCTCTCTGGCATAACCCTCAAATGAGGGAGCTGATGTCACTACCGGGTGCCAGCATTTGGGCATCCAAGGGTGTGGTCTACCTGCACCAGGTGATTACCCCACTTGGAGTACGTAGCGTCCAAACATTATAGGATGATATTGAGCTACCCCCACATATGGTCTTCAGGTATGCACAGTTGCGCCACGCCCTCCTGGCCCAATTTAATGACGGCTTCCCTAATCCGCAAACTCTATCCCTGGTAGACGTTATAACGGGTGCAGACCCATCTAAACTGATTTCTACTCTGTACAACATACTGAGAACTCGCTTAGTAGCACAGATTATAGACACGGCTAAGAATAGATGGGAGGAGGAGGTGGGTCCCTTGGGGGAAGTAGACTGGGAGGAGATTCTTGATAACACCAAAAAAGTTTCCCCAAGACTCTCTGAACGATTGACCCAATTATATATCATACACAAATCCTATCTCACACCTGCAAGGATTGCCAAATACCAGACGACACAGAACCCGCTGCTGTACTTTTTTTCGCTTCACTGTACTGTAATAGTGTGAACTATGCCCATAGGATAACCTAGATTTTGAACTGTCTATACAGTAGCAATACAGTCAAAAATGCATCAAAGAGCATCCAACTTCATCTGGTGTGAATGGGCCCTTCTGATAACAGCACAGGTACTATATTTATTCCCCAGGTACGTCTAGTGCGACTAAAGCCCCATACACACGGTCGGATTTTCCGATGGATTCTGTCCTATCAGACAATGTTGTTGGAAATTCCGACCGTGTGTAGGCACCATCGGACAGTTTCCATCGGATTGTCCGACGGACAAAGTCCTATCTCCTGCTGGATAGATTTTTTGACAACAAAGTCCGATCACACCAAATCCGATCGTGTGTAGCGAATTCCGACGGACAAAGTGCTACGCATGCTCAGATCACATTACAAGACCAAAGCTATTGGCTACTAGCCTCTACGTAGTCCCGTCGTACGCAACGAACGTCACCACGTTCAGAATGATCGGATTTTCCGACAACTTTGTCCGACCGTGTGTACGCAAAACCAACATCGGACAAAGTACGACGGACATGATCCGACGGACCTGGTCCTCGGATAATCCGAGCGTGTGTATGGGGCTTTAGAGGGCAGTAGTTCAGCTGTGTCCTATCTTTATCTAAATGTAGTAAAACACTTGACACTTAAAAAGTGAGCTTCAATATAAAAAGAAAACTGTAATTAGAGATTCAAGGATTCTTGTTGATACTTTCCGTTCTCCACTTAAATCTCTCCACATTCTGCATTGTCAGTTGAACACACAAGTTTCAATTTTAGACGAGCTCTTTGAGAACACCAATTGTTTGCTCTATGGAATTAACATACTGAAATGACATTCATTTCTCATAATCGATATTGTTAAATAATAGCTCTGCTCTTACCCTTTCCTGATTGTATACGGCTAATGTTCTATGTTTCTTGGATGTCATGAATAGTGTTTCTTGCTACAGTTGTCACATTACCTGCAATTTCCTGTCTTTTATTATCAAATGAATATCTTCAGTGGGCAATTGAGGGAAGATGCTTTGTTTGCAGGTTTATTGACTACGTCAAGGAAAAGAACAAAACAGAGAGCAAATGTATTATCAATAAGCTCTTTTCTGTACATCTTTGTCCCTACTATCTAAACAGATTTCTTTGCATAATATCTTAAGTGCCTTCACAGCTTTCCTAGCACATAATGCATTCAAAATGTCAGTGAAAAGCGCCTGAGTGTCAAGTAAAATACAGCGAGGTTACCATAAAAGAGAGATCCGTTGAGCTGTGAAGTGAGCTGAGAAATTAAAGTTAAATGTGTGGCATTCAGTCTTGTTTCAGAAAGAAAAAGTTATCTTCTTCTAGAATTGTTTCCACTTGTAGTTCTACTTTATAACATACATGCAATACAATAAGCTGTATGGAGGTTTAAAGGGGTTGTAAAGGTAAAAGTTTTTTCACCTTAATGCATTCTATGCATTAAGGTGAAAAAACATCTGACAATACCGGCCCCCCCAGCCCCCCATTATACTTACCTGACCCCTCGAAAATCCCGCGCTCGCACCCGACATCCTCTTTGCCGATCAGCCTGGCCGCTGATTGGTTACAGTAGATGGATTGAAAGCAGCGCAGCCATTGGCTTGCGCTGCTGTCAATCACATCCAATGACGCAGCGCGCCGGGGGGCGGGGCTGAGTCATACAGCGAGTGGCTATAGCCGCCGGCTGTATCACGGGAGCACGCCCGCAAGTACTCCACACCATACGAGGGAGCTCGCATGAAGGTGAGAAGTACTTGCGGGGGAGCCGAGACAGCCGCCGAGGGACCCCAGAAGACCAGGTTCGGGGCCAAAATGAGCTGCACAGTGGAGGTAAGTATATCATGTTTGTTATTTAAAAAAATAAAATAAAAATATTCCTTTACAACCCCTTTAATTACAGGTCTACAGTTTGTAGAATGTACACTATTGTTAAAAGTATTGGGACACCTGCCTTTACACGCACATGAACTTTAATGGCATCCCAGTCTTAGTCCGTAGGGTTCAATATTGAGTTGGCTCACCCTTTGCAGCTATAACAGCTTCAACTCTTCTGGGAAGGCTGTCCACAAGGTTTAGGAGTGTGTTTATGGGAATGTTTGACCATTCTTCCAAAAGCACATTTGGGAGGTCAGGCAAATGATGTTAGACGAGAAGGCCTGGCTCGCAGTCTCCGCTCTAATTCATCCCAAAGGTGTTCTATCGGGTTGAGGTCAGGACTTTGTGCAGTCCAGTCAAGTTCCTCCTTCCCAAACTCGTTCATCTATGTGTTTATGGACCTTGCTTTGTGCACTGGTGCGCAGTCATGTTGGAACAGGAAGGGGCCATCCCCAAACTGTTCCCACAAAGTTGGGAGCATGAAATTGTCCAAAATGTCTTGGTATGCTGACATCTTAAGATTTCCCTTCACTGGAACTAAGGGGGAAAGCCCAACCCATGAAAAACAACCCCACACCATAATCCCCCCTCCACCAAAAGATTTGGACCAGTGCACAAAGGTTCATAAAGACATGGATGAGAAAACTTGACTGGCCTGCACCTCAACCCAACAGAACATCTTTGGGAAAAATTAGAGTGGAGACTGTGAGTCAGGCCTTCTCGTCCAACAACAGTGCCTGACCTCACAAATGTGCTTCTGGAAGAATGGTAAACCTTGTGGACAGCCTTTCCAGAAGAGTTGAAGCTGTTATAGCTGCAAAGGGTGGGCCAACTCAATATTGAACCCTACGGACTAAGACTGGGATTGCGTTAAAGTTCATGTACGTGTAAAGGCAGGTGTCCCAATACCTTTGACAATATAGTGTATGTAATGCTTACGCATATCCAACACAATGCAGACCCTACACACCATTAAATAAAGGATGCAACTGTTTGAAATACAGATTTTTCTGACACAAAAATAAGTGGTGTGTGTTTTTCATGTCTATAGTTAGATGTTTTTGAGTTAAAGTAAAATTGCTTTACCACCTAAGAATGGAATTGCATGCTCCCACCCACACAACACACAAATACTTAAAAACTCAATTGACTGCTTTTTTCTTTTACTGGAGTTTAAAGAGTATAACAACATGAATACATTTGTTACATAGTTACATTGTTAGTCAGACACATGTTCATTGAGTTCAACCAAGAGAAAAAAATAAAAACCTGCTTTTACAAAACCTTGAACTCAAAGCTGATTCAAAGGAAGGCAAAAACACTTATAAAGCATGGTCCAATTTGTTTCAACAGGGAAAACTTTGCTACCTGATGTTTAGTTTCTGCATGACATAAGCAATAACTTTTAAAAATGTAGCGCCGGCACTTTTTCAAAGTGCCCCGCTATATGTAAGTTTAGTTTTTGCCCAGAACTGTAATTGAGTTTTGGGGTTAATTGTTTTAGGTTATACTTTGGCATCAGTTTGATTGGGCTGTATTAAGGTTCTGCCTGGTCATAGGTGAGGTGAGCACCTGTGACAGGCTGAGAACACAGTCTGGTTGGACGCATTGGGTACCAATCTTTCTCCGGAGCCAATCAGTGGGCGCGTCTGGCCCGGCTGCGTATTCTGGGAAGGGGTACTTAAGGTGCTGAAGTCACGTGGTAGAGGAGTTCAGAGGGGAGTTACATTCCTGGTTCCGGTCCGGACCAGCCCCGTGAGGGGTCCTGGTCCAGGAGTGTCTGCTGACTCCGGGGCCCTCGTCCTCCTGACCAGCCCCAGAGGCCCTCATGCTATGGGGTGGGGATCCATCTGTTTCCGAGTCTCGGAACTGGCTAGTTCGAGGCGCAGTAACTAAGGGAGGATTCTGGAGTGTTCCGGTGCCATCTCAGGATTGGAGAGGCCCAGCGGCTCTGCATGCGACCAGGGGAGGACTCTTTGTAGGAGGGCCGCGCATGAGGCTGGCTGCTCGGTAAAAGCCTGGAAGCTGAGCTGTATGGACTCTAATTTGAATCCGCATTTCTTACGGTATCGCTGGGTCGGCTGCAAGATACAGGTGCTGTAAGAAAAAGTTCCTAACCTATCCTTCAGTTACAAGTTTCTGAGAGAGACTTTTGCAAGTTCACTTAAGTTTCACAATCAAGTCTGTGGCAGAGACTTTGCTAATTCCGAATCCCTTGTTGGCTGCTAAATCTACAAGCAAGGATTTATCCAACAGTCGAGTTCTCCAGTTGTGAGTGGCTACTCCCTGGATCATTTAGAGAGAGACATTTACTGAATGTCAGCAGTTCTAAAGTGCCTGAGCTTTATCACCCATACCCTCTATTCCCAACTGAGAGACTGTGTTCTGTTTTATCGTTTTACGCAAATAAAAATCCTAAACAGGAATTCAGGTGTCAGTCTCTGCAATTACTGGGTATCAACCCTGGGAACCCCTAGACAAGAACGACGAGCTACAAGGAGGAGGTAATCGGTAAGCCCAGGAATCCATAGCCGCCCCGCAGGGGTTATTGGCACTACAAAAACATTAAACTTAAGCCTTAAGACTTAAACTTTTATTAAGAACCCAGCTTAGTCTTTGGACTACTTTTACGCTGGCTTCCAATCCCAGCCTTTAAGTGCACCCAGGAGGCACAGGTGCACCACCCAGCACCACTCTCTGCAACCTGTCAAAGTCTATGGCCGGCTAAAATATGCCATGGCTGGATGGGGCTGAATGCCCTACTGAGTGGTGCTCTCATTTAGTGCCATATGCATTCAGGGACATATGCGTGGAACACGAAGCTGGGTGGGCAAGCAGAATACTTGTTGGTTACTGCTTGAGAAGGTTCTGAATGGCACACAGAAATGAATACAGTGGCAAAAAACATGCAGCTGGATGACAGAAACTCCACCAAAAACCTTACCTATAAACCTGTTGGCATTTTAATCCATGGCAGCTTGAGCCTCCTTAGATCTCCAGAGCAAACCAGTAAGATCCTGAAACAATCGAAAGCCAGCAACAGCAGCCGAGTTTGCAGTTCACTTTAAACTAAAATTCAAATGTATAAAATATATAGAAGTGGAAAAGTAAAGAAAATGGGGTGCGCATTAACACCATGAGGCCAGCATTAGACGCCATTGACTTTAGTTTTATTAATGAATTGTTGTTCATAATGTATTTCAACAACAATAAAATGGGTACATACAGAACAAAACATTATGACTACGCTATAACAAAGCAGAGGAAGGTCCCCACTCTTCCACATACCTTGTTCCCACCCATTAGGCCTCAGGAACACTGGGCCTTTAGACCCATTGCATGAGGCTCCGGCATTTTGGTGCAAGTGCAGGACACATGTATACCCTCCAGCTCAGCTGGTGGCAACCTGTCAAACGCTATGAGAGGCTAACAGCTATTCTGGCTGAATGGGGCTGGATGATGCACCTAGTGATATGATCCAGATGTGCAGCAGATGCACAATGTCCTCCACAGTGTGCATCAATATAGTATATACACAATATTAACATGAACTGGAAACAGTAACAAGAAATCAGCAGTGACAGACTGCCAGGAGCCAAACTACAAAAGGTAGTTGGGATTCGGGAACTCTTGCCACTCTCCTGTTTCTGGAATCTGCCTTACTACATACAGTAGTAGTGCATGTCCTTGCTATTGGACCTGGACACCTTTACTTTGTCCATATATATGTGGCATCCATAGCTCTATATACACACAATGGAACCCAGTCACAGTGGAATTTTGGCCCTTCAGTGATTGATGCCACTTAAGCACCTTTAAGTGCTCCCAAATTGCAGTTTATATATGTGCTGCCACTCAGCCTAGATCACCCAGAACAAGGCCTCAGGGACGTACGAGAAGTGTCCAGAGCTGGTGGTTCAGGCATCAGCTATGCAGGCAATTTTGCAAAACAGAGTTCTATAGTCATCTCACAGCTGGTGTCGCCTGATGTTGGTCATGATTCAGGGCTGCTGACTCTCTAACTCCTCTTTTTGGGCTCTCGACAGAAGGGCTGAACACCTTCATCCACTGGAAGAACCCTGGTGCTGACTCTCTTCACTGCACTGCATCAAGTTCAGAGAGTCCGAATGTATTGCCTCTGGCTTCTGCAGCAGGTCTTCTGAACTGCCAGTGACCACCTCTTCTTCCCAAGGCACTTTGTGCTCACATGCAATTACACTCCTGGAGAGGAAAGCCTTACAAGCTCTGCAGCGGGCAAAAGGTGTCACCTTGTGTGTCAGCTCCCCACACACAGCCACTAAGGTCTCGATGACTCCAGTCTGGCAGGCGATGAAGCCTTTCTTTGACATGACCCACAGGAAAAATGTGTTTCTTTGTAGTGGGAACAGCCACAGTTTTTTCCTTTTAGTAGGGACACGTGAATTGTGGCTGAGCCACCCTTGTTGAAGCATAGCAGAGAACGTGCATGTTCACACATGTCCAGTATACAGTGACTAGTTAAGACAGCACAGTTCAAAGGCTCACTCCTCCTTCTCTCAGCTCCCCACTACTTCTCTAACCAGAGGGGCCGACACAACTTCACAGGCAGTATGCTCTATCCTGCCGACTACGCCAAGTGTAAGGGATCTGGAATGGATGGTGGTTGGTGCCAAGCCTTTTAAGTCCCGCTCACTTCTTCTTGGGATAGAGCACCCACATACCTGTCTTTGGTCCACTGTCTTGTACACAATTCTCCCAGTCAGAGGTCCAATCACTACATTCTTGGCCAGAGGCCTGTTATTTTGAAACAATTGGAATGCCCATATCAATTGTGTTTTAACATTTTACTGCTCTCATTAGCTTCTTCTGATATACATCACACCTGACATACTGACAGAATCTTGCAGTGTAGAGTACCAATGACGTGACATAACATCCTGACAGCAGCCCTTAAAGCGGGAGTAAACCCATCGATTTAACAGTCTAAAAAAAAGGCATGCCGTGAATGCTAACTGCACATTGGCTGTGCTCTCAACCAAACAGTCAAACCATCCAATGGCTGGTGTCATAACGGATCACATGTGCAGCACTGTGGCAGTTGAAGATTAAACAGAGGCAAAGATGGCAGCTTCCTTGGCTGAAAACGATAGGGGGGTTTACTTCCACTTTAACAGTGCAGAGCACTAAAGATCTATTTGCAGTCATCTTCACTTATTCTTTTAGTAAGCACCACCAAGTTGGATTATCTCCCTCCTAGAATAGCTCAGTCCTAGGCCCCGTGGCCCATCCAATCCTAGCCACAAACCCACAACTGGAGGTCAGAGGTTACAAGGTCCCTCCATTGGCACCCTGCCCAGCCAGTCACTCCCACTGTAGGTTACTGGGTAAAGCTCTACATGGTTCTGTACTGGGGTGTCCTGTTTCCATCCTGCACAACTTTCACCCACTGAAACACTACAGGAGGGGCAAAACTTAACAATTCTTGTATGTATGTAGTTCTTGTATGTTAAAAGCTCTTCCTTGTAAGTATAGAGTCATGTATGTGAGTTCAATACATCTGATAAAGAGGTGAAATAGACAATAGCAATAGCATTTTTATACGGCAGTTTAAGTTTCTATGTTTTTATATGAAAAGAACAGGATACAGAAATGTCTGCTTTTATATAACTAGGGAAAACCCCTTAAAGGAACTTGAGAATCACAATTATTATTACGAACAAAACCTCAGTGTAATGACAGCTAACATTAACAACATAAAATGGTGAGGCCAGCCAAGTGTGCCAGGACATATTAATGTGTCACTACACTACACTGTAAATGTTCAAAGATTTTGCAAGTAAATCTGAAAACCCTGTAAAACAGTTAACACAATGCTTTAGGTGTTACACATGCAGTATACTGTAAACAAGTAAATTGTAAAATAGAATTATTCCAAACATGCCTTTTGTTATTGTGTTATACATTACTTTATCGCTAGTACAGTGCCTTGAAAAAGTATTCATACCCCTTGAAATTTTCCACATTTTGTCATGTTACAACCAAAAACGTAAATGTATTTTATTGGGATTTTATGTGATAGACCAACACAAAGTGGCACACATAGGTGAGCGCAGCTTATGGCATCAGGGTGTGCACCCCAAAGCTCAAGCACACACTACCGATCAATCATGTTCATTCACAAAGAGAAAGGGGCCAGTAAACTACATTTTTACTGGCCTCTTCCCCCACTCATCCTAAAACATCCCGCAGCAACAGCCGGGAGGAGAGAAGGGAAGCTGGCAGTGCTGCGGGGGTGGAATAGGGGGAGCCAGATCAGTAGGGGGAATCTGTTCTGCACAGGGTAATTAGGGTGTGCCTGGGCACACCACACCTGGCACACCTTGTGCGCACGCCTATGGTGGCACATAATTGTGAAGTGGAAGGAAAATGATAAATGATTTTCAAAATGTTTTACAAATACAGTGCCTTGCAAAAGTATTCATTTTTCGTGTTTTGTTGCCTCACAACCTGCAATTAACATGGATTGTTTGAGGATTTGAATCATTTAATTTACAGGACATGCCCACAAATTTGAAGATGTTTTTTGTTATTGTAAAGCAAACAACAAATAGGACAAAATAACAGAAAAAGTCAATGTGCATAACTATTCACCCCCCTAAAGTCAATACTTTGTAAAGCCACCTTTTGCAGCTATCACAGCTCCAAGTCGCTTTGGATAAGTCTCTATCAGTTTGCCATATCTTACCACTCAGATTTTTGCCCATTCCTCCTTGCAAAACTGCTCCAGCTCCTTCAAGTTGGATGGTTTGCGCTTGTGAACAGCAATATTTAAGTCTGACCACAGATTTTCTATTGGATTGAGGTCTGGGCTTTGACTAGGCTATTCCAACACATATACATTTTTCCCCTTAACCACTCCCCTAGTCAGAACAGAAGTTTCAGGCTGTATGGCCATTTTCTCCTGCCTGTGTCATTATTGATAACAAGACACTAAAAAATTGTCAAATAACAATAAAGTTGTAAGGTTTACTTGATTGACAGCTAACACTTTGACCTTCCTTCAACAGCAATACACAGACTAGAAGTGGGAAGGGCAGAACTAGCGATGAGGAGGAAGGAAGGAAGAGCTAGATAAACAGAAAAAAAACATGCTGGACTTGTGAAGGATGCTTATACAATTATTGTAAAGAGAAAGAGTAACTACATACATAAATAATGGTGTAGCACCGTCTACCTAAAGATAGGTGCTAGAATAGGATTTTTCCCAGCTCAGGATATGTGCAGGTAAATTTAGGCAGGCTTATGCTGTGCGCTGGGCCTGTCTGTTTTGATTCTGGGACTGGGAGTGTTCAGTGGTGGGTGTAGTGGTGGGTGGGGCCACCTGTGCTCTGGTTCAGAGATGCTTCCCCTGCTTCCAGAAAGATGGTTCTGGAATAGGGGTTGGACCTGAAGTCTGAGTGGCAGGCAGCTCATGTGAGGAGCCCTGACCAATTATCTTTCGGTATTGGCAGGGGGCAGGCCTCCCATATAAGCTGGGGTCACATGCTGCCAAAAAGGAGTCTGAAGTGCAGGAAAAGACAGCATGGAGTATTGAGGTGCTGTTACAGGCATCCCCACGTGGGGATGCGCCGAGCATGGAGGAGGGATGGAGGAACCGCTAGGAGGGAGCCTAGATAAAGATCTTCGTCTCTGAAAAGGTATCAGGCTGCTGTGACCGGGGAACACAGGACTTATATGCTGGACATGATCGGTATGGAAGAAGTAGCAGTAAAGCGGAAGAGAGTAGATCAGCGTTCTGTGACCAGGGACACAGAACGACCAAGTAGCAAAAGGTTCTGTGGCCGGGGAACGCAGCATTGACAGTAAAGGGGGGAGATACTGTGTTATCTCTGGTCTGGTTAGCATATTGGTAATACTCTTCCAAAAGAGACTGTATGGCTGTCTAATTCATTGATCCATCGGGGAGAGGAAATGCCGTTATGGTCTGCAAGGTGGAATTATTCAGAGTGATTCTTTCTTGTCTTAAAATTGAAGTGAAGACGTAGTGTTTCAGCAGTTTTGCAGAAGAAAGAGACTGAGAATACTATGTGAGCACCAATTTTCAAGCCAAGGCTATTCAGTATTGTCATGCAATACACCAAATGCTATGGGCATCTCATATCACCCTTTGTTCCACTCAAGTTGTATCCTGCAATAAACATAACAAAAATCGTGCAAATGACTGTTCATTGTCTTAACTGATTGTGGGGAGTTTGGCAGCAGGGCGATTGGCGGATTGCTAAGTAACCAAATCGGAAGTGCCTATGGGGGTACCGCTACAATGGTATGTACAGTAAATACCCAATCCAACTGGCAGATCATCAGGGTTCACTTCTGTGTAAACTGATTCTCCCTAGCCAACAGTAACAATTCTGGGTGAACCCTCTGCACACTGCTATTCACTCTTTCTAGTAAACTTTGCATAAAAACAGGGTTTTTTGGCATTACAATACATGTTTAAGCTGGCCAACTGCCTCAAAGCAATCCCTTTCTGGGCAGTCCCTACATTGCTCTGCAAAATGCAAATGCTCAAGTGGATATAGTGCCAATATGGGGATAAATAGATATAATGTGTAAGAGAGCTACAGGTTCAGGTCTGGTCACTGACCTGGATTAAAACAGAAAAATATATACAGTACCTGTGCTAAAATCCAAATATTTTATACATAACTCACAACCCTTTAGCACCTAATGGGATAGGAAGTTGGGACAACAGAACTTATTCCCCCTCTCATTTTTCTCCATGGGGGGGGGGGGGGGGGGGTGTTCTGTAGTAAATAAAGGTGATTAGAGCAGGGCTAATATAATACTGCACAGGAATCTGTTGGATTTCTGTTAGGATAAACAGATGTTTTTGCACTTATTGAATAGATATAACAAAATGACTTCAAAAGGATTTATAACCCTTTCCAGCGAGAGTTGGATCTTAAAAGTGTTACTGACACACTTCCTGTTAATGTGATCACTATGATTACCTTTTCAACAGTGATTATGTAATCAGGAGTGTCGTAAACTGTAACTTGGAGCTGTCAACGTGACAATGTGGTCACTGCGCTGGTGGTGCTGAATGAGGGTGCTCCCACCATAAAACAGCAGCACCGGCTGTACGCATACAGTATATGTGGCATCCCAGCTTTAACCACTTCAGCCCCGGACCAATTGGCAGCCAAAGGACCAGGCCCCTTTTTGCGATTCGGCACTGCGTCGCTTTAACTGACAATTGCGCGGTCGTGCGACGTGGCTCCCAAACAAAATTGGCGTCCTTTTTTTCCCACAAATAGAGCTTTCTTTTGGTGGTATTTGATCGCCCCTTCGGTTTTTATTTTTTGCGCTATAAGCAAAAATAGAGCGACAATTTTGAAAAAAATGCAATATTTTTTACTTTTTGCTATAATAAATATCCCCAAAAAATATATAAAAAAACATTTTTTTCCTCAGTTTCGGCCGATACGTATTCTTCTACATATTTTTGGTAAAAAAAATCGCAATTAGCGATTATTGATTGGTTTGCGCAAAAGTTATAGCGTTTACAAAATAGGGGATAGTTTTATAGCATTTTTATTAATATTTTTTTTTTTACTAGTAATGGCGGCGATCAGCGATTTTTATTGTGACTGCGACATTATGGCGGACACATCGGACATTTTTGACACATTTTGGGACATTTGTCATTTATACAGAAATCAGTGCTATTTAAATAGCACTGATTCCTATGTAAATGACAGTTGTAGTGAAGGGGTTAACCACTAGGGGGCGGGGAGGAGTCAGTGTGACGTGTGTGTGTTTTTTTTACAGTAGGGGGGGCGTGGCTGTACATCTGATGTCATTGATCGGCTTTCCCGATGACAGGGAACCGCCGATCACTGACAGTCAGTGTAGGAAGCGCGGGGAGAGGTTTGTTTACACAAACCTCTCCCCGTTCTTCAGCTCCGTAACCCGATCGCGGGACACCAGCGGCGATCGGGTCCGCTGGTCCCGCGGCCGGGGTCACGGAGCTCCCGACCGGGTCGCGAGCGCGCCGCTGGCGGCGCGCGCGCGACCCACAGGCAGGCACATGCACGATCACGTACAGGTACGTAATTTTGCCTGCCCGTGCCATTTTGCCGACGTATATCGGCGTTAGGCGGTCGGGAATCGGTTAAAGTCCACTTCTGTGCTGCCACATATACAGTATCTCACAAAAGTGAGTACACCCCCACATTTTTGTAAACGTTTTATTATATATTTTCATGTGACAACACTGAAGAAATTACACTTTGCTACAATGTAAAGTAGTGAGTGTACAGCTTGTATTACAGTGTAAATTTGCTGTCCCCTCAAAATAACTCAACACACAGCCATTAATGTCTTAACCACTGGCAACAAAAGTGAGTACACCCCTAAGTGCAAATGTCCAAATTGGGCCCAATTCACCATTTTCCCTCCTCTGTGTCATGTGACTCGTTAATGCTACAAGGTCTCAGGTGTGAATGGGGAGAGGGTGCGTTAAATTTGGTGTTATCGCTCTCACTCTCTCATACTGGTCACTGGAAGTTCAACATGGCACCTTGTGGCAAGAAAAAAATAATTGTTGCTCTACATGAAGATGGCATAGGCTATAAGAAGATTGTCAAGACCCTGAAACTGAGCTGCAACTTGGTGGCCAAGACCAGACAGCGGTTTAACATGACAGGTTCCACTCAGAACAGGCCTCGCCATGGTCGACCAAAGAAGTTGGGTACACGTGCTCAGCATCATATCCAAAGTTTGTCTTTTGGAAATAGACATATGAGTGCTGCCAGCATTGCTGCAGAGGTTGAAGGGGTGGGGGATCAGCCTGTCAGTGCTCAGAACATATGCCGCACACTGCATCAAATTGGTCTGCATGGCTGTGATCCCAGAAGGAAGCCTCTTCTAAAGATGATGCATAAGAAAGCCCGCAAACAGTTTGCTGAAGACAAGCAGACTTGGATTACTGGAACCATGTCCTGTTGTCTGATGAGACCAAGATAAACTTATTTGGTTCAGATGGTGTCTAGCATGTGTGGTGGCAACCAGGTGAGGAGTACAAAGACAAGTTTGGCTTGCATGATGGTGGGAGTGTCATGGTCTGGGGCTGCATGAATGCTGCCGACACTGGGGAGCTACAGTTCATTGAGGGAACCATGAATGCCAACATGTACTGTGACATACTGAAGCAGAGCATGATCCCCTCCCTTCGGAGACTGGGCCGCAGGGCAGTATTCCAACATGATAATGACCCCAAACTAACCTCCAAGACAACCACTGCCTTGCTAAAGAAGCAGAGGGTAAAGGTGATGTACTGGCCAAGCATGTCTCCAGACCTATACCCTATTAAGCAACCGTGGGGCATCATCAAGCGAAAGGTGGAGGAGCGCAAGGTCTCTAACATCCACCAACTCTGAGATGTCGTCATGGAGGAGTGGAAGAGGACTCCGGTGGCAACCTGTGAAGCTCTGGTGGCCTCCATGCCCAAGAGGGTTAAGGCAGTGCTGGAAAATAATGGTGGCCACACAAAATATTGTCACTTTGGGCCCAATTTGGACATTTTGACTTAGGGGTGTACTTACCTTTATTGCCAGCAGTTTAGACATTAATTGCTGTGTGTTGAGTTATTTTGAGGGGACAGTAAATTTACAGTAAATGTACATGTTATGCAAGCTGTACACATTGCAGCAAAGTGTCATTTGATTTCTTCAGTGTTGTCACATGAAAATGTTTTGGTAAAATATTTACAAAAATGTCAGGGGTGTACTCACTTTTGTGAGATACTGTATATAGCCAGCATGAAGGGGTTAACAAACAAAAGGGAGCAATTAAGAGTTCATTGTAATTGTAAGGTTTTACATACACTTTAAAGAGGAGGTCCACCTGAAATTTTTTTACTGCAGCTGCTGACTTTTAATAAATACAGACACTTACCTGTTCCAGGTTCCAGCGATGTCGGCAGAAGATGACGAGCGATCGCTCGTCTCTCGGCTGCCCCCGCCGCCATCCTCTGTCAGGGAATCAGGAAGTGAAGCTTGCGGCTTCACTGCACAGTTCCCTACTGCGCAGTCTTTCACTAGACTTCGGATCCAATAGCCACTGGATCCCCTGAGCACTTCCACTTTTAGCACTCAGTATCTTCCTCAAGCGTCACCCCTGCTTCCCTGCTGGGTCCCTGGCTTGGCACTCACAGATACTCTTCAAGCGTCATGCCTGCTGACCCGCTAGGTCCCTTGCTTGGCATCCGCTGATGCTCTGCAAGCGTCACCTGCTGTCCCGCTGGGTTCCTGGCTTGGCACTCACTGTTTTCCCACTTCTTCACCATCCCTGGTGAGAAGACTGCTCTGGTACTGACTTCAGATTACTCATGGTGGTCTCCGGTAACAAGGTGGATGGTCCCTTAGTGGCGACAGATCCCCCTTCTACCTCCAACCAAAGCTGGTTCCCCATCCAGCTGAACCTCTACTTCTGGTTGGACTACAAGCCAGCAGTCCCAACCCTATGCTGCTCTCCTGCTTTTGGATAGGCCTCAGACAGCCTAGCAGCCAGATGTCCCTGGGATAGGCCTCAGGCTTCCGGCCTAGCAGCCTGGGGCAGTACAAAACACGTCCACCCAGACAGCCGTCCAGGTGGCACAGAACCCTGATCACCTGACTCCGCCCCAATAAATAGGCTACCCCAGCAGGCCAAGGGACCAAAGAACATCCCTGCCTATTGGCTGAGACACCCCATCCATTCATGTTTGCGCTTGCAAAGCTCTTTTCTTACCTAATGTCACTAGCATAGTGCCACCCAGTGACAGAAGTGAGAGGGTGCAACAAGTCCAGATTTAGAGAGGAATCAATTGATCTCCTAATCACTGGCCAAGGCAACTAAATTTGATAGCAACCCTGCCTAAACATCAGGGTGCTACACTAAAAAATTAAGTGGAAGTAAACCCTCCTTACATCCAAGGAAGCTGCCATCTTTGCTTCTTTTTGATCTGCAGTTGTGATGGTGTTGCGCATGCGATTAGTTATGACACCGTCCATTTGGTGGCTTGACAGATCAGTTGAGAGCACAAGCCACTGTGACGGGTATCATTCATGGTATGCCTTGAATGTAACTATTTTGGGAAGTATTTAAGAGAAATAAGGGGCAATGATAAGTGTCAAGGAAAGGTGATACCCGGGGGATGTGATGTTCACAGTGAAATCCAAATCAGGCTCCTGAAACAAAACAAATGTACTGAACAAAGAGCTAATTCCTTATGGCAGAAAGGAAAATAAAAGGAAATTAAAATAGAAGTTGCTGCCGATAGCAACCATTCAGGATCCTCATTTAGTTTGACCACATAATGAATACCAAAACCTGGTTGTTTGCTGTGGAAGAAAATGAAGATAACAAGTAGAACATTATACCCTAATTCAAATGATTTTAAAACATATCAAAATAATAACACAAAAATATAATACTGTCTTTATAACTTTATAACTGGGTAATCCTGAGAATGACATGGCCTGTCCCTTTGTAGCTACAACTTTTTTTCTCCAGTGTTTCTATGGGGGGCAGCCATGGTTATCACACAGGCTGAACTTCATACGTGTGTGTGCCTTTGTTCATCTTCATAAGGCTAAATTAACACTAGTGGCAGCCCTTGCCAGATTTCTTTTCATAGGCATTAGACAGAGGCCTATTTTAACCTTGTGAATGTCACACCGTTGCGCCGCACCTGCATGCATTGCATGTGGTTGCAGGGTGGTTGCTCTAAGGTCTAATTCACTTGAGTGAACCCAAAAGGCAGATAATATTTGCTGTGGTTGGGGATCAAAACATTGCAGCTGTTTTACACGTACAACCCTGTCCTGCTGCCTTTGCAGCTTAAAGTGTTTGGACAGGCGGCAGTAAAAATATGACTCAGTTGTGTATTTTTACTGCCTCCAACCAATGAGTAGTTAACAGTGCATTGTGCTTTCTTTAAGCTCACATGACATGTCTGACTAGACCAACAGGTATTTTCTGTTCTTGGACTGGTAAGCCGCAATATATTACATTTTTGTTTTTTGGGCTTAGACATGCTTTAACCATCTTGTAAATGGATTTGTTTATGATGGCTAAATGGTTAGCAATTGTCTTGTATTATTGATGTATTTGGTTCTCTTCCCAATGCTATGTGGTTAAAGCTTGTTCTTGATGTGTTTTTTCTTGGATTTCTGTCCATAATCAAAAACATTATTGGTAAGGGGACATTGAATAATACACTTTTCTAGTTCAGGACAGTCTATATAATACAGTGCCTTGCAAAAGTATTCACCCCCCTTGGCATTTTTCGTGTTTTTTTGCCTCACAACCTGGAATTAACATGGATTGTTTGAGGATTTGCATCATTTAATTTACATAACATGCCCAAAACTTTAAATATGTATTTTTTTTTTTTATATTGTGAAGCAAACAACAAATAGGACAAAATAACAGAAAAAGTCAACATGCATAACTATTCACCCCCCTAAAGTCAATACTTTGTAGAGACACCTTTTTGCGGCTATCAAAGCTCCAAGTCGCTTTGGATAAGTCTCTATGAGCTTGCCACATCTTACCAGTGGGAATTCTGCCCATTCCTCCTTGCAAAACTGCTCCAGCTCCTTCAAGTTGGATGGTTTGCGCTTGTGAACAGCAATCTTTAAGTCTGACCACAGATTTTCTATTGGATTGAGGTCTGGGCTATGACTAGGCCATTCCAACACATTTACATGTTTCCCCTTAAACCACTCAAGTGTTGTTTTAACAGTGTGTTTGGGGTCTTTGTCCTGCTGGAAGGTGAACCTCCGTCCTAGCCTCAAATGACACACAGAGTGGTACAGGTTTTGCTCAGGAATATCCCTGTATTTAGCACCATCCATCTTTCCCTCAACTCTGACCAGTTTCCAAGTCCCTAATGCTGAAAACATCCCCACAGCTTAATTCTGCCACCACCATGTTTCACTGTGGGGATGGTGTTCTTTGGGTGATGTGATGTGTTGGGTTTGCGCCAGACATAGCGTTTTCTTTGATGGCCAAAAAGTTCAATTTTAGTCTCATCAGACCAGAGCACCTTCCTCCATACATTTTGGGAGTCTCCCACATGCCTTTTCGCAAACTCAAAACGTGACATTTTGTTTTTTTCTGAAAGTAATGGCTTTCTCTGGCCACTCTGCCGTAAAGCCCAACTCTATGGAGTGTACGGCTTATTGTTGTCCTATGTACAGATACTTCAGTCTCTGCTATGGACCTCTGCAGCTCCTTCAGGCAGTGGCGTACAAAGGGGGGTGCGGGGGGGGGCGGGCCGCACCGGGTGCCACACACTGGCGGGGGTGTCAGGCCGGCGCCCCCCTCCGCGATTGAAGCAGAGACAGCGCGCCGAGCAGTTGCGCAGCGGCGCGGTGACAGGCATCGGCGGGTAAGGTGAGGGGGAGAGGGGGTGTTCGCCGCTCTTCACTCTGCTCAGCCACCGGCGCCGCCTCCCCCTCCTCCTTGTAGTCTATAGTGTACTGCTGTGTGTCCCGCGGCCGCGCTGACACTCCCCAGGTACATTATGGGTCTGAGGGGGGGGCGCTCTGTATTGTAGGGGGGGTCTGCACTGAAGGGGGGTCTGCACTGAAGGGGGGGGTCTGTACTGAAGAAGGGGGTCTCCACTGTAGGGGGATCTGTACTGAAGGGGGGGTCTGCACTGTAGGGGGGTCTCCACTGTAGGGGGGTCTGTACTGAAGGGGGGGGGGATCTGCACTGTAGGGGGGTCGTGCAGGGGGGTCTGTATTGTAGGGGGGTCTGTATTGCAGGGGGGGGCTGTATTGCAGGCGGGTCTATGTAACATACAGATGCTGTGTAATTTAAAGGGGTCTAGAGGTGCAGGGGGCTGTGTAATGTAAAGGGGTAGAGGTCTAGAGGTGCAGGGGATGTGTAATGTAAAGGGGTCCAAGAGGTGCAGGGTGCTGTGTAATGTAAAGGGGTCCAGAGGTGCAGGGTGCTGTGTAATGTAAAGGGGTCAAGAGGTGCAGGGTGCTGTGTAATGTAAAGGAGTCCAGAGTGCTGTGTAATGTAAAGGGATCCAGAGGTGCAGGGTGCTGTGTAATGTAAAGGGGTCCAGAGTGCTGTGTAATGTAAAGGGGTCCAGAGGTGCTGTGTAATGTAAAGGGGTCCAGAGTGCTGTGTAATGTAAAGGGGTCCAGAGGTGCAGGATGCTGTGTAATGTAAAGGGGTCCAGAGTGCTGTGTAATGTAAAGGGGTCCAGAGGTGCAGGGTGCTGTGTAATGTAAAGGGGTCCAGAGGTGCAGGGTGCTGTGCAATGTAAAGGGGTCCAGAGTGCTGTGTAATGTAAAGGGGTCCAGAGGTGCAGGGTGCTGTGTATTGTAAAGGGATGCAGGGTGCTGTGTAATGTACACAGTAGTGACAAAGAGATATTTAAGGATGCAGAGGTATGAAGGGGCACAGTGGGGTGTTTTTACGTTTTAAGGTGGGGGGGGGGGTGCCAGATATAGGATCCGCCCCGGGTGCCAAATGCACTAGGTACGCCCCTGCCTCCAGGGTTACCTTAGGTCTCTGTGCTGCCTCTCTGATTAATGCCCTCCTTGCCCGGTCCATGAGTTTTAGTGTATATATTGTTTTATGTATATATTTTTCTAATTTTACTTCACCAACTTAGACTAGTGTGTTCTGATCCATCACATATAATTCAGATAAAAAAAAAACATTGAACTAAAGGCTATAATGTAACAAAATAGGTAAAAAGCCAAGAGGGTTGAATAATTTTTCAAGGCACTGTATGTGGCCCCTGTATCAATACAGGACATGCATACATTTATAAATAATAACCTAAACTGGCCATATATTGCTTGAATTTTGGACAATTCCTGCTGGCACAGATGAAAGTTGAGCAGCGTATGATCCTGCTTGGCTCTGCTCCATTACACAAAAATCTAAGAATCGGATTATCTCTCGGGTAGCTGTTTTTTCCGACTGCAGTAGGGGGCAGTGTGGTACGTGATTCAGTGCATCACACAGCTTTCTTTTTTTATAGAAACTTTAATTGAAGTGCACAAAAGTGACACTTCATTCATGTTGCTGTAGATCATTGAGATGTGTTGTACTGCTGTACATTGACATGCATTCATGTACGGTGCACTGCGATAAAATGCAGCATTTCTGCTTCAGGCCGTGTTGCAGTGTGAAAAGGACACACAGAAAACAATTGACCTAGCTGTGACCAGCAGGGCCGGACTGGGAATAAAATTCAGCCCTGGAAAAAAATTTCATACCAGCCCCACAGCATTATTATACCAGCGCTACAGCATAACGTCATTATTTTCTTGTTCATGAAAGGGAAAACCATACATTTTAAAGCACATTTAAAGAGTGTATTATACACAGAAAAGACAGGTATGAACTCACATAGGGCTTTTATATATATGTAAGCAAATTACAGTTAAAAGTGCTCAATCATCAAGGGGGACCCCAGGAACTCAGAACGTGGGGGACCACCTTCCGCAGAAAGAATACACTAAGGTAAGGGGGGGGTTACTGATATAAGGGGGAAACCCTTTATATCAGTGCCCCCTTACATTATTGTACTCACTCCCCCTTACATCAGTGACCCCCCCCTTCAGACTGGCCTGGCGGTGCTGTCACTGACCTCCTCTCAGGGGCACCATGCAGGGCTCAGTCAGTCGGCTCCAGCTTGGTGGCTCTGGTTTTATCTTATAGTCTCCTCTCCACAGTCCATACATGTCTGACTTCTCCCATGACCCCCATCCTTGACTCCTCTCCAGACTCCCTCATTGACTGCAGACATGATACAGGAGATGGTCAGAGGCTGCAGACATGATACAAGAGCTCAATGCAGCCTCACCAGTGCCCATCAAATTCAGCCTCACTGTGTCCATTAAATAAAGCCTTACTGTGCCCATCAAATGCAGCTTTACTCTGCCCGTGAATGCGGCCTCACTGTGCCCACCATTGCGGCCTCACTGTGCCCACCATTGCGGCCTCACTGTGCCCACCATTGCGGCCTCACTGTGCCCAACATTGCGGCCTCACTGTGCCCACCATTGCGGCCTCACTGTGCCCATCAATGCAGCCTCGCTGTGCCCATGAATGCAGCCTTACTGTGCCCATGAATGCAGCCTTACTGTGCCTCACTGTGCCCATCATTGCAGCCCCTCCGGTGCCCCATGTCCCAGTCTGCAGTCCCTGTCTGTGGGAAGGTGTGTTGTTGATGCTCGGTACAGTACCTTGCATGCCAGCAGGATATCCATGATGGTCAGCAGCAGGCAGGGGCTGTTCTCGTTTTGGATGGGGACAGTGCTCCTTCCAGAGGATCTATTTGCTGTGAGATGGAGTGGTCCCTGGCCACCTGCACCTTCAGCCGTCCTCACTTTCCGGCCCCAGTCAGCCTGTCCTCTGGTCCTGGGGAAGTGGAGAGCACTGGGTGGGAGCTGGAGAGAAGGGGGAGCAGAGAGTACTGACGGGGTTGGAGAGCACATGGGTGGGGGCAAAGAGCAGGGGGGAGTGGAGATCACAGGGGTGGGGAGTGCAGAGCACTGGGTGGGGGGCAAAAATTACCAGGGGCGGAGAGCACGGGAGGCTGAGAGCACTGGGGGGGGAGGTAAGAGTGTGGGGTGGCGAAGAGCACTGGACGGAAGCTTGAGAGCACTGAGGGGGGGGGGGCAGAAAAACAGGGCTGCAGAGCACTGGGGGGTACAAAGAGCAGGGGGGAGTGGAGAGCAATGGGGGGGGAGCTTGAGAGCACCCATGGGGGCCAGAAAGTACAGGGGTGGAAAGCACGGGGGACTGGAGAGCACTGGTGGGGTTGGAGAGCACATGGGTGGGGGAAAAATGCAGGGGGGAGTGGAGAGTGCTGGGGGGAGCTTGCGAGAGCACTGGAGGGGGAGCCAAAAAGAACAGGGGTGGAGAGCACGAGGGCTGGGGAGCACTGTGGGGGGTAGAGAGCACTGGGGTGGGGGCTGAAGAGCACTTTGGGGGGTGGGGAGCACGGCGGAGGCTAGAGAGCACTGTGGGGGGTGGGGAGCACTGTGGGGGGGCTAGAGAAGGAAGGGGAGAGCTGGAGAGCAGGGGGGGGCAGAAAGAACAGGGGTGGAAAGCACAGGGACTGGAGAGCACATGGGTGGGGGCAAAATGCAGTGGGGAGTGGAGAGTGCTGGGGGGAGCTTGCGAGAGCACTGGAGGGGGAGCCAAAAAGAACAGGGGTGGAGAACACGGGGGCTGGAGAGCACTGTGGGGGTGGGGAGCACGGTGGGGGCTGGAGAGCACGGTGGGGGCTGGAGAGCACGGTGGGGGCTGGAGAGCACGGTGGGGGGGAGCTGGAGAGCACTGGGGAGGGGGCTGGAGAGCACTGGGGAGGGGGCTGGAGAGCACTGCGGGGGGGAGCACGGTGGGGGCTGGAGAGCACGGTGGGGGCTGGAGAGCACGGTGGGGGCTGGAGAGCACTGGGGAGGGGGGCTGGAGAGCACTGCGGGGGGGAGCACGGTGGGTGCTGGAGAGCACGGTGGGGGCTGGAGAGCACGGTGGGGGCTGGAGAGCACTGGGGGGGGGCTGGAGAGCACTGCGGGGGGTGGGGAGCACGGTGGGGGCTGGAGAGCACGGTGGGGGGCTGGAGAGCACTGGGGGGGGGCTGGAGAGCACTGGGGAGGGGGCTGGAGAGCACTGCGGGGGGGAGCACGGTGGGGGCTGGAGAGCACGGTGCGGGCTGGAGAGCACTGGGGTGGGGGCTGGAGAGCACTGTGGGGGGTGGGGAGCACGGTGGGGGCTGGAGAGCACGGTGGGGGCTGGAGAGCACTGTGGGGGGTGGAGAGCACTGGGGTGGGGGCTAGAGAAGGATGGGGAGAGCAGGGGGGGGCAGAAAGAACAAGGGTTGAGAGAACTGTGGGAGTGGGCTGGAGAGTGTGGTGGGGGAGGAGAGCACTGGGGGGGGGGGGGCAGTTAAAAAAAGTTGGATAGGAGGAGAAGCAGGGGGGCGGCATATAGAGGAAAGTAGCGTTCTATATTCCTCCATGCAGCCGCTGAATGCTTGATTCTCCTCCTCTCCCTCCTCCAAGCATTCAGCGGCTGCATGGAGGAATATAGAACGCTAATCTCCTCTATATGCCGCCCCCCTGCTGATCCCCCTATTCAGGCAGTGCACACAGCGGGCGGTACTCACAGGAATCTTCTCCTGTGTTTCACTGAGCTGGCCGGGTCTGTGTTCGGCGGCCGCGGTGTAACGCGGTCCCGCCCCCCTAGCCCACCTGTGTGATAGGTGGATTATATCTACTATCACATGAGCTGGTCTAGGGGGGCGGGACCGCGTTACAGCGCGGTGCGCGGCCGCCGAACACAGACCCGGCCAGCTCAGTGAAACACAGGAGCAGGAGAGGGGAGAAGTGCAGCCGCAAAGCGGCCCCAGGGCAGGCAGCCTACCGGGAAATATCCCGGTATCCCGGTAGGCCAGTCCGGCCCTGGTGACCAGTGTTTGACAGTATAGTAAAATGCTGATCACCACACATAGGGGTTGATTTACTAAAGGGAAAAAGACTGTGCACTTTGCAAAGTACAGTTGCACTCTGCAAGTGCAGTTGCTCCAGAGCTTAGTAAATGAGAAGAAACTCTGCTGACTTCCACCATCCAATCACGTGGAAGCAAAAATGCCTTTTTTTCTAATTTTCAATGCATGTGATTGGGTACTTTTTGCAAAGTGAAGCTTTACCTCATTTACTAAGCTCTGGAGCAACTGCACTTGCAGAGGGCAACTGCACTTTGAAAAATGCACAGTCTATTTACGTTTAGTAAATCAACCTCATAGTGTGAATTAGCCCTAAGGCAATAGCCCAACAGGGGGTATTCATCCATCTGCGCTGTTAGCATGAATGGAGAAATCTACGTGTACTGTATATAGCCAGCTTTACTCTATGCTGGTGAGCGGCTTATGTTTTTGTTCAGAAACCCCCAAAAATATGTGCTCATAAATTTACATAAAATATAAACCAATATAGCATGTTTATAGCAGGGAGGTGCGGTGAGGTCAGTGGCTAGTATCAGAGCCAGATACACACAGGTTACATACGCCGCGATCGTTACAGCGAGAGCAATAATTCTAGCACTAGACCTCCTCTGTAACTCTAAACACGTAACCTGTAAAAAAAATTAAAGCGTCACCTATGGAGATTTATAAGTACTGAAGTTTGGCACCATTCCACAAGTGTGCGCATTTTTAAAGTGTGACATGTTAGGTATCTATTTACTCGGCGTAACATCATCTTTCACATTATACAAAAAAATTGGGCTAGCATTAGTGTTTTTTTTTTTTTTATTCATGAAACTGTTTTTTCCCCCAAAAAAAGGCAATTAAAAAAAACTGCTGCGCAAATACTGTGTGACATAAAAAGTTGCAGCAACCACCATTTTATTCCCTAGGGTGTCTGCTAAAACAATATATATAATGTTTGGGGGTTCTGAGTAATTTTCTAACAAAAAAAATTATGGTTTTTACTTGTAGGAGAGAAGTGTCATAATTGGCCTGTGTGGCAAGGGGTTATTACCATAAGTGAGTAATATACAAATAATTATTATATATTGTTTTTAAGGTAATTTACTATATTTTAAAAATCTGCACTCAAGCAGGAGGCTTAACGGACAAATTACTGAAGTTTGAAGTTCTAACTTCCAACCAGTAATTTCACAGTAAATAGATAAATAATAAATTATTATCTTATAACATATAGCATAATAATATATGATTTAGCTTGAATATAACAGTACCTTTTCAGCAGCAGCAGATTCTCCCTCTTAACTGTGTGAGGAAAACATGGGATTGTGGGTAAATCATATAACCATAAACACATGTTATTTCCTTGTAGTTAAGAGGATTGGGCTGGAAGGGAGCATGTGTCTTTTAGACACATGCCCCTTCTATGACACTGCAGTGAGAGGCATGCCTCCACTGCAGTATTTTTATTGGACAGCTGAGACCAATGGTACTTTAGTATTGGTCCAAGATTCCAAGCTGTTCATTGAGCTCAGTGCCTCTGAAAAGAAGTCAGAGGCACTGTGAGTTCATTCACTCAAGCCTCGTACACATGATCGGATTTTCCGCAGACGAAACCTCAGACTTTTGTCCGAAGGCGTGTGCCTGGATTTTGTCTTGCATACAAACGGCAAGGAATTGTCTGCCAACAAACACGAACGTACTGACATATTACGTGGTTTTTCAGCTCTTTAGTGCCACTCTTTGGGCTCCTTCTGCTAATTTTGTGTCAGTAGAAGTTTGGTGAGTGATGATTCGCGCTTTTCATTTTGCGCTTTTCATTTCACGCTTTTCAGTCAGCGCTTTTCATTTCACGCTTTTCAGTCAGCGCTTTTCATTTCGTGCTTTTCAGTTTGTCTCTGAACGGCTGTTCACCAACCAGACATGTTGCGTAATCGGAGGAGATAACGTGTTATTTATTATTGGCCTTGTAGTTATTACTTTGACCCAAGTCCAGGAACAGGAGGAGGAGGAGTTCTTGGACCAAAAATTGGTTACTTTATTAATCGTGACCAATTATGTCATATGCCTTTGCTGAGGGAGCTCCAGGAGAATAATCCGGATGATTTTTGGAATTATCTCCAGATTACAGACCCCTGCTTTCACCAACTCTTGCCATTGTTGACCCCCTATATTAAGAAGCAGGACACATGCATGAGGCTTTTATTTTATTTTTTGTTTGAATAATAATGATTTGATTTGTTATATTTTCTATATTTTTGGATGCATAGAATGCAATTTTTGGTTAAGTTCTATTGGCAGATAGCATGTCTAATTGTATTTGTTTCCTTTCTTTAATGCACAATAAAAAAATTGTGGAGAATAATACTTGGCTATATTTTTGGATGCATAGAATGCAATTTTGGTTAAGTTCTATTGGCAGATAGCATGTCTTAATTGTATTTGTTTCCTTTCTTTAATGCACAATAAAAAAATTGTGGAGAATAATACTTGGCTATGTGTTTTACTTCAAATTACATTTTAATGTAGGCAGTTACATTTAAAAAAAATACAATGCAAAATTGACAAGGGACACCAACATAGTTGTATCTTTGATCTTAAAAACTATGGAATAATGGTGTTGTGGTAACTTGCCCCAAAACAAAGCATAATAATATTATTCTTGATATCACTAGAAAAAAAAATTGCCTTTGAAAATTTGTTTGCAATAACTCCATCAGTATCACCAGCAAAGCAGCTTCATTATTATCCCATTAACCACTTCATTACCGGCCCATAGTCATATGACGCCCACAAGGTGGATCTACCATCCTGGGTGGGCGTCATATGACGTCCTCGCATTCCCGGCCGCTCGGGACACGGTGCGAGTGCCCGGCGCCGCGATGTCCGCCGGGCACCCGCGATTGCCCGTTAAAACAACGGGAATGTAAACACACAGCTCCAAGTCCTGTCAGTGCAGAGGAGACCGATTATGTGATCCCAGTACGGAGGATCACATGATCGGTCTCCTCCCCTTGAGTCCCCTCCCCCCACAGTTAGAATCACTCCTATTAGGGAACATATTAACCCCTGCAGCGCCCCTTAGAGTTAACCCCTTCCCTGCCAGTCACATTTACACAGTAATCATTGCAATTTTATAGCAACGATCGCTGTGTAAATGTGAATGGTTCCAAAAATGTGTCAAAAGTGTCCGAAGTGTCCGCCGCAATGTCGCAGTCACGAAAAAAAAATCGCAGATCGCCGCCATTACTAGTAAAAAAAATAAAAAATAAAAATTCAATAAATCTATCCCCTATTTTGTAGACGCTATAACTTTTGCGCAAACCAATCAATATACACCTATTGCGATTTTTTTTACCAAAAGTAGAAGAATACGTATCGGCCTAAACTGAGGAAAAAAATAGTTTTTTTTTTTAAAAAAATTGGATATTTATTATAGCAAAAAGTAAAAAATATTGTGTTTTTTTTTTTTGCAAAATTGTCGCTCTTCTTTTGTTTATAGCGCAAAAAATAAAAACCGCAGAGGTGATCAAATACAATTAAAAGAAAGCTCTATTTGTGGGGAAAAAAAGGACGTCAATTTTGTTTGGGTGTAACGTCGCACGACCGCGCAATTGTTAGTTAAAGCGACGCAGTGCCGAATCGCAAAAAGTGCTCTGGTAAGGAAGGGTGTTTAAAAGCCCTGTATTGAAGTGGTTAAAGAAGAAGAGAATGTGCGCTGCATTTCTAGATCTCATAATTTACAGCGTCACGAATGTTGATTCTCCATTACGAATGCTAGTTTACAAGACGGACCGCGTACGCCTCGTCCTTGCTTCCGAGCATGCGTGTTTGTACTTTGGATTTTTGTCCGACGGACTTGTGAACACGCGATCGGAAAATCCGACAACAGACATTTGTCCGCTGTAAATTTTAAAGCCTGCCTTCCAACATTTGTCTGCGGAAAATCCGACACCAATTGTCCGATGGAGCTTACAAATGGTCGGGTTTTCCGCCAACAGCCTGTCATCACATAATTCCCGATTGTGTGTATGAGGCTTCAGTCTGCTGAAAACATAGTGTGCCAGCTTGTATTTAAAGTGGCTGCAGTGCTCTGTAATGCGCTTTTGACAGGCTGCGCAAGGAGCCCCATATCTCTGGAACCATAGGTCATAGGAGCTTCATTTTTACCAGTGGTGGGGTAGGGCTTAGGCTACACATCCCCCAAATTTGGGGTCTCTGTGCCCCTAGGTCGCCGACCCTCAAAGCTCTTTTTTTTTTTTTTTTTATGTTCGTGCCTCCGCTGACTGCACATCCCTGGTTTATAGATGTGTGTAAACACCTCAGACATACGTATGTGTTTATGTAAGTGTAAATTCCCTCTTGTCCTTTTACACTAATGGAATGAGGGTTTGATGAACTGTCCTTATTGCTATTCATCTCTCGGCTGGCATATGTTATGCATAACATGAATGCAAGTTGCCATAAGCATCATTGATTCACGTAATTGCTGAGTGAAACCTGTGCACCGTCCTTACTATTCTGAAAAGAGATAATGTTGTATTCCAAGCAGCTGCCAGAGGGATTGATGCTTTTCAGAAGCATATTACATATACTCACCATTCAGGGCCATGTACTGCACTAAAGTAATAAATGGTACCTTACTTATTCGGTGTTATGCAGGTGTTAAAGTGAAACTAAACACTGGTTAAAAAAGTAAAAAAATAAATATCCAAGTATATATTTTACCTCAAAAAAGTACCTTCTATTGCTCTCAGCCTCCTCCAAACTTTTTTTTTTTTTTGCTGCTGCAATCTGACTTCCTGTTAGAAAGGTGGCTACTTTCTTCCTGGTCCCTCTGTGAGTAGGAATGTAGCCCCCTCTCCTGCTCACTGCCAAGATGGACAATGAACTATAGACTATGAGATTTGTAGTGTGTATAGAGCAATGCACATGACCGCAAATAATATGCACTGCGCTGGAATCTGCAAATCACTGCAACTCCAGTGATCTCCACTTGCTTCTGGGTCCTGTGCGGAGCGGCCAGCCTGATGCATTCTGAACACAGGAGGTCACTCAGCATGGCACCCAGAAACACGTGGAGATCACTGAAGTAGCAGTGTCTACTTCAGTGATTTTCAGCTTCCAGGGGCATATGCTATATGCATAATTACATTACAATAAGGATATTGATTAGTGGTCCTTTAACAGTGGACAATGTAGTCTGGAAATGGCCTGTTAGCTTGGAAAATGGAGGAAGAAGGAGGAGGGAGGACACTCTTTCTTTCCATCCTAGGCTATAAAGCTGTGTGTTTCTATTGATACACATAGTGTAGGGAGACACAACTCTAATGCCTGCATTTAAGTGTGGCTCCATAGCTGCAAGAAACAGCTGAAACAGGAAACCTAGGACAGTGTTTATGGCGCCAGCTTAAAAAGGAACATAGGATAAAAGATAAACTGTGTAGATAAATTTACCACTTTACCTCTGGAAGATTAACACCCCCCCCCCCTTCATGACCAGGCCATTTTTTGCGATACTGCACAGCGTTACTTTAACTGACAACTGCGCGGTCATGCAACGTTGTACCCAAACAAAATCTAAGTCTTTTTTTCCACAAATAAAGTTTTCTTTTGATGGTATTTGAGCACCACTGCATTTTTTGTGCCATGAATAAAAAAGGCAGACAATTAAAAAAAAAAAAATATATATATATATATATATATATATATATATATATATATATATATATATATATATATATATATTTTACTTTCTGCTATAAAACATATTCAATAACATTTTTTTTTTAAATCTAATTTCTATATAAATTTAGGCCAATATGTATTCTGTTACAAGTTTTTGGTAAAAAAAATTCCCAATAAGCGAATATTGATGGGTTTGCGCAAAAGTTATAGCGTCTACAAACTATAGGATATATACTGGAATTTTTATTAATTTATTTATTTTTTACTAGTAATGGTGCGGATCAACACCTTCTAGTGGGGTTGCGATATTGCAGTAGACAGTCTGACACTAACTGACACTTTTGACACTTTTTGGGAAGCCGTGACACTAATATAGTGATCAGTGCTAAAAATAGACACTGTCACTGTACTAATCACACTGGCTGGGAAGGGGTTAAACATATAGAGCAATCAAAGGGCAAAATGTGTTCCTAGCCAGTGTTTTGATGTACTGTGTGAGGTGCTTTTAGAAAGGCATGTAATGGATTTTATTCCCTGCTTTGTGGGGAAAGAAAATCCATTACTTCCCTGCTAACAGGACAAGGCTCTGCCTTGTTTTCATAAATAAAAAATTCTGTGTAAATTCTGGACGATCAGTGAGTGCCGGCGGTAATCCATTGGCCTGCACCAGCTGGTCGACATCGGCTGAGTTTAATCACAGCACGGCCGGGTCGCCAGCGGCTTGCGTGTTCCCCCCATGCCCGAAGTGCCAGATCACGTACCTAGTATGTGATCTGGTGCAGCAGAGCTGCCTTGCCGCCGTCTATCTATGTTACACAGTGGGCGAGCGGTTAAAAAAAAAAACCCTTTAGATGTGTTTCTTACAGGATGGGTTTTTATTCAACCTTGGCAACTATATAACTATATAAAAGAAGCTGCATACTCAATAAACTATTAAATTAGCTACTGAAAGAGCTTAAAATTTGTTTAATATCACTTTAACAGCCACAAAGGCAATATATCCACTTTGTGTTCCCCAAATTCCTTTGCAAGCCCAGTTATTACTTTGTGTAGCAAGGTCCTAGACCTCCTTCAGTCTAATGAGAACCTACAGAGGCAAGAGCTGCTGACATCCTTCCATATAGAGTGGGTTGTAAGGCATAGTGGGTGTAGTGTAAAGTAGATTCATGGGAGCCAGACACTTTTTGAATGCAAAGAGATTTTATTTCTCTTGAACATTACTTTGGGAGAGAGGGTTAGGGCCAGGACTCCCTTAGGCAGTTGCAATGTTAATTTGGCAGACTCAGAGACTTGTACAGGTAGACAGCCATGCAGGGAAATGCATCCAGCAAGACACCACATCTGCATGTGTAGGAATGCTGTCTACTATGGCAACAGTCTTTAACCGTTTCTAACACAAGTTGTAACAGTTCCTTCACTTCCACTACAATCACTTCTTGTAGTTCTTCTAAAAAATACTCATATTGACTTCTGCAGCTGCAGGCACTTTGGACAAATTCATCCTCAAAGTTTATAGCAGTAGCACTGAAGTCGTTTAGCTCATGAGTTTAGCTTTCCCTTCTCTTTGAACTTCAACTCTGTGCTTATATTAGAGATCAGAAGGCTGAAGTGCTGCAACGTTTTGTCTGGGCAGGAGTAGCAAGGGAAGCTCAGCGTTCTGCTGTAAACTTTGAGGATGAATTTCCCTACAGTGCCTGCAGCTACAGAGTTCAGTGGGGGTTTGTTTTAAAGCCTGGCCTCCGTTACACTTTATGGAATATATAATTTGTCCTCTCAACTTCAAGATTAAAAAGTAAAAAAATAAATAATAGGTCATTTTAGAAAGCTAAGTAATTCATCCATTAGAAACTAGGAAAGTCATTTTTAAATTGGAGTTCTACTTTAAGCTCCACTTTCCAAGGTGTTAATTTCCACCTGCAGTAAGATAGGTTAAAACCTCACTCACTTTAAAATGAGATGGACATAGCTCGTCATACAATTTACGTGTATTCACCCAGGTCTGTCAACAACGTGGCTATTTTAACCAGGATAAAATAAGCATTTGCCCTCTAATTTAAGTTGTGGAGCATTAATAGGAACACAAAAAGTCTCAACTTTTAGGTCTCATCTATCACAATCTAGAAAATGAAATGTTCTGTTAACCCTTTTATTACCAGAGATCATTTAAACCTTGATGCCTACCCTAATTTTGCAGTATTGACTATACCTAAATAACTAATTTGCCTACCTAAATTGTTGTGCGTTCGTTGCTATTAAGGACATGTGGCTTTTATTTGGTACACTTTTTTAATAAACTCGTTGCTCATGTTTTCTAAATAGTGGAAAAAATGCATACTTGGTTAATTAACCGCTTAGCGACTGCTCACAATAGATGTACTGCGCCAGATCATGTACCTGGTATGTGATCTCACACTTACGGGGCTAGGGTGGGCACGCACGTGTTGCGGGCAACCCGCTACCCCTGTGATTGGACACAGTGGGAGCCAATCAGCGGGTCCGGCAGATGCAATGTTTGCCAGGACCCGCCCATTATTCTGGAGAAAGGCAGACCACCGTTCAGCCTATGTAAACAAGGCAGCTTGCTGTTCTGTGAGTTCTGTGAGAAGGGAATGTGCTGATCCTGTGTTTCTTCTAAGAAGGAACACAGATCTTTAAATTTTCCCAGTCAAAGCACCCCCTACAGTTAGTAATCACTCCTAGGGAAAACATTTAACCCTTTGATCACCCCTGATGCTAACCCCTTCCTTGCCAGTCATCGCCGTCATTACGAGAAAAAAAGAAAATGAAAAAAAAAGAAAAATATAAAAAGTATAAAAAAGAAAAATATAGTTGTATAAATATAAAAAAGAAAAATATAGTTGTATAAATATAAAAAAGAAAAATATAGTTGTAACTTTTGTGCAAACCAATCAATATACACGTATTGGGATTTTTTTTTTTTACCAAAAATATGTAGCAGAATACATATTGGCCTAAATTGATGAAGAAATTTGATTTATTACATTTTTTTTATTGAGAATCTTTTATAGCAGAAAGTAAAGGAATACAGTTTTTTTTTTTCAAAATTGTCGGTCATTTTTGTATATAGCGCAAAAAATAAAAACTCGTAGGGGTAATCAAATACCACCAAAAGAAAGCTCTATTTATGGGAAAAAAGGATATACATTTTATTTGGGTACAACGACCGCGCGCGATTGTCAGTTAAAGTAACGCAGTGCCGTATTGCAAAAAAATGGCCTGGTCATTAAGGGGGTCCAACCTTCCAGAGCTGAAGTGGTTAAAACTATTAAACTGTTTTTGATATATATATATATATATATATATATATATATTTTTTTTTTTTACATTGATTTATTGTTTACCTGGTAATGCACTGTGACCAAATATGTGTGAGGCACGGTGGCAGCTGTAGCCAGCAGGTCAGTTTGTAAACACGCATCACAATCAATATGATTGGCTGTCATTGTGACCACATGATTAAGAACCATGCTGACTAGAGAGAGAGACTACGCTGCACTTAAATAAAATGTAAAATTATATTCTGAGCAATAGGTGCCATGTCTAAGAATGGTAATCTACAGATTGCCCTAGGTCCACTAATGTTTGATTGGGTCCTAGTCATTGTCTCTCTCTCTGTCTGTGTCTTTATTATTATTATTATTATTATGTTTACAGGGTTCGCTGAACCCTAGGGTGAATCCTAACATACATATCCATATACTGCACATGAGGTAATAGTACATTCTCCCATTTACAATCAGCTAAATACACCAGCATATGCACGCTGTCAAAAATGTGATGTATGTAGATAAAATAAGCAATACAATGTTTAGAAGCCTGCATCTTAACTGAAGGAGTTCATTTTTTTTTTGTTTTATAAGACTGAAACTTAGCTAAAAACTTTGTGGTGAGAAATGATCTTCTTAATGACATCATACATCTCAGTATACATTATATATGTATGATATCATTAGAAAGATAATTCATAAATTACATTGTGTATAATAGACTTCTTTGAAATGAAAGTTTAAAAATCCTCATTTATAGTATTTTCAGAAGCAAACAAATGAATTCTCTCTTAAAATATTTAGTATTTAATTACTTCTCCTTCAACATCACATAAAATATTCAGCCAATGGATGGAATGACAATTATTTTTATTGTCAGCAAACAGTTATACAATTCCATAAAAGCACACTGATAAGCTGAGAGAGTTTCAGAATCCAAACTATGTCTACCTAATTTGTTCCTTAATTTCTAGTTGGTACATTTTCTACTGCTACGGCATAAAGTGACTCGAATTGGAGGGAGCCTTTCACTTCACCCTACTTAAAAAACAATTGCATTCACCTAGGTGGATGCAGCATTGGTCTGATGCTGCATCTGTTCCCCGCTGCCTCCAAGACTGAGAACTGAGCGATCAAAGACTGCTGATTGCTCAGTTCTCAGTCTTCAGTGAGCAGACAGCCTGTTTCTGACAGTCGCAGGTTCTGTGCTCTGCTCTCCAGCGCTCACTGGAGTGCCAAACTGTGGAGGGGGCAGGAGCAGCTGGCTTTGGCTCTCAGCCAGCTGCCGGTCAGGCATCTGGGTGGATCCTAACACTTAGGTCAGGATCCCTCCAGAGTCTGGACTGGCTGACTGACGTCAGCTGACAGCAGACGGCTGAATCTGGGTCACAGGAGTGCAGAACTATGCACAGTCCTTTGACCTACTGGAGAAATAGGGCCAAAAGGAAGCCAAAATAGGGCCAAAAGGAAGCGGAGATGAGTTGGCTGTGGTCTCCAGAAACTTCAGAGACAGATGCTGATAACTCTTCTGAAGTAGGAGAGGATAATAATAGAGCTCTTAGGGCAGAGGCCCCAGAATTTGTGCCGGCAACTCATCACGCAGAAGAGCCCAGTACTCCTGTTTACTATCCATCCTTAGCCACTGAGAGGAGGGATGAAGACATTTGTCCAAAAGGAATGGATACCCCGAAGATGCAAAGAACAAAGAGAGACATTCGCCCACCACCGCCCACCATACATTGGGCAAATGCTCTGAGGCATCTCAGTTTGTCAGTAGAAGAAACCCTGAACTGCCTGGTCCCTCTACTTCTGATTCAGGAAGGGACAACCCCAACTCACCCCTTGGCACATCTGTACCAGACAGGGTAGTAGCAGCTGTGAGTGCACAGGACAGCTCCCCATCACATGACAATTGGTGGGAAGCTCCTCTGTCATTATTGTATGACCGTATAGAGGCTAAAATACAGGATAGAGTTAACATTTTGAACCTCTTTGGGGACCAAAGAGACAAAGTAGGGGGAGTGTGTAGCGCTGACATCCTTGCATATTAATGTGTGTTTGCATACTATAATATAAAGTCCATGGACTTTGCAATGGTTCAGTATTTGGAGCCATCTAGTGACCAAATACTGGTATTGAACTGAAATGTTTTTTACCTCAGAACAAGCACAAAAGACTAATACAGTAAGTGACTGTTGTTTTGATCAGAAGGTTGACCTTTTTTTACCCAGGAGGCTTAGTAACCTACCCATGAACACTCTCTTAAGAGGTGCATGCTGGGTAGGACATAAAAGTAACCCGAGCGGCCATTTTAGGTCTCTTGGGATCGCATGGCCTGCCTGTGAGCATCTGTGAACAGGTCTCCCGGAGAACGCGGCCTACAGCCTTTGCGGATCGCAGCATGTTTGTTTGTGCAAGTGAACTGACAGTGACCGGATAGAAAAGATCCAGAGATACTCATCTGAGCATCGGAGGATCGGGCTCAGCCAGCGGAGCTGAACGGAGCGACGGGCCCAGCTGACAGAGAAGCAAGCTGCATTCACCGGACCAAAGCTACTACACGGAGCTCCGATCCAGTTGGTGAGCGGGTCACGGCCCACAGTTTAACTTTCACATGCAGTTAGACTCATACACAGGCCTCACTGGGATTTATAGTTCCACAGAGGAGGAGCAGAGCAACTGACACTGAACAGGCTTGAGGCCTATTTACTATTGACATCCCAAGTGTTGTAATATAATAACCACAGTTACACCTGGAGCACTTTTACCTCAACTTGACTCACTTTAAGCTGTGGATTATAAAAATCACAAGGAATTACTTTAGCTAGCGAAGACAAGAAGATCAAAGACCAAGTTCTTTAAGTGAGATCTCACGCATAGCTTATAAAGTAGGAGGAGCTCCCGGGTATATACATATATATATTGTTTGAACTTGTTTATATTGAAACTGTTATACAAGCTGTACACTCACTACTTTACATTGTAGCAAAATGTCATTTCTTCAGTGTTGTCACATGAAAAGATAGAAGAAAAGATTTACACAAATGTGAGTGATGGGGTGTACTTACTTTTTTTTACTTACAGCAAAAGTATTTTTTTTTTTTTTGGAAAATTTTATTTCCAGTTTATACCAGAAGAGTAAAACGTGACCATTGTAAGCAATCCGGTCAGTGTTATATGGTGTCTAACAATTCCTGAATCTTATGCTGGACAGCTTGGCACAATACAGGAAGTGGCAATGTAACCGATCTACTGGCAGGATCGACAGGTAATAAACTGAAATTACAGGGGATCTCGGAAAAACAACCTTGCCGTGTTATTGCTAGTGACAGACGTGATTATAAATGGGGTGTTTGGTGCCCCCCCCCCCCCCCGGACCGCTATCAGAGCTGCCATAAGGAAGCAGCTTCCCCTTCTTCATCTATAGACCAACATGGACACCGCCAATTTATTTTTGTGCTGTTCATCCAATCACCAGAGACGTCTATCCCAGCATCCGGTGCGAGAATCCTCGGCACATCAGACTGGGAAATTTTTATTTGATTAAAAGCAGTGATTTTATTTGGGGGGGGGGCGCGCTCACTAATGCCCAGGACCGGGGGCCACGGTCATTAGAAGTCCAACATTGACTACTTCAGCTCCAGAAGATTTACCCCCCTTCACGACCTGGCCATTTTATTTTTTTCGATACGACACTGCGTTACTTTAACTGACAATTGTGCGGTCATGCAACGCTACCCAAATAAAATTGATGTCATTTTTTTTCCCACAAATAGAGATTTCTTTTAAAAAAAAAATCTTGACAATTTGGTGATGTGGGGGGGGGGGGGGGGTTATGGTGTGGGGGTTGTTTTTCAGGGGTTGGGCTTGGCCCCTTAGTTCCAGTGAAGGCAACACTTAGACCCCTTTCACACTGAGGTGAATTTATTCGGAATTCGTTATTTCTGATAAATTTGTTACATTCACTAGCAGGCGTCCCAATACTTTTGGTAATATAGTGTATCTGCAGGAGACCTGCGTGGCATTAGTGATTTGCTGATCTCTAGTGCGATGCTTTACAGGCTCCTGCAACAAAAAATAATAAATGCAAATTTGTTTGGACCAACAAAAAAAATGTGCATTTATTTTTTTTTAAAAGTGAACTTCTCCTTTAAGGCAGAACCCCGGATTAGAAGTGATCTGTACATCCTGCACAGCCGTGTAATATCATGAAGTGTCCTCTGCGAGACGCTCTGCCAGGGGCGTACCAAGCGGTTGGAGAGACCGGTGTCCTGTCACATTGTGTCCCCCATCGGATACTGTCCGCTGTGTACTGCGCATGCGCAGTACGCATGACAACCAGATTCCGAAAATCTCCGAAGATGACTGGCGCCTGCGCCGTGAGTCCAGGTTCTAGAATAAAAAAGAGCCGAGCGAAGTGAGACCGCTCCCGAAGCGCGGCGAGCGAAGCGAGACAGTGCCCGAAGCGTGGCGAGCGAAGAGAGCCCGCGAGGGGCCCTCTAACTTTGTCTAGCCCTATGTCCACTTGGATGGTGGGGCTTGCGCCTCGACGCAAGGCGCAGGCGACGTTCATCTTCAGAGATTTTCCGAATCTCCTTCTGCTCCGTACGGGGTAGACACTTTTAGATAGCTGGACTTTTTTTTGGACAGAACAGCGGCACCCAGAACAGCGTGAGGGGGGGGGGGGGGGGCGCGCCAATTGGCACTGTTCTCACTTCAGCACAGCAGCGATGGGCCGCCGCCAAGCACTGCTTCTTGCTGCTGGCACTGCAGGGGCGCTGATAGGGGGCAGGGGGGGGTCTCGGTCTCCCTCCTGTCGGCTTCAGCTGCTGGAGGGAGAGGAGATACATCATGGCATTGCTTCTGTAACTGCGTCACACAGCGAGCGGCGCACCTGACCGATCTACCTCCCTGTTTAGGCCACATATCTATGATCCTCCCATAGGTGCCAGACCAGTGGTCTCCCCCCAGCGCTGCCTGTTTTCCTCTCCCACAGAGCAGGGGCGGGGATTCATCAGGCCAATGAGAGCGGGGGAGGGCTTGCCTGTCTTAATGCACAGGCACTTGTGTGAACTGCCCAGGGGTCCTAGGTGCACGTGCAGCATGGGGGGCCTTTAAAGTTTCCTCCCTGCAGTGGTAGTCGTGGTAACAGTTCTCCTCACTGTTTGGCTGTCTCTTGCTACAGCACAGGTCAGTTTGTTCTGTTAGCTGTCTCTCTCTGTCCCCCTCACTGACATGACATCTTCCTCCCCGCCTCAGACACTATCCGGCTGTCCTGCTTCCTGTCATCCTCACACAGATAATGATCCCTCCGTTGATTTGTGCCTGTCAGATAACGGAGCAGTGTGACTCTCACTCCCCCCTTCCCTCTGCAGACACACTTCACCTTCACACAGGTGTGTGTCCCAGGATCTACAAACATTACAAATAGCAGGAATCCCCCAACACACTGGGGGTTATTTACAAATAGGGGTGCAACGGATCAAAAAACTCACGGATCGGATCGATCCTCGGATCAGAGTCACGGATCAGATCATTTTTCGGATCAGCAAATAATAATTGAATTTGCAAAATCCTGTGAAAATTCCGCCACCATATAGTCCCCACTGTAATATCCACATCCTCTCCCCCACTGTAATATTGGCTGGGTATCGGCGAGTATTGGCTGGGTAATGCAGAGTATGGGCGAGTATTGGCTGGGTAATGCAGAGTATTGGCTGGGTAATGCAGAGTATTGGCTGGGTAATGCAGAGTAATGCAGAGTATTGGCTGGGTAATGCAGAGTATTGGCTGGGTAATGCAGAGTAATGCAGGGTATTGGCTGGGTAATGCAGAGTTTTTTTTACAAGTGATCGCTCCGTCATTTGACGGAGCGATCACATTGTAAACAGTGGCCGGGTGTACCAAGATGGCCGCCGCTCCGGCGCTAGGCCGAAGCCGCGGCCTTTCCTAAGGCTGCCGGGTGTACCAAGATGGCCGCCGCCGCTCCGGAGCTAGGCCGAAGCCGCGGCCTTTCCTGAGGCCGCGGAGCGCTCCGCGGATCGCGGGGTGTGCCGATCCGAACTGGGTGACCCGTTCGGATCACGGATCGGCGACGATCCGTTGCACCCCTATTTACAAAAGTCAAATCCACTAAATCCACTACAAGTGCACTTGGAAGTGCAGTCGCTGTAGATCTGAGGGGGACATGCAAGGAAAATAAAAAACAGCATTTTAGCTTGCACAGGATTGGATGATAAAATCAGCAGAGCTTCCCCTCATTTCAGATCTACCCCTCAGATTTACAGCGACTGCACTTCCAAGTGCACTTTCAGTGCAAAGTGGATTTGCCTTTAGTAAATAACCCCCACTGTCTCTTTACTAGGCAATGGAGATCACTCCCTCTCCCCTCCCTGCCAGACAGCCCATTTACTTTTTTTTATACTATGGCTATTTCTTACCAGCTGAGAGTATGCCCCTTGCCCATCTCTGATTATCCCTCTCCAGTCCCCTTGACAGCCATATATCTGCCCTCCCTTCCCCCCTGTCAGCATTAAAGCGGAGCTGCACCCGCACAAAAAATATTAGAAGTCAGCAGCTACAAATACTGCAGCTGTTGACTTTTAATAAATGGACACTTACCTGTCACAGGTTCCAGCGATGTCGGCAGAATGTCGTCTCTCACTTCCCCGCCGCCATCCTCTGTCAGGGAATCAGGAAGTGAAGACGCAACGTCTTCACTGCCCGGTTCCCTACTGCGCATGCGCGAGTCGCGCTGCGCGCCTCTGTTGGTCCCCGCTGTGTCCCTGGAACTGTGTTTCCCAAGACACAACGGGGCATCTCCGGATAGGGGCGGGGCAGCCCCGGATAATTCGTCACGGAAGTGGGTGCAGATATCTGTATACAGGTATCTGCACCCCCCTCCCCCCTGAAAGGTGCCAATTGTGGCACCGGAGGGGGGGAGGAATCCGATAAGCTAAAGTTCCACTTTAGGGTGCAACTCCGCTTTAATCCTCCTGCTTTTTTATCCCTATACAGACCAGGATTCCCCCAGTCTCATTCCAGTTCTTCTCTACCCATCCCCCATATCATACCAACCCCCACTTTTACTCCCCTTCCTCATCTTGCTCCCCCTACCCCATAGTTCTCATCCCCACTGCATTTTTTTCAGGGCTTAAAGTGGAAGTAAACCCATCGATTTAACAGTTAAAAAAAAAAAAGGCATGCCGGGAATGCTAACTGCACATTGGCTGTGCTCTCAACCAAACAGTCAAACCATCCAATGGCTGGTGTCCTAACGGATCACATGTGCAGCACTGTGGCAGTTGAAGATTAAACGAGGCAAAGATGGCAGCTTCCTTGGCTGAAAACGATAGGGGGGTTTACTTCCACTTTAAGGAAGAACCCCAAGGGGGAGCATCTTACTACTGCTGCTTGTGTGGGTGAGATGTGTACTGCGCCAATCCCCACTGACCCTCTTCTCCTATTCATCCCATGTGATTGGCGCAGTACACATTCCACCCGCACAAGCAGCAGCAGTAATAAGATGCTCCACCTCGGGGTTCTTCCTTAACCCCTGCAAAGTGCCAGAAGAGAGCCAGAAACTCTGCAGGGGAAGGAAGAGGGGAGTTGTCATTCCAGTTGTATATTTAGCCCAGTGACAGCAGCCTGTCAGAATAGATAGGATCTGTGACATCAGCTTCCCTGCACAGCTCTGCTTCAGGAAACCATATCTGTATTCTACATTACTGCCCCTATACTGTACCCTCTTGCCTCCTGTACTGTACCCTCCTAACCCCACCATACTGTACCTTCCTGCCCCACCCCCCATACTGTGCCCTCCTGCCGCTGTACTTTCCTGTCCCTCTCCTACTGTGCCCCCCCCCCCCCTGTACTGTACCCTCCTAACTGCTGTACTGTGCCCTCCTGTACTGTACCCTCCTAACTGCTGTACTGTGCCCTCCTGCCCCCCCTTGTACTGTGCCCTTCTGCTTTTGGGCTGTGGTCTCCAAACTGCAACCCGAGGGCCAGATGTGGCCTTTTGCTCTCTTTTATCCGACCCTTGGGGCACTATTCCATCCGCTGACACCATGGATGGGGCATAACTCCTCCCGCTGATACCATGGATGGGGCATAACCCCTCCCGCTGACACCATGGATGGGGCATAACCCCTCCCGCTGACACCATGGATGGGGCATAACCCCTCCCGCTGACACCATGGATGGGGCATAACCCCTCCCACTGACCCCACAAAGGAGCAAAATTGTTGCCAATAACACAAACAATGGGGCACAATAGTAACCCGTCATTGGTGTCAGTGGGATTTTAGCCTCATCATTGGTGTCATTTGGAAGAATGCTTGCCATTGCGCTGCTCCTTCCACTAATATCACGATGGGGCACTATTCCTCCCAATGACACCAATGATGGGGCACTATTCCCCCCACTGACACCAATGATGGGGCACTATTCCCCCCACTGACACCAATTATGGGGCACTATTCCCCCCACTGACACCAATGATGGGGCACTATTCCCCCCATTGAGACCAATGATGGGGCACTATTCCCCCCCATTGACACCAATAATGGGGCACTATTCCCCCCACTGACACCAATGATGGGGCACCATTCCCCCCACTGACACCAATGATGGGGCACTATTCCCCCCACTGACACCAATGATGGGGCACTATTCCCCCCCACTGACACCAATGATGGGGCAATATTCCCCCCACTGACACCAATGATGGGGCACTATTCCCCCCACTGACACCAATGATGGGGCATTATTCCCCCCACTGACACCAATGATGGGGCACTATTCCCCCCACTGACACCAATGATGGGACACTATTCCCCCCACTGACACCCATGATGGGGCACTATTCCCCCCACTGACACCAATGATGGGACACTATTCCTCCATACTGACACCAATGATGGGGCACTATTCCTCCCACTGATACCAATGATGGGGCACTATTCCTTCCAGTGACACCAATGATGGGGCACTATTCCTTCCAGTGACACCAATGATGGGGCACTATTCCTCCCACTGATACCAATGATGGGGCACTATTCCTCCCAGTGACACCAATGATGGGACACTATTCCCCCCACTGACACCAATGGTGGGACACTATTCCCCCCACTGACACCAATGATGGGGCACTATTCCCCCCACTGACACCAATGATGGGACACTATTCCCCCACTGACACCAATGATGGGACACTATTCCTCCATACTGACACCAATGATGGGGCACTATTCCTCCCACTGATACCAATGATGGGGCACTATTCCTTCCAGTGACACCAATGATGGGGCACTATTCCTTCCAGTGACACCAATGATGGGGCACTATTCCTCCACTGATACCAATGATGGGGCACTATTCCCCCCACTGACACCAATGATGGGGCACTATTCCTCCCAGTGACACCAATGATGGGGCACTATTCCTCCCAGTGACACCAATGATGGGGCACTATTCCCCCCAGTGACACCAATGATGGGGCACTATTCCTTCCAGTGACACCAATGATGGGGCACTATTCCTCCCACTGATACCAATGATGGGGCACTATTCCCCCACTGACACCAATGATGGGGCACTATTCCCCCCACTGACACCAATGATGGGACACTATTCCCCCCACTGACACCAATGATGGGACACTATTCCTCCATACTGACACCAATGATGGGGCACTATTCCTCCCACTGATACCAATGATGGGGCACTATTCCTTCCAGTGACACCAATGATGGGGCACTATTCCTTCCCAGTGACACCAATGATGGGGCACTATTCCTCCCACTGATACCAATGATGGGGCACTATTCCTCCCACTGACACCAATGATGGGGCACTATTCCTCCCAGTGACACCAATGATGGGGCACTATTCCTCCCAGTGACACCAATGATGGGGCACTATTCCTCCCAGTGACACCAATGATGGGGCACTATTCCTTCCAGTGACACCAATGATGGGGCACTATTCCCCTCCCACTGATACCAATGATGGGGCACTATTCCCCCACTGACACCAATGATGGGGCACTATTCCCCCCACTGACACCAATGATGGGGCACTATTCCCCCCACTGACACCAATGATGGGACACTATTCCTCCATACTGACACCAATGATGGGGCACTATTCCTCCCACTGATACCAATGATGGGGCACTATTCCTTCCAGTGACACCAATGATGGGGCACTATTCCTTCCAGTGACACCAATGATGGGGCACTATTCCTCCCACTGATACCAATGATGGGGCACTATTCCTCCCACTGACACCAATGATGGGGCACTATTCCTCCCAGTGACACCAATGATGGGGCACTATTCCTCCCAGTGACACCAATGATGGGGCACTATTCCTCCCAGTGACACCAATGATGGGGCACTATTCCTCCCAGTGACACCAATGATGGGGCACTATTCCACCTTCTACTGACCACGAAAGCTGAGGGAATGTTTACTCCAACTTTTGCCAGAACCTTTTATACTCCAACTAGCCACAGTCCGGCCACTTACCATCTGACTCTGGCCCTTTGTTCGGTGTTTGGAGACCACGGATCTAAGACAAGTTTGTGTCCACTTGGGTGGTTGTGAAGCATGCGTAGCCTTTGCACTTTTCAGTGGAGCACTGAGACCTTCCGTCCTTCCCATCTTCCAACCTTCCGTCCTTCCCTTCACTGGAATCCAAAGAACGGCATTCATGTGAGCCGATCACATGGAAGAAGAATTAATTATTATAATTTGTATACAATATTCGAAGGAATGATTTTCTTTTAATCTGAATTTTTTTATAGCGATAGTTCATTTTGCACAAAGAAAACAGATCATTATATAATGACATTTATAAGGTCAAATATATAATAATTATTATATTTGATCTTTGAATGTGGAAATTTACCATTATTTAGTATTTATACACTCACCGGCCCCTTTATTAGGCCCCCTTGCTAGTAGCGGGTTGGACCCCCTTTATTAGGCCCCCTTGCTAGTAGCGGGTTGGACCCCCTTTATTAGGCCCCCCTTGCTAGTAGCGGGTTGGACCCCCTTTATTAGGCCCCCCTTGCTAGTAGCGGGTTTGACCCCCTTTATTAGGCCCCCCTTGCTAATAGCGGGTTGGACCCCCTTTTGCCTTCATTCTTGGTGGCATAGATACAACAAGGTGTTGGAAACATTCCTCAGAGATTTTTCTCCATAGTGACATGATAGCATCACACAGTTGCTGCAGATTTGTCGCCTGCACATCCACGATCCCGAATCTCCGGTTCCACCACATCCCAAAGGTGCTCTATTGGATGAGATGTGGTGAGTGTGGCGGCCATTGGAGAGTACAGTGACCTCATTGTCCAGTGGTGAGATGATTTGAGCTTTGTGACATGGTGCATTATCCTGCTGGAAGGAGCCATCAGAAGATGGGGACACTGTAGTCATACAGGGATGGACATGGTCAGCAACAATACTCAGGTACCCCATCCCCCACACCATTACACCCCCACCACCAGCCTGAACCGGGGATATCCCATCCCCCACACCATTACACCCCCCCACCACCAGCCTGAGCCGGGGATATCCCATCCCCCACACCATTACACCCCCACCACCAGCCTGAACCGGGGATGTCCCATCCCCCACACCATTACACCCCCCCACCACCACCAGCCTGAGCCGGGGATATCCCATCCCCCACACCATTACACCCCCCACCACCAGCCTGAACCGGTGATACCCATCCCCCACACCATTACACCCCCTCCACCAGCCTGAACCGGTGATACCCCATCCCCCACACCATTACACCCCCTCCACCAGCCTGAACCGGTGATACCCCATCCCCCACACCATTACACCCCCTCCACCAGCCTGAACAGGTGATACCACATCCCCCACACCATTACACCACCAGCCTGAACTGGTGATACCTCATCCCCCACACCATTACACCCCCACCACCAGCCTGAACCGGTGATACCCCATCCCCCACACCATTACACCCCCCACCACCAGCCTGAACCGGTGATACCCCATCCCCCACACCATTACACCCCCTCCACCAGCCTGAACCGGTGATACCCCATCCCCCACACCATTACACCCCCACCACCAGCCTGAACCGGTGATACCCCATCCCCCACACCATTACACCCCCACCACCAGCCTGAACCGGTGATACCCCATCCCCCACAACATTACACCCCCACCACCAGCCTGAACCGGTGATACCCCATCCCCCACACCATTACACCCCCACCACCAGCCTGAACCGGTGATACCCCATCCCCCACACCATTACACCCCCACCACCAGCCTGAACCGTTGATACCCCATCCCCCACGCCATTACACCCCCTCCACCAGCCTGAACAGGTGATATCACATCCCCCACACCATTACACCCCCACCACCAGCCTGAACCGGTGATACCCCATCCCCACACACCATTACACCCCCACCACCAGCCTGAGCCGTTGATACCCCATCCCCCACGCCATTACACCCCCACCACCAGCCTGAACCGGTTATACCCCATCCCCGACACCATTACACCCCCACCACCAGCCTGAACCGGTGATACCCCATCCCCCACACCATTACACACCCACCACCAGCCTGAACCGGTGATACCCCATCCCCCACACCATTACACCCCCACCACCAGCCTGAACCGGTGATACCCCATCCCCCACACCATTACACCCCCACCACCAGCCTGAATTGGTGATACCCCATCCCCCACACCATTACACCCCCACCACCAGCCTGAACCGGTGATACAAGGCAGGATGGATCCATGCGCCAAATTCTGACCCCACCATCTGAATGTCGGATCTGAAATCCAGACTCATCAGACCAGGCAACGTTTTTCCAATCTTCTATTGTCCAATTTTGGTGATCCTGTGCCAATTGTAGCCTCAGTTTCCTGTTCTTAGCTGACAGGAGTGGTACCCGGTGTTGTCTTCTGCTGCTGTAGCCCATCTGCTTCAAGGTTGGATGTGTTGTGTATTCATAGATGGTATTCTGTATACCTTGGATGTAACAAGTGGTTATTTGAGTTAGGCTACTTTCACACTGAGGTTTTTCACTTTACAGGTTTTCTGTCTTTTCTGTCTCTCCAGTGTGAAAGCCTGAGGGGCTTTCACACGAGAGCGGTGCGCTTGTAGGACAGTAAAAAAATGTCCTGCAAGCCGCATCTTTGCAGCGCTTTAGGAGTGGTGTAAACACCCCTTCTAAAGCGCCCCCTGCCCATTGAAAACAATGGGGCAGCACCGCCAAACCACCAGCAAAGCTGCAGCAGCGCTTTGCGGGCGGTTTTAACCCTTTTCCGCCAATAGCGAGGGTTAAAACTGCCCTGCTAGCGGCCGAATAGAGACGCTAAAACTACGGTAAATTCATTTTAGTGTAAATATGAGATTTGACGTTCTTGACCCCCAGATCTGATATTTAAGAGGTCCTGCCATACTTTTTTCTAATACAAGGGATGTGACCCCATTTTTTTTTTTAAAAGAACAGTGTAAAAATAAAAAATATAAAAGGTAAAATAAATTAAAAAAAAAAAATTCTTTTAAACGCGCCCCGTCCCGTATATCCAGCATGACAACGACCCGAAACACACAGCCAGGGCAACTAAGGAGTGGCTCCGTAAGAAGCATCTCAAGGGAGTGGCTTAGCCAGTCTCCAGACCTGAACCCAATAGAAAATCTTTGGAGGGAGCCAAAATTCCGTATTGCACAGCGACAGCCCCGAAACCTGATGGATCTGGAGAAGGTCTGTATGGAGGAGTGGGCCAAAATCCGCTGCAGTGTCTGCAAACCTGGTCAAGAACTACAGGAAACGTATGATCTCTGTAATTGCAAACAAAGGTTACTGTACCAAAAATATTAAATCAGAGTTCCACCCAAAAGTGGAACTTCCAATCATTTGTCTCCTCTCCCCCTCCGGTGCCACAATTGGCACCTTTCGGAGGAGGGGGGCAGATACTTGTCTTTGACAGGTATCATGTTCCCACTTCCAGGAGTCGGGGCCGCGGCCCATAACTTTACCACGGGGCTCCCTCCTCCTCTCCCTGTTGCCGGGCAGGTAGGAGAGAGGAGCTGGGCCTCAGGCATGCGCAGTAGGGTTCCCGGCGTAAGGCTCCACTGCTGAGTTCTCTTACCCGCAATGGCGGCGGCAGCACCCGACAGATGATGGAAACATCAGCTGCGGTGCCGACATCGCGGGACTCCAGGACAGGTAAGTGTCCGATTATTAAAAGTCAGCAGCTGCATTATGTGTGCAGTGTGTGTGTAGCTGCTGGCTTTTAATTATTTTTTTTTTGGGGGGGAGGAACACCACTTTAAGTTCTGCTTTTCTGATGTAGCCAATACTTATGTCATGCAATATATCAATAGGATTCAGGTCAGGACTTTGGCTAGGCCACTCCAAAGTCTTCATTTTGTTTTTTCTTCAGCCATTCGGTGGTGGACTTGCTGGTGTGTTTAGGATCATTGTCCTGCTGCAGAACCCAAGTTCGTTTCAGCTTGAGTACACGAACAGATGGTTGGACATTCTCCTTCAGGATCTCTTGGTAGACAGCAGAATTCATAGTTCCTTTTATCACGGCAAGTCTTCCAGGTCCTGAAGCAGCAAAACAGCCCCAGACCATCACACTACCACCACCATATTTTACTGTTGGTATAATGTTCTTTTTCTGAAATGCAGTGTTCCTTCTACGCCAGATATACTTGGACACACACCTTCCAAAGAGTTCCACTTTTGTCTCATCGGTCCACAGAATGTTGTCCCAAAAGTCTTGGGGATCATCAAGATGTGTTGTGGAGAAATTGAGACGAGCTTTGATGTTCTTTTTGCTCAGCAGTGGTTTTCTCCTTGGAACTCTGCCATGCAGGCCATTTTTGCCCAGTCTTTTCCTGATGGTGGAGGCATGAACGCTGACCTTAACTGAGGCAAGTGAGGCCTGAAGTTCCTTGGACGTTGTTGTGGGGTCTTTTGTGACCTCTTGGATGAGTCGTCGCTGCGCTCTTGGGGTAATTTTGGGCGGCCGGCCACTCCTGGGAAGGTTCACCACTGTTCCATGTCTTCGCCATTTGTGGATAATGGCTCTCACTGTGGTTCGCTGGATTCCCAAAGCGTTGGAAATGGCTTTATAACCCTTTCCAGACTGATAGATCTCAATTACTTTCTTTCTCAATTGTTCCTGAATTTCTTTGGGTCTCGGCATGATGTGTAGCTTTTAAGGATCTTCTGGTGGACCTTACTGTGTCAAGCAGCTCCTATTTAAGTGATGCCTTGATTGTGAACAGGTGTGGCAATAATCAGGCCTGGGTGTGGCATACAATGTGATTTTCTGGATTTTTGGATTTTTGTTTTAGATTCCGTCTCTCACAGTTGAAGAGAACCTATGATAACAATGACAGACCCCTACATGCTTTGTAAGTAGGAAGACCTGCAAAATCAGCCGTGTACCAAATACATACATACATACATACATACATACATATATATATATATATATATATATATATATATATATATATGTGTGTTTGGTAGTTTTCTAGCAAAAAATACATATTTTTACAACAATTATAAGATAAAGGTCCGGTCTTAAAGTGTATATTGTGGCATGTTTTTTTTTTATTTATTGTATGTGTCATTTCTGATTTTGTCCATATGGTGTCATTTTCTAGGTAGGAAGTCAAGTGAGGGCAAGATGGCCCCCACTCCGCTCTATGCCCTTGGAGGACCGGAGCAAGCTCCGACGCTACTTCCAGTGCTCGGGCAGATAGACAGGTAAATGAGAGATTTGGGGTCTTTTTGACCCCATATATTTTAATAAAGAGGACCTGTCATCCTTATTTATATTACAAGGGATTTTTACATTCCTTGTAATAGGAATACAAGTGATAAAAAATTAAAATAAATGGACAGTGTAAAAATAAAAAGTAAACTACTAAATAAGAAAAAAATAAATAAAAATTGGTATCTATTTACTCTGTGTAACATCTTTCACATTGAATAGAAAGGTAAAGGAATCAGCGCTTAGTAAGACTTCAATCAAAGCAGCTGACCACTATAACCCAGATACCGGGCACAAAGAACATAGGAAAAAAAGAGAGTGCAGCGCTCAAACTATAAAACTCTAAATGATAATTCAATATAAAGTGCACAAAAATAACAAATATAATGGCAAATATAATATGTATAGCAACCTCAAAACTATATCAAAAAATGGGTGAAAGTGAGTGCTCAAAGAAAAGTTCACTAATACAAATAATCAGTGAAGGATTATTAGCTAGTGCAGATACAAATGATCAATGAATGTATACATAATGTCCATGTAGGTGTCCATAACCATATAAAAAATGATCGCGATCAAAACGTGATATATCAAGAAAATGTGCTAGCGTGTATAGAAATGAACAGTGATGCCACTTGATAGAGTATCACTAACAGTTTGACCACGCAGATCCCATCATTCCTATGCCCCAATAAGAAGTGGAGGCTTACCGGATCCCCAGTGACCCCCTTTTTAGCGGGGTCTGATAATGCGAAAACGGGTCACACTCAGGTCACAGACTCATCCACAGATGTCCAGGTGCCGATCTCCCGGGGGGCCACCAGGTGTATCAGGAATCTCGTATTGGAAAACTCCTATTAACAGGAGCTATTCAGTGGTTCACTGCAAATGTCCTCAGCGTGTCACCAAAAAAGAGAAAAAAAACTCCCAAATCGTGTAATACGAAAGTACCAGGGGTTTATTTGTGCTTAAACGAGCACTAAAAACAAATTACATGTAGTAAAAACTATCTCGAAGATATTTAAAACAGCCAAAGATAGGTAAAAACCTTAGTGAGGGTTTTAAAATCGAATCGCGCATGCGCAAATGGTGTGGGCGTGGGAGGAGCCTGAAAGGGCTATTTAATCCTCCTCTCAGGGCCAGTGTTGTTGGCGTTCTAGGCTGGAAGCATGTCACTTCCGGCCACCTTTCGGAGCGGCGGTCGGCCCCCTCATGGTGTCAGTCCCTCTCCCGGGCACCATCGGGACCACTTGCCGCCCCCCCTGTGTTATCCCTGGGTTCCACCGGTGTTATGGAGGCCATCCTGCCCATTCTCCCTTGCAGCACATGTTACAGGCTCGCGGGGGGCTCATGCCGGGAGTCGGGGGGGGGTGGTTATCCTTTCATCCTCCTCCTCGTCACTCTCCCCTCAGCTCCATCTGGCCAGTTGCAGCCCGCCCGCTCACCCGGGGGGAGCAGGGGGGGCATCCGTCCTTCCTGCACCCGCCACTCTACCCACAGCGTGCAGTCGCCCTCTCTCCCGGGGCGCTCACGGAGGGGGGGGGGTGTTTCGGCCGCCGCCGACTCCTCTCCCAATACAGGCCACGAGGGACATGTTTGCCTGGTTGGGGGGGGGGGGGTTCGGCCGCCGCCGACTCCTCTCCCCCCATACACATCCAGGAGATACATATCGGCTTGGTGCGGGGGTGTTGGGCCGCCGGGCCAGCTGCTTCTCCTGTGCTAATCTGGTTTCCACGGGGGGCCGCCTGATTCCTCCCGGTATTCCCGCCGGGGGAGGTGAATCGGTTGCCGCCCAGCTCTCATGTCTCCTCTCCTCAGCACTGCCAGACCCGAGCATGTGACGGAAACACGATTCCCTGTCTTGTTGCGGTCGGACATGGAATCGCATAGCGATGCGGCTTTCCTGTGGAAGTCTCCTGGTGACAGTGCTGGGCAGAGTGTGAGACTGTCCTCGCAGCATCTCCTCCTCTCCCTCCGATCACACTGGGGGACCTGTTAGGGGGTTAAGCTTGAGCACAGCACCCCCTCCTTCTTCCCTCTCTTGAGTGGTATCACTGTTACTGTGCATCTACCCCCGCTTCCCCAGGAGTCCGGCCAGGTTGCCCCTGCTCATTTCCCATGAGGGGGGTTGTCGTCTGTCCATCCATGCTGCACTGGGCTCAATCCCGCATGGGTGGGGGCACCGCCCGTTTCTCCCTTTTCGTCCTTGCATTCCTGCCAGCGCCACATGGGCTGCTTCTCCCGCACTCATGCAGGGGTGGTGGTCCGTCCGTCCATCCATCCATCCTCTGTCATAGCGTTTTCAGCCCAGTTTTTCTGTCATAGCGTTTTCAGCCCGGCATTTCTGTCATAGCGTTTTCTGCCTGGCATTTCTGTCATAGCGTTTTCTGCCTGGCATTTCTGTCATAGCGTTTTCTGCCTGGCATTCTGTCATAGCGTTTTCTGCCCGGCATTTCTGTCGTAACGTTTCTGCCCGGCATTTCTGTCGTAACGTTTCTGCCCGGCATTTCTGTCGTAACGTTTCTGCCCGGCATTTCTGTCGTAACGTTTCTGCCCGGCATTTCTGTCGTAACGTTTCTGCCCGGCATTTCTGTCGTAACGTTTCTGCCCCGGCATTTCTGTCGTAACGTTTCTGCCCGGCATTTCTGTCGTAACGTTTCTGCCCCGGCATTTCTGTCGTAACGTTTCTGCCCCGGCATTTCTGTCGTAACGTTTCTGCCCCGGCATTTCTGTCGTAACGTTTCTGCCCCGGCATTTCTGTCGTAACGTTTCTGCCCCGGCATTTCTGTCGTAACGTTTCTGCCCCGGCATTTCTGTCGTAACGTTTCTGCCCCGGCATTTGTGTCTCTGCGTTCTGCCCCGGCATTTCTGTATCGGCATTCTGCCCCAGCATTTTCTCTCGTATCGTTCTGCCCCAGCATTTTCTGTCATTTGCGTCATGCCCCAGCATTCATGTCATAGCGCCATGCCCCGGCATTTGGCCTCGGCGTACAGTCTCTGCGTTTGTCATAGCATTCCTGCCCCAGCATTTCTGGCTTAGCGTTCAGTCTCAGCATTTCTGTCATGGCTTTGCTGCCTCAGCGTTTCTGCCCCAGGATTTCTGTCATTGCATTTCTGCCTCAGCGTTCAGTCTCAGCGTGTTTCTATCATTTGCGTTTCTGCCCAGGTTTCCTGTCATGGCTTTCTGCCTCAGCGTTCTGTCGGCGTTCTGCCCCTGGTGCATTTCTGCCTCAGCATTTCAGTCTCAGGGTTTCTGTCATTGCACTTCTGGCATAGCGTTCTGCCCAGGATTTCTGTCATTGCGTTCTGCCCCTGGATTTCTGGCATTGCGTTCTGCCCCTGGATTTCTGGCATTGCGTTCTGCCCCTGGATTTCTGGCATTGCGCTCTGCTCCTGGATTTCTGCCATTGCGCTCTGCTCCTGGATTTCTGCCATTGCGCTCTGCTCCTGGATTTCTGCCATTGCGCTCTGCTCCTGGATTTCTGCCATTGCGCTCTGCTCCTGGATTTCTGCCATTGCGCTCTGCTCCTGGATTTCTGCCATTGCGCTCTGCTCCTGGATTTCTGCCATTGCGCTCTGCTCCTGGATTTCTGGCATGTCGTTTGTGGCATGTCGTTTCTGCCCCTGGATTTCTGGCATGTCGTTTCTGCCCCAACATTCAGCTTCAGCGTTCTGTCATAGCGTTTCTGCCTCAGCATTTCTGCCATTTTCGTTTCTGCCATTTTTGTTTCTGGCCTTGCATTTCTGTCCTTGCGTTTCTGCCATTGTGTTTCAGCCTCAGCGTTTCTCAGAGGGGCGTTGTTCACCCGCGGCATACTCCGGTAGCTGTTTTGTTTGTCGGTTGTCATGTCTCATCGTATCTGTGTTCATGTTGTACCTGGGTCAGTTAGCTAGGGCTTACGTCAGGATCTGTCACGTCTACAGATCCATACGGGCTGAGGTTTCGTTTGTTAATTGATTGATGTCCACAATCTTCTAGCCCGTATACCATACGTCATACGATGCATGTTTTCACTGTGAATTTCCAAAGGAGCTGTTCAGCAGTTCAGCTGCGATTTAGATGCGCTTCAGATGCAAAGTTTTGGAGCTGGCGGCCAACGGTGTCTTTAACATTAGCTGGTGGTTATGGTGCGGGCTTCCTCAACAAAGAAAGACTCGTCAGCTGTCAGCGGGGTTACCCCCTAAACCCATACAAGGCCCTTTTGGGTCTGGTAAAGATTTTAAGGGGAACCCAACGCAATTTTTTTTTTTTTTATAAAAGAACAGCGTGAGGTCCTCTCCCAAATCCATAGCAGACCTTTGGTGTCTGCTATGGATTTTGAGGGGAATCCCCATGCCAAAATATAAAATTAAATGGCATGGGGTCCCCCCCAAAATCTATAGCGGGTTCTCCACTGACAGCTGAGTGGGAAAAAAAAACCTTGTCGGCAATAAAAAAATTATGAAACAAAACGGCGTGGAAAGGGGGGTCTCCCCCCTTAAATCGTACAAGGCCCTTTTGGGTCTGGTATGGATTTTTAAGGGGAACCCAACACAATTTTTATTTTTTACAAAAAACGGCGTGAGGTCCCCTCCCAAATCCATAGCAGACCCTGCTGTCTGCTGTGGATTTTGAGGGGAATCCCCATGCCAAAAAATAAAATGAAATGGCGTGGGGTCCCCCCCCCCAAAATCTATACAAGACCCTTATCTGAGCATGAAGCCTGGCAGGCCAGAAAAGGGGGGCGACGAGTGAGCGCCCCCCTCCTGAACCATACCAAACCAAATGCCCTCAACATGTGGGGGTGCTTTGGGGCGAGCACCTTGTCAAAGCACCTTATCCCCATGTTGATGGAGACAAGGGCCTCTTCCCCACAACCCTGGCCAGTGGTTGTGGGGGTCTGCATGCAGGGAGCTTATCGGAATCTGGAAGCCCCCTTTAACAAGGGGGGCCCCCCAGATCTTGGCCCCCCTATGTGAATGAGTATAGGGTACATTGTAACCCTAAAAAGAAATAAAAACACAAAAGCATGTAAACATAGCAGTACCTTTTTTTTTTTTTTTTTTTTTTTTTTTTTTTTTTAATTTTTTTTAATGATCTGGTTCATCAGCTGTTTCAAACGCATTCCTTGTTTTCCCCACAAATATTCCACATAAGACCCCTTTTTTTTTTTTAATGATCTGGTTCATCAGCTGTTTCAAACGCATTCCTTGTTTTCCCCACAAATATTCCACATAAGACCCCTTTCACACTTGGGCGGTGTGGGTGTTAGCGGTAATTTACCACACTTGTACGACTACCCACCACGGTCCGTGGGTACACTAGCCCTGAGTTTTCAGTCAATTACCCAGGTTACTTGGGCTCACTTACTACTCGCACAAGGGTGGGGGGGGGGGGCGTCCGTCGTTAAGTTCATCACGCGCAGTGGTCTTGACATTTCTGCTCATGTTCTCATTCTTAGGTAGGCACAGAGGGGCATTGTTGTTCTCATGTCTGGTTGTCTGTCATTTCTCTAGTTTGTGTTCTTAGGTTGGGGCCGTCTTGGCATCCATACCTCCTTCCTCGGTTCAGGATTCAGACTCGGTTGTTAGGTCTCTGGCTGAAGCACGACCCGATCTTATCAGGTGGGACCAGTGTCCTGTGTCTGGCATGGTTTTCTCCATGTTGATGATGCTTATTGCCATGGCGCATGGGCCTTATCCGCTTACTCCATCACATTCATCAGGTATCCAGCATTTCGCACTCCTACCAGTGGTCTTTTTTGCACTCACCCTCTCACTTCCCCATAGGATTTAGATCTTCTCGGCCATCATTTACAGGGGTTCCTCTGGCCAGGCCTTGCTCCCTTCCCCCACGTATCCTCTCATTCGCAAGCAGTTCATTCTCATGTCTGGGTTGTCTCGGGCATCAGGCTCAATCAAATCTTGGACGTTCTGTTGGTTCTGGGTAGCTTTGCTGGTTCCATAGGGGGTTCCTTCCCATTACCAAGTCAGGAGTCGGTGGGTTTCTCCTGTCACCGCGGATACTTATTGTTGCCATCTGGGCGCACGCTAATATACGCGTTGGATCATTACCTACATTTGTGTCTTTTTGCCCTCTTCTCAGGCATACTGACCAGCTAGGCCAAGGCACACCTCAGGCCTTGGTTCTTAGGAATATCGCATTTCCTGCTTGAAGACTCTGACTACAAATATATTAGTTGTGCTCATAAGTTTACATACCCTGGCAGAATTTGATTTCTTGGCCATTTTTCTGAGAATATGAATGATAACACAAAAACTTTTATTTCACTCATGTTCTTGGCTGTCTTGCATGAACGGCACGTTTGAGATCTCCCCAGAGGGGCTCAATGATATTGAGGTCAGGAGACTGAGATGGCCACTCCAGAACCTTCACTTTATTCTGCTGTAGCTAATGACAGGTCGACTTGGCCTTGTGTTTTGGATCATTGTCATGTTGGAATGTCCAAGTACGTCCCATGTGCCGTTTCCTGGCTGATGAATGCCAATGTTCCTCCAGTATTTTTTGATAACATACTGCATTCACCTTGCCATCAATTTTGACCAATTTTCCTGTGCCTTTGTAGCTCACATCCCCAAGACATCAGTGATCCACCTCCCGTGTTTTACAGTAAGGATGGTGGACCTTTCATCATAGGGCTTGTTGACTCCTCTCCGAATGACTTGATCCGGTGACTCGACCATGCAGCCCATCTTTCTTCAAGTGCCTCCTTATTGTGCATCTTGAAACAGCCACAACACATGTTTTCAGAGAGTCCTGTATTTCACCTGAAGTTATTTGTGGGTTTTTTCTTTGCATCCCAAACAATTTTCCTGGCAGTTGCAGCTGAAATTTTAGTTGGTCTACCTGACCGTGGTTTGGTTTCAACAGAACACCTCATTTTCCACTTCTTGATTAGGGTTTGAACACTGCTGATTGGCATTCTCAATTCCTTGGATATCTATTTATATCCCTTTCCTGTTTTATACAATTCAACTACCTTTTCCCGCAGATCCTTTGACAATTCTTTTGCTTTCCCCATGACTCAGAATCCAGAAAGAGATTGATTGTGAGCGATTGATTGAGAGAGCGATTGATTGACATCAATTGAGAGAAATTGATTGCGATTGATTGAGAGCGATGAATGAATGATTTGTATAGCGCTACAATGCGAACTGAATCGCCTCAAGGCGCTGTCTTCGTGCTTTGTTGTCAAGCTTCTTAAAAGAGGTAGGTCTTGAGTTTTTTCCTGAAGGCCTGATGGTTTTCTTCCATGTGGATGTAGGTCGGTAGAGCGTTCCATAGCCGTGGTCCTTGGACAGCGAATCTCCGTTCCCCCTTTGATTTGTAGCGGGATTTGGGAATGAGGAGGAGGTTTTGGTTAGATGATCGAAGACTGCGATTGGGTGTATAGTGTTTTATTTTCTCGAGTAGGTATTGAGGAGCGTAGTCAAGTCGTGAATTAATGACTGTTCCAACTACCACTGCTTTGTCCTCCTTTGGAATGAAGGGGATGAGTCTGCGTAGCAGATGGTGAGAACCACTGACTACTGCTCCTATTTGTGCATCCATTGACATTTCTGAGTCAAAGATGACTCAGACTCTTGGCCTTGGTCCTTGGGGAGATGGTCTGTCCAAAGATGGTGGGTGGTGTCCAAGGGATCTTGGTTCGGGAATTTTGGTTTGCGTGTAGCATAAGAAGTTGAGAGAGCTTGATTGATTTGAGAGAGCTTGACTGATTGAGAGAGCGGTTTGATTGAGAGAGCGAGAGAGATTGATTGGGAGCGATTGATTGAGAGAGATTGATTGATAGAGAGATTACAAATGATTTGGTGATTCCTAATAACATAAGACAGTATATGATGGGCTGACATGTCTCTCGGTGTCTCTCAGTCACACTTGTGATGTTCTGTCCCCCGAGACCTCTGGGAAGAAGAAACTTCCTTACTGACCAATCACATTCTTTGCTGACGTCAGTTCCGGTATCTCCACCATTTGCTCCGACGGCTTCCCCTCCACTCCGAAACAGGCAACTTCACGCCACGGCCACAATAGTGATGCCAGCATCCCGGGGACACCATCGATCGCTGCGCACGCTTTTAAGCTGACAACAATTTGTTTAATGGTCAGAATCCGGGAATGCGATCGTGGCGGGCGGAGAATCGCGATAACCATTCTCCGCAATTAATCGTGCAGCTCTATCTCCTACATGTAAAAATCAGCATTTTTTTTTTTTGATAGAAAATTACTCGGAACCCCCCAAACATGTTTTTTTTTTAGCAGAGATCCTAGAGAATAAAATGGCGGTCGTTGCTTTTTATCTCGCATGCATTTATAAAAAGAAACATTAAAGTTAGCCCAATTTTTTTGCATAATGTGAAAGATGAGGTTACGCCGAGTAAATGGATACCCAACATGTCACACTTCAAAATTGCACACGCTCGTGGAATGGCAACAAATTTCAGAACTTAAAAATCCCCATAGGTGATGCTTAAAAAAAAAAAAAAAAAGAAATTCAGGTTACAAGTTTAGAGTTACAGAGGAGGTCTTGGGATATAATTATTGTTCTCGCTCTACAGATCGTGGCGATACCTCACATGTGTGGTTTGAACGCCGTTTACATATGCGGGCGTGACTTACGTATGCGTTCGTTCGAGCGAGCACACGGGGACAGGGGCGCTTTACATTTTTTTTTTTTTTTTTTTTTTTTTTTATATTTTTATTCAAGTTTTCAGAACACAGAATAAAGACCTTGGCATTGATTTTTAGCAGTGCAAAGTTTCCGTAGTCTGATAACCATCCAGTATAAGGGAAGACGTCCCGCCTCCTACGCTTCACAGCATTGGTTCTCACCCTGGGGGGCAAATGATGATTGGCCAGAAGTCACCGAATCCTGGGCTTTTCTTGAAGCCTGCACCGCTCTCCCAATGATGGGACACTATTCCTCCAACTGACACCAATGATGGGGCACTATTCCTCCCACTGACATCAATGATGGGGCACTATTCCTCCAACTGACATCAATGATGGGGCACTATTCCTCCAACTGACACCAATGATGGGGCACTATTCCTCCAACTGACACCAATGATGGGGCACTATTCCTCCCACTGACACCAATGATGGGACACTATTCCTCCCACTGACACCAATGATGGGGCACTATTCCTCCCACTGACACCAATGATGGGGCACTATTCCTCCCACTGACACCAATGATGGGGCACTATTCCTCCCACTGACACCAATGATGGGGCACTATTCCTCCCACTGACACCAATGATGGGGTACTATTCCTGCCTATGTTCCAGTTTAACCCCTTCCTGCCCAGGCCAATTTTTACCTTTCAGTGCTCTCACACTTCGAATGACAATTACACGGTCAGGCACTGATGTTGGATGAGAAGGCCTGGCCCGCAGTCTCCGCTCTAATTCATCCCAAAGGTGTTCAATCGGGTTGAGGTCAGGACTCTGTGCAGGCCAGTCAAGTTCCTCCACCCCAAACTCGCTCATCCATGTCTTTATGGAACTTGCTTTGTGCACTGGTTCAAACCATTTTGTGGAGGGAGAATTATGGTGTGGGGTTGTTTTTTCAGGGGTTGTGCTTGGCCCCTTAGCTCTCTATCCAGTGATGTCCACGAGTCACTCGACTGTCCGGGACTCTCCCTCCCGATTGGCTGAGACACAGCACAGCGGCCCCATTGACTCGGTCAATCAAAGTCAGTTAGCCAAACTCAGGAGAAAGAGTGGGCAGGGCCGAACCACAACCCTGTGTCTTAATGGACACACAGAGCTGCAGCTCAACTCAAGTGCCCCCATAGCAAGCTGCTTGGTGTGGGGACATTTAACAGGAGGGAGGGGCCAGGAGCAGCGAAGAGGGACCCGAGAAGAGGAGGATCGGGGCCACTCTGTGCAAATCCATTACAACAGAGGAGGTAAGAATAACATGTTTTTTATTTAACCACTTAAGGACTAGCCTCGTTTTGGATTTTAGGTGTTTACATGTTTAAAACAGTTTTTTTGCTAGAAAATTACTTAGAACCCCCAAACATTATATATTGTTTATTTTCTAACACCCTAGAGAATAAAATGGCAGTCATTGCAATACTTTTTTTTCACACCGTATTTGCGCAGCGGTTTTACAAGCGCACTTTTTTTGGAAAAAATTCACTTTTTTTAATAAAAAAAAAAAGACAGTAAAGTTCGTCCAATTTTTTTTTATATTGTGAAAGATAATGTTACGGCAAGTAAATTGATACCCAACATGTCACGCTTCAAAATTGCGCCCGTTCGTGGGATGGCATCAAACTTTTAGGCCTCATGCACACAGACGTTTTAAAAAACGAGCTGTAAAGCTAGGTTGGACGCCTGGAAAAAGCAGCCTAAAAAAGTAGATTTTTACCGCGTTTTGCATTGGCGTTTTTGCACGTTTTTTAGCGTCAGCGTTAATTAGCGTTTTTTAAAGAAAAACACATCTCTTGGCTTATACCACTCCCAAATTTCCCACAATGCCACAGAAAACAAAATATGTTACAGAGCATGTGTGGGTGCCATTTTGGTAGGAGAGAGAGAGAGAGGAGACAGCATTTCAGAGTCTGTTGGAGTTAGTTTATTTTTCTGAGTAATTATGGATCCTGTTGTCCAGAATATCGATGAGGCAATCCTCCTGATTGTCTTGCGGAGGCAGCGGAGGAGGAGACAGGAGGAGAGAAGCAGTAGACGTCAATTTTGGGTGCATCCTATGGTATCCAATCGATTGTCTACGGGATACTTTGCCAGTATTTATTGCCAGCTGCGCTCATATCCGGCAAAGTTCCTTAATTTTACGAGGATGTCAGTGCCGCTGTTTGATGACCTGTTGGAGAGGCTCAGGCCAAGGCTGACAAGGATGGACACTGTGATGCGTAGCTCTGTGTCACCGGAGGAACGGCTGCTAGTGACACTCAGGTAAGTGAATACACATATGTGTTAGGGTTAGTGAATAGGGTCGGGGATAGGGTTAGGGGATAGGGTTAGGGTTAAGGTTAGGACTTATTTTTATGCTTTTTCTCTTTCAATAACTAAAATTTTTATGTTATATTAGGTTCCTTGCCACAGGACAAAGTTATGCCACATTGCATCATTACTTCCTCCTTGGCCTCACAACGGTGTCAAAAATAACAAAAGAAACATGTGTGGCAATATGGGAGGAATTGCATGACATTGTGATGCCAGAGCCAACAGAAGACATCTGGGAATCAGTTGTGGATACTTTTTGGGAGAAAACTCAGTTCCCAAATTGTATCGGTGCCCTTGATGGGAAACATATCAGGGTGAAGAAGCCTCCCCACTCTGGATCATCGTATTACAAAAAACATTCCTGAAAGCAGGCCTCTACCCTGCACTGAGGAACCCAGCTTGCCATTAGTAATGGTGGCAGACGAGGTGTTTGGACTGGCTGAAAATGTTATGAGACCATACAGTGGCTATGGTCTCAGCCAACGCCAAAGGATCTTCAATTATAGGCTCAGCCGTGCACGCCGTGTTGTTGAATGTGCATTTGGGGTGTGCACGGCTAAATGGCGAGTTTTGCTTACAAGTATGCAACTCGATGTGGAGAACGCCATTAAAGTTGTCCTGGCATGTTGCGTTCTGCATAATTTTCTGCGGGACAGTGACAGAAGCATTGTTGATCAGGAACCCACAAACCAACTTCAGAGGGTCCAATTTATTGACTTGCGGTCCACTGCACGTGTTATGAGCATCCGAAACCAGTTTGCTGAATTTTTTGAATCCCCTGATGGAGAGGTATCATGGCAGAATGAAAAATTATTGAAATACATCTTGTTTTGCTTTCTTTTCTTTTTTTAAATAAAGCATTTTGAATTTGAAGTTTGTTTGTTCCTTTTATGTCCATTATTTAATGATTGTTTAACAAGTCCATTAGTCTGCCTTGGGGGTAAGCGTAGGCTAAGCCCAAAAATGGCTAGCTTACGCATGTCAGAAGGCAGAATGACAAAGGGGCTGATTTACTAAGATGAATGCGCTGCGCCGGTTCACCATATAAATTATTAGTTGAACCGGCGCACGTATAAGTGCAACACATAATATGCTGGCGCACCACGATAATAATATACCATTGATAATAGCGCACGCTAGACATGTGCGATTAGTTTCGTACGAATTCGTAATTCGTACAAATTTTTCGAAATTCGTACGAATTTACGAATCCGTAGTACGAATTTTTTCGAATGAATTCCGTACGCAATACGAAATTCCGTTTACGAATTTTGTCGCCGAATTTATTCGAATCCGACTACCAAATATCGAATTTCAACTAATATGAAAGAAATTATTATAGCGGATACAACGAATGATTCGAATGAATTCGAATGAATTTGAATGACAAAGTGTCATTTTTGCAGAAAAAAAAGCTATTTAAAATAACTTGCGGCTATTGCCGGCAAATGAATTGTCGGCTCCATAACACAGAGAACAGTCATTCATTGATATAAAAAAAAAAATGGCGTGGGGTCCCCCCCAAATATCCATACCAGACCCTTCAGTCTGGGATGGATTTTAAGGGGAACCCTGGCCAAAAAAAAAATGGCGTGGGGTCCCCCTCAAAATCCATACCAGACCCTTTATCCGAGCACGCAACCTGGCAGGCCGCAGGAAAAGAGGGGGGGACGAGAGCGCCCCCCCTCCCGCCTGAACCGTACCAGGCCACATGCCCTCAACATTGGGAGGGTGCTTTGGGGTCCCCCCCAAAGCACCTTGTCCCCATGTTGATGAGGACAAGGGCCTCATCCCCACAACCCTGGCCGGTGGTTGTGGGGGTCTGCGGGCGGGGGGCTTATCAGAATCTGGAAGCCCCCTTTAACAAGGGGACCCCCAGATCCCGGCCCCCCCCTGTGTGAAATGGTAAGGGGGTACCTACCATTTCACCAAAAAAGTGACAAAAATTGTAAAAATTACAGCAGACGGTCTTTGACAATTCCTTTATTAAAATCTTCTTTCTTCTGGTCTTCCTTTCTTCATCTTCTCCTTCCGGCATCTTCTTCCATCTTCTTCTTCCTCCGATCCGCTTCTTCTTGCTCCGGTCTTCTCGTCCTTCTCATCCGGCGTCGGCGTCTGTTCTCGCGGGCCGCTCCTCGCAATGGGAGGCTCCCGCTCTGTGAGGCTTCGCTCCGGCTGACAGGTCTTTTATAACGGAGGGCACCTGGTGACCCCGCCCCCCATCTGACGTCATGGGGAAAGCCATAGGGAAGTCCCCATGACGTCCCCGTGCGTCAGAGGGGGCGGGGTTACCATGTGCCCTCCGTTATAAAAGACCTGTCAGCCGGAGCGAAGCCTCACAGAGCGGGAGCCTCCCATTGCGAGGAGCGGCCCGCGAGAACAGACGCCGATGCCGGACGAGAAGGACGAGAAGACCGGAGAAAGAAGAAGCGGATCGGAAGAAGAAGATGGAAGAAGAATGAAGAAGATGACGGAAGGAGAAGATGAAGAAACCGAAGGATGAAGAAAGAAGAAAGAAGATTTTAATAAAGGAATTGTCAAAGACCGTCTCCTGTCATTTTTACCATTTCACACAGGGGGGGGGGGCGGGATCTGGGGGCCCCCTTGTTAAAGGGGGCTTCCAGATTCCGATAAGCGTCCCGCCCGCAGACCCCCACAACCACCGGCCAGGGTTGTGGGGATGAGGCCCTTGTCCTCATCAACATGGGGACAAGGTGCTTTGGGGGGGACCCCAAAGCATCCTCCCAATGTTGAGGGCATGTGGCCTGGTATGGTTCAGGCGGGAGGGGGGGGGCGCTCTCGTCCCCCCCCCCTCTTTTTCTGCGGCCTGCCAGGTTGCGTGCTCGGATAAAGGGTCTGGATTTTGAGGGGGACCCCACGCCATTTTTTTTTTTTTTTGGCCGGGGTTCCCCTTAAAATCCATCCCAGACCTGAAGGGTCTGGTATGGATATTTGGGGGGGACCCCACGCCATTTTTTTTTTGGCTGGGGTTCCCCTTAATATCCATACCAGACTTGAAGGGCCTGGTTATTGAATTAGGGGGGACCCCCACGCTTTTTTTTTTTTTTTTTTTTAAATCAATGAATGACTGTTCTCTGTGTTACGTAGCCGACTTTTTATTAGCCGCGAGTGATTTTAAATAGCTTTTTTTCCTGCAAAAATGACACTTTGTGCAGGAACAGTTCTCTATATTAGATATACTGAATCTCGAATTCATTCGAAGCATTCGTTATATCCGCTATTATAATTTCTTTCATATTAGTTGAAATTCGATATTTTTAGTTGGATTTACTAACGATTCGTAACGATTCGTAACTTGAAATTCGATATTTGTAGTTAGATTCGAATTGTTCTCTGTGTTATGAGAACCGACAATTCATTAGCCACGTTAACGATTCGTAACGATTCGTAACTTTACTAACGATTCGAAAAAAAAATTACGATTCGTCCGAATTTCGTATTTCGTACGAATTTGAACGGAATTTCGTACACGAATTACGAATTTTTTTATATATACGAAACGGGACGAAACTAAACGAAACAAATTTTTTGACAGTTCCCATGTCTAGCGCACGCCATTATCATACAGTCCATTCACACAGGGGCAACACGACTTCCAGCGCAACTTGGGGCGACTTACAACACGACTTTAAGTCGCCCCCAGGCCAGGCGACTTTAATTTTTAAAAAAAAAAACCGGCATGGGTTCCCCTCCAAGAGCATACCAGACCTGAAGGGCCTGGTATGCTCTTGGAGGGTAACCTATGCCAGGTTTTTAAAAAAAATGAAAGTCGCCTGGCCTGGGGGCGACTTAAAGTCCTTCAGGTCTGGTATGGATTTTCAGGGGAACCCCGCGCCAAAAAAAAAAAAAGCGCGGGGGTCCCCCTAAAAATCCATACCAGACCCTTATCCGAGCACGCAACCTGGAGGCCGCAGGAAAAGAGGGGGGGGGGGACATCACCCACATCACCCCCAGCGCCGGCAAGATAATAGTAAATGGGAAATTGCGCTGTGTTACAGGCGCAAATGTTTTTTAAATACAAAAAAGCCAGTTGTGCATCGCCATGCACCGCAACTCATGGCAAAAAACGTTTGTAAATCAGCCCCAAAGAGTCCTTTGCACTCTGCCTTTGTGGTAAGCGTAGGCTAAGCCCAAAAAGGGCTAGCTTACGCTTGGCAGAAGGCAGGATGACCGAGTCCTTTGCACTCTGCCTTTGGTGTAAGCAGAGTGCAAAGGAGTGATGTTGTGCATCATATAAAACACAAATTGAACAAATGTATTTTCAGTCAAAAAAGATTTATTTAACAAATAGTTTTGGGATCACAACTGGTGATAGGTGGTGGTTGATGCTTGATCACCATGGGCATGTGGGGATTGGGGACGGGGTAATGCTTGGGGCTGGTGATCGTGGAAAAAATCCTGCTGGTAGCGGGGTACAGGGTATGAGGGATGACAATGGGAGGTAGAAGGTGGAAATTCACGGTAGGAGTGTGGGGTGTAGAATGGGGTCTGGGATGGGATAGGTGGTGGTTGGCGTTGAGGAGGGGGGTGATACTGAGAGGGGGGTGCTAGCACTGCTGAGGGCCCGGGGGCCATTGGGGGATCATGAGAAGCATTATATGGATCGCATGGAGGTGGCCCACCATTTAGTTTGGCTTGTCTGTATTGCGCCACAATACTATTAAGGCGATCCATACAATGCTTCTCTTGGTCTCCCCCAATGTCCTCCAGCATGTGCTATAGGTTGCAGCAGAAGCAGGCGTGTGGGTTGTTGGTGTCCAAAAACGCATCCATACTGCGCCTCTCCTGCCGCACTTCCTGCAGCAGTGCTAGCACCCTGTCATCAGATTCAGAGTTGAAGCCGCCCCTTGTCTGACGTCCACGAACACCGCCACGACTGCGCTGCTCTACAGCAGTTGACGTTGATTCCAAGGGCCTTGATTCCTACAAAAGAACAAAAATTTTACATTGACATGTACATGGACAGACAGACAGTGAGATAGACAGGCAGACATAAGCAGTTACCTCATCTGTGCACTGAACACCTCCCTCACTCGAGGCATGTGGCGATCCAGTGCTCACAATGGGACTAGTGGGTCTATCTACATCTTCTGCAGCCACCTCTGTAGATCTAATGTTTGAAATCGTCCTGCAGACAATACAAAATGTATAAACGTATAAACTACTTCAGCCCCACATTTTGCTGGCCAAAGACCAAAGTACTTTTTGCGATTTGGCACTGCGTCGCTTTGTCGCTTTACAAATGTGCGGCCGTGCGACCTGACTCATCAAACAATATTGATGTCTTTTTTTATCCCCAAATAGAGCTTTCTTTTTGTGGTATTTGATCCCATCTGCGGGTTTTAAAAAAAGAGCGTAAATTTAAAAAAATTTTTTTTTTAACTTTTTGCTATAATATCCCCTAAAATATATATGGCCTATGTACATATTCTACATATTTTTGGTTAAAAAAAATTATTTGCACAAAAGCTGTAACGTCTACAAAATAGGGGTTCGTTTTAGGGCATTTTAATAAAAAAATGATTTACTAGTAATGGCAGCGATCTGCGATTTTTTTTTGTGACTGCGACATTATGGCGGACACATCAGACAATTTTAACACATTTTTGAGACTGTTGGCAGTTACAGCGATGAGTGCGATTAAATTGCAATTAAAAAAAAATAAACTTACGGTCTTGTGTTTCTCATCATATTTTGCCGTAAGAACAGCAAATTAGTTTGGTAGACATGCGGCCTTTTTGCTGGTGCTGGTGCTCCACTTCTTGCTGCCTTATCCTCATCCGTGAGGTCCCTCCTGACGCGGTCGCGTAGTGACTTCCACCGTCGCTGTAAAATTTTGGCTAAAATAACATGGAAAACAAGGGTTTAATATGCAAGCTTAATTTACATTACACACAAACAGACCATGCATTCAAGGAAAATACTTACTTATTTCCTTTCTTTCTCCTTGTGATTTTTCTTCCCAGCCAGGGGTTATAGCCACACTGATTTCTTGCCATATCTTGACTTTATTGATATGGTCTCCAGGTTGTGGATGTGCCACATCCCACAGTTAAGGATGGGCCTGGATTGCGCTGATCAATTCTACTTGGGACACAGCACTTGCCATCTTTTTCTCACTTCTTCTCTCTTCTCACCTACCCACAGTCACATGACTGTGCAAAGCACTCTTGGGTAATCTATGTCTAGGCAGGAATTTCCTATACAGGGATTACAGTGTCCAATCATCTTTTTGCAGCAAAAAAACGCTGCAGCTCAAAAACGCTGGTGCGTGTTTTTGCGCGTTTTTGAACGAATCGCGTTTTTACAGCTCTAGCCCTGCGCCACGGAACGCACTGGTCCTGGGTTTTTTTTACAGCTTAAAAACGCCTATGCCATTTTCAGCTCAAAAACGCCTAGGTGTAAGCTGTAAGCTGCAAAAAACGCTCAAAAACGCGGCTGCAAAAACGTCCGTGTGCATGAGGCCTTACCCTCAAAAATCTCCATAGGTGACGTTTAAAAAAGTTCTACAGGTTGCATGTTTTGCGTTACAGAGGAAGTCTAGGGCTAGAATTATTGCTCTCACTCTACCGATCGCCGTGATACCTCACATGTGTGGTTTGACCACCGGGTTCATATGCGGGTGCTACTCACGTATGCGTTCGCTTCTGCACGTGAGCTCGTTGGCACGGGGTGCTTTAAAAAAAAATGTATATATTTTTTTCTTATTTATTTTCATTTATTTTTTCACAGTTTTAAAAAAATAATAAAAAATTGGGTCATGTTTATTCCTATTACAAGGAATGTAAACATCTCTTGTAATAGAAAAAATCATGACAGGTCCTCTTAAATATGAGATCTGGGGTTTAAAAAGTCCTCAGATCTCATATTTACACTACATTGCAAAAAAAATAAATTATAATTGTCATTTAAAAAAATGACAACAGAAAAATGTTCCTTTAAGACGTATTGGCGGAAGTGTCGTTTTGACGGCGCTTCCGCCCTCCTATAGTATGGAGACGGGTGGGGGCCATCTTAGCCTCACTCGTCTCCATACCCAGGACATGGAAGGAACCGATCGCCTCCGCCACTACGACGGCTCCGGTCAGCGATGGAGGGCGTGGGAGGGGGGTGGCACCTCTTCCGCCGCCGATAACGGTGATCTCAAGGCGAATCTGCCGTGGAGACCACCAATAATCTTAAAGAGGACCGGCTCCTGATAAGATGGATATCTCGGTTGTGGCAGCAGCTGCTGTCGTTACCAAGATATCTCTTCAAAGTGCCGACGTATATCTACAGGAGTCGGTCGGCAAGTGGTTAAAAGGAAAACAAGACTTTACAATCACTTTAAGGCGTCAGCATACCAAGACATTTTGGACAATTTAATGTTCCCAACTTTGTGGAGATGAAGAAATAAAAAGAAAATGATTTTTCACAGAATTTTCGGTTTTTACATACTGGGCTCTATTCACTTTTTTTTTTTTTTAATAACTTCTCTTTATTGAAAAAATGATTGTAAGTAGATACAAAACAAAGCCTTGGAGCATTCTCCGGCTACAATATATAACAAATTACACAAATCTTCCAGTCCGCTTCTCACGCCTTCCCCCTGTCCTCTTTTCACGCCTTCCCCGTGTCCTCTTTTCCATGCTGTCCCCCTGTCCTCTTTTTCACGCCGTCCTCATCCCACGCCGTCCCTCTGTCCTCATCCCATGCCACCCCCATGTCCTCATCCCACGCCGTCCCCATGTCCTAATCCCACGCCGTCCCCATGTCCTTATCCCACGCCGTCCCCATGTCCTCATCCCACGCCGTCCCCATGTCCTCATCCCACGCCGTCCCCATGTCCTCATCCCACGCCGTCCCTCTTTCCTCATCCCACGCCGTCCCTCTGTCCCCATCCCTCTCTCCCCATCCCACGCCGTCCCTCTGTGCCCATCCCACGCCGTCCCTCTGTCCTCATCCCATGCCAATCAATGGACATACATAGCAGACATGAGGCAGGCAATAAAAGTTTTTGGTCATACAATCAATGAATGGGAATAGATGTTTTGCATTCCCATAATTTTAGGGCATGTTAAAGGAGAAGCATGGTAAATATCGATCACAATGCTTTGCTTCTTGGCTGCGGTAGATCTTATCGCCCCTATCATGTTCAGCAGGCAGTACCGCCCCCCCAAGCGCAACCCATTCAAATGCATGGGCCACTCTGCAACTGCCTGCGGTTGCTTCACAGTTGTCCGGTCTTTAGGGGGTGATAACAGACCCCGAGGAGGGTGTTACCACAACTACTTCCACAAGTTCTTCTGCGTTTTTTCTTTTGTATCTGTCCAGCTCTATGTTCATTTCAACCGAAGTGAGATCTAATATCATCTTTGCGATGTCTCCTTCTATCCATTCTATCCTGTCCATCGCTCGTTTATTCATCGTCGCTATCCTGTCCATCTCTCGTCGTCTTTCCCTGAAGTTCAGAATTCTATTGAGATAAAGAAAGAAAGTTATAAGAATGTGTCCATAAACAATCAGAAATTTCCAGAATAGCTGACTTAACCTAAATCTGTGTTTGATAGAAAACAAATAGTCACACGCCATCACCCCATTTATTACTGTTACCAGCAGCCTCAATTCATTCACCCCTCCCCCATAGAACAAATGTTAGAGGTGCAATAATCTCATTATGACCAGTGAGGGGTTTGTGCTGCTAAACTCAGGGCAATTATCACAGGAAACCTAACATGCATGTCTTATTAACTGCCTGCCTACAGGCAGGGAAAAGATGAATACAGTATTAGGAGGTGGGGGCTCAGTGACTGTGGGTGATAACATGAAAATGTGTAATGTAGAAAATAGAGAAAACCTATGAAGAATGTACAATGACTTACCCAAGGATGCATCCTGTTGTACTGACGATGATCAATATTAGAAGGAGGAGTCCAACCATTATGGCGATTATTAGAAGGCGCCCATCTTTCTTCATTTGATACAAAGCACTGATGATATATTTCACATTGGGATCGGTGACCTGGATTTCTGAATCTAAGGTACTGGTCTCAGCTGTTGGTGAAGACATCCCAAAGCCCTCGGTGGCAGTGACTGAAGGGGTTGCGCTATGTATATTTAGGCTTCCCAAACCATGGTCCCTGGTCTCAGTCATTGGAGGAAGCATCCTGGAGGCCCCAGTGTCAGTGACTGAATGGGTTGCACCATCTTTGTCTAGGCTTCCCAAATCATGGTCCCTGGTCTCCTTCATTGGTGGAAGCATCCTGGAGCCCTCAGTATCAGTGAATGAAGGGGTTGCACTATCTATATCTAGGCTTCCCGAATTGTAGTTGGCATAGTCACTGGTCTTAGTCATTGTTGGTGGAGACATCCTGGGGCTCTCAGTGCCAGTGACTGACTGGGATGCGCTATCTATATCTAGGCTTCCCAAATCGTAGTAGACATAGTCACTGGTCTTCGTCATTGTTGGTGGAGATATCCTGGATCCCTCAGTGTCAGTGACTGAAGGGGGCGTGCTATCTGTATATAGCATTCCTGAACCAAAGTTGCTTGTCTCAATCGTTGGTGGAGACATCCCGGAACCCCCAGTGTCAGTGACTGATGGGGTCTCGTTCGCTTCATTTAGGGTTCCGCGGTACTTCTTGACTGTCTCGGTATCAGCCGCCTCCAAAGTGGGATCTGTTCAAACACAAACAAAGGAAATTAGGATAAATGTTCGAATAATAAACACTAGAGCTGAGCAAACCAAGGTGCATTCATGACAATAAATCTACTCCAAATGACCCTGATCCAAATGGTCATGAATCAAAAGGATACAATTCTAGCGCCGTTCTTTATGGTGAACTCCAAATCTGAGGTTTTATAAAGCGTTTGGGGTATCTATGGATCATTATGGGCATGTACAATTGTGAGCCATGACAGATTTGGTATCTATTGACTGTATTCGGTCTCAGCTTTTATATCAGATGGGGAGATTTCATTGTGTTGGAGTTTAGTGAATTCAATTTTGAGTTTTTTTATACTGAAAATTTACATTTAGTAAACAGATGTACAAATATTTTGTGAATTAAAAGTATCAACTGTCACCATTTCATCTTATAGGTCCTCAGTGATCATCAATATGTCATGTGGGTGGGGGGGGTAAAGGTTATTTTTCTAATCAAGTTTTATAGAGAGATACACAGGAGATATAACGATACATCCACTTGTCATTACAATCTGGGATACAATCTAAACTATAATGTATTGTAGCTTAATATCATTAGGTATGGTGGCTGCATTAGTTATCTTTTTGCAGGCTATTCCTTTCTTTTCTTTTCAGCCGTTGATTGGCCAGTAACACACCTGCTGTCCTATGGTGGCTACATTCACTCTGCCACTGTATCTATGGAGGAGCAATGTAACATTGTACAGCAGTATTTTCAATTAGAGGAGGGGGGGGGGGTGTTGGATGGACTAGTACATTTATTAACCACTTCCGGACCGCCGCACGCCGATGTACGTCCTAACATTGAAGAGGACTATCGTTGTTATGGCAGCAGCTAGCGCTTTCCGATAAGAGTGGTCCCTGCGGCGGATTTGCCGCAAGATCACTTTTATCGGCGGCGGGTGAGGGCCCCCCTCCCACCATGCTCCGTTGCCCTCCGCCGCGCCCCCTGGAGCCGTCGGCAGTGGCGGAGGCGATCAGATGTTGCTTCTTTCTGGGTATGGAGACGAGTGAGTGGAAGATGGCCCCCACCCATCTCCATAGCATTGCAGGGCGGAAGCGACATCAAGACGTCACTTCTTAAAGGGCCTTTTTTTTTTTTTTTTCTTAAATGACTTTTTTTTTATTGCATTTTAGTGTAAATATGAGTTGTGAGTTTTTTTGACCCCCAGATCTCATATTAAAGAGGTCCTGTCATGCTTTTTCTCTATTTCAAGGGATGTTTACATTCATGGTAATAGGAATAAAAGTGACACAATTTTCTCTTTTTTTTTAAATAAACAATGTAAAAATTAAAAATAAAAGGTAAAATAAATAAGAAAAAATGATAATAATGGTCCCTATAGGTGTATAGTGTGATGGTCCCTATAGGTGTATAGTGTAATGATTCCTATATGTATATAGTGTGATGATCCCTATATGTATATAGTGTAATGGTCCCTGTAGGTGTATAGTGTGATGGTCGCTATAGCTGTATAGTGTGATGGTCCCTGTAGGTGTATAGTGTAATGGTCCCTGTAGGTGTATAGTGTGATGGTCCCTGTAGGTGTATAGTGTAATGGTCCCTGTAGGTGTATAGTGTGATGGTCCCTGTAGGTGTATAGTGTGATGGTCCCTGTAGGTGTATAGTGTGATGGTCCCTATATTTGTATAGTGGGAGAAGTGATGGTGAAATACAATACATCAGATTGCAATGACCAGACATCTCCTGTGTTGATGAGTTTTGGCTATAAGATGTGTGTTGCCTTGTGTGGGGGAGAAAACTGGCAGGGAAAGGGTTATCAGATTACCCAGCATCCCACAAGTACTCTGAGCTGTACCTGCCCAGCCTGGTCTTCAGTAGACCCCCCCCCCCCACAGCAGAAGACCCCCCATAGAATGAACAATAAACCAAAACCTGTAACACTTACCAGTCACGTGAACGATGACCTTCTTGAATGCCTGACGCTGGACATTGTCCACGGTGAGGCGGACTTCGTAGGTTCCGCTGTCACTTTGCAGGACCGGGCTGATGACCAATGAGCAATCCTCTTCATATGAGTGGGTCAGACCCAGATAAACCCTTTTACTTGTGTCCTTGTGCAGGTTGGTAATATGGTGCAGGATAGGTGAGTAGGGACCTCCTCCTTCCGGAGTCATTCCCCACTCCATCCTAACACTACTTGCACCAGAGAATTGATTGGTGGTGACCACACATGGGATCACCAGTTTAGAGCCGACTGTAGCATCCAGGCGGGTGTATAATGGGCGGGCCTGAGAATATTCTACACCACATGCCAGGAACACCACGCAGAAAACGAGAAACGCTTTAAAAAGGCTCATTTTCTAAATATGTCACAAAGAATTAAAGATTCTTATCTTATCTATAAGAATTTGCTAAGATAATCAGAAAAAAATCTGAATATTCTCTTAGTAAATAGAATGAGAACTCTCTGAACAGATCACAGATGTGCTCTCTACAGAGTCAAAGCTCAAACTGACACACAGCCAGCTGTGAGGTTGTTTACATAAGCTGAGAAATCTCTCCACTATGATGTCATCAGTGGCAGTTGGGCTGCACCTCGCTTAACCGCACTGCTGCAAAATGTTTGTTTAGCCAGCAGCACTGCATTGGAAAATGTAATGTCAACAAAGGGTTAATTTTCTCACGTTGTTTGTCCCAATGTATGATTGCTGGAGAGTGACTCCCTCCCTACATTTCACTACATAGAGGTGTATGTGGGGGGGGGGGGGCGGTTTATCTGCCTCTCAATTTATAAATCTCACTGATCTCAGCTAAAAATAAATCCAACATTTTTGATCAGTTGGCCAAAATTCACGATCACTTTGAAAACATAAAAATGTCAGTGGGGGGAGGGGGGGGGGGGGTGGCTTTTATGTAAACAAATTTTCATATCTCACTGACCTGAGCTAAAAATAGATCCAATGATTTGTCAGTTGGCCAAAATGAACAGTCACTTTGTTTGAAAAAAATGTTCGGTTTGAGAAATAACCGTCCTTGTATGACTTAAAGGACATGAGTGTGCTAAATGTAGCTTTATATATATATATATATATATATATATATATATATATATATATATATATATATATATATATATATATATATATGTATATATTTATAATTTTCTTGCTATAAGCAACAAATATTGTTATTTTTTTTTATTTTTTTTAAAGTGGAAGTGTATGGAATATTTTTTAGAGAATAAGGATATCTTCAGCATAAAAATTTTAGCCAAAAACGAAATAAACATAAATGATTATTATTAATAATAATAATAATAATAATAATAATAATAATAATAATAATGAAAGAATATAGAGAATAATAGTTATTATTATTTAATATATTTATTTCAAAATAATAATAATAGCAAATTAGAAATTATTATTTGCAGTACTTTTATTCATTTCATAATTATTATTATTATTATTATAAAAAAATAATAATTACAAATTAATAAAATAAATCATATAGAAATGTTCCTAAATTCCCTTTATAAATAATATATAAATATTAATCTCCTCCTGACGTTATGCTTCTTGTCAGGAAATGGCGGGCTGCTTGTTCTGATTCTTGTTTTTAAAGCCCCCCATAGACTGTTCAAAATTCAGTCGATTCCCTGTGAATCATCGAATATTCTAGCCAAATTTTACTCCCCTTCATGCGGCTAATTTTTGCGATATGGCACTGCGTTACTTTAACTGACAATTGCGCGGTCGTGTAACGCTGTTATGACATAAAATTGATGTCCTTTTTTCCCACAAATAGAGATTTATTTTGGTGGTATTTTATCATCCGTGCGGATTTTATTTTTTGCGCTATAAACAATAAACTATTACAATTTTGAAAATATATTTTTTCTTTACTTTCTGCTATAAAACATCCCATAACAGATGAAAAAAAAAAAAAAAAAAATCAAATTTCTTCATAAATTTAGGCCAATATGTATTCTGCTACATGTTTGGTAAAAAAAAATCCCAATAAGTGCATTTTTATTGTGGAATCTGCAATTCAACTTAAAAATGCAACATAGATAAGGTGAATCAGTAGCGCTAATATAAACAATGAAAAATATAATATAAAATGCTGAGTAAATACTATGCAAATAAATACTGTGCAAATATATAAACAGTGCTATATAAATATCAAAGTACAAAAATAGTAGTGTATAATTGACTCAACGTATAACTTAATAGCAGCGGTGTGTCTATTTCTCTTAGTGACAAGTGAAAAAGTTCATAAATATATAAAGTCCAGATTGTGAATAAATAAATAGGTAAGTGATTTTCCAAGTGTCTTCAGTCACAGTTTCAAAGTGGAGTCTTCTGACTGACTTGAATCTACCACCACACCACGTGATCACACTCCCTCTGAAAGGCCCACTCACCAGCTCACTAGGCCTCACACTCTCGTGTTTGGCAGATGCGTTTTTTACCCACTCCAGGGGTTAATGAAGGATGGCTTGTTTGATCCGTTTAACTCTCAATGCGATTCCATATGTAAAACAATGAGTAAAACACTCCACATAGTGTAAAAACGTATGATAAAATTTATTCACGTAAAAACACTCCAATGGTCAAACTCACATTTCAAAGGTTAAAATCAAGCCTCAAATCCAAAACCACGGCAAGCCAAACAACGCTGATGTATAAAAATATAAAGTATATATATATACTTCGGTCTCGGCGGACCAAGAGGAAGACCCTGGTGGTGGTATAGTTATAGTCCACAGTGGCGTAATATATAAATAAATAAATACAATCTTTACTTTTTGCTCTGTAGCCTCATTCCCGACATGTTTCGTCGCTTGGACTTATTCATGGGTATGGCTACACAGCCCATCTCAAACTAATTTATAGTGATAGGGGAGCTAGTCACATGGGTGGTGACCCAATCATGTGACAAATCATGTGACATGTTGTGTGCAATCAGATGTGGGCTGATACACATGACCGTATACATTCCCCTATCCCGGCTTGCGAGAAAGATCATTGGTGGTGTGACTGGCAATAGTGTCATAATATGAAAATAATAATAATACTGACAACTTCATGCTATATTTGTATTTGTACGGGTAGTTTTTTCCTAAAATCCATCTCAAATGCCTACTCTAATATGCACACTGGTGTTCCTTGATGTGCAGAGAGTGTGTGTGTAGATATTAGGGATGATTGTCACTATATTACCTTAAAGATGTCAGGGTGGATGTTTACTGGGAGTCCTGGCTTCACAACGGTATAGTGCTATGGAGACTCGCTATTATGCTGTATATGTGTTCCATTTCGATCGCTGCCTATATATATCTTAAAATATTAAAACTATTCTCATTAAAAGCTGCATGCATGCACATGCGTTTTTCAATGAAAAAATGGGTGAGTGATATTTATTATGGAAAATTGTCCGTGTTCAGCACATTGTGTCGCTGTGCATCCATTGGCTCTGTATTGGCTGATTTATTGTGTGCGCGCGCCTGTCATCACAAACAGTGCGCGCGCATCACACAACAGCTGTGGATGAGTATCTCTTCTTATGGCTGTGAGGGCCGCTGCATCTGCGCTTGCGCAGTAGTTATAGCTCAGTGAGGGATGGACATTAGTGTACTGTATGTGCGCGCGCGTAATGTCCTGGTCACTGCGCGCGCACTGGGCTTCTCCAGCCGTGGATATTCATCCATCAGCTGAGAGTGCAGACCGCCGCGCGCGTGCGCACTGGCTCCGTGCGCGTGCGCGTTGTATCAGGAGGTGCGCGCGCATCCAACAGCACACTACCCAGGCGAGCCTTCACCCTATGATGAGATGCGGCCCGCACCTGCGCAATAGGGTTAGAGCGGCGGTTCAGCGGCGCGCTCTAGGTGTCCCCTCAGCCTATATAGAAGTACCGGAAATGGGTCCCTGCGGTTGAGATGGGATGACACATTACATGGAAGGCACATCTTTGGCAAAGCTGTAACATTAGTGCATATTAAAAAAGGTGTGTGATCTTGACTCCATGACTACACAAAAATATAAATGTATTAAACCATCGCAATTTGAGCACTAATTCCCTAAGTTTAGAGGTGCAGAGAGCTGTATCATGAGTGAATGACAGGCACTGCATCCAACGGGAATTGGTGAGAAAATTGCACAAAAGAATCTGAGAAATTTGATATTTGATCACACTATTAAAATAAAATAAGTAGTGTTGAGCATATTATAAGAATATTTAAAATATCTTTAAAAACAAACCTATATATATGTGTATAAATATACATGTAAGAATAATGAAAATCTTAAAATATTAAAACTATTCTCATTAAAAGCTGCATGCATGCACATGCGTTTTTCAATGAAAAAGTGGGTGAGTGATATTTATTATGGAAAATTGTCCGTGTTCAACACATTGTGTGGTTGTCACAAACCCCTTTAAGCTATCGGGTGTGTGTATTACCTGAGAGGTGTTTTCTAAACACTTTTTATATAATCCAAAATAATTAAGATTGGAGTTCGGAGAAGGCTGACTATTCAATACAGATTTAGTTGATGAGTGTTTTCATCACTCTGCGGTTTCTACTGTAGTGCATGGATTAAAAATTAAAAATTATTAATGAAGCAGTTTAGGTCCAATTCTACGTTCAGTCCCCGTGGCGTTAAACTTTTTAATAAAAAGATCCAGCGGGTTTCCCTTTGACTGAGGTCTCTGACCCTGTTTGAACCTCTCCAAGAGGGGTGAATGGTGTCTATTCCGCAGAACTGTAGAAGTGTTGGATCCCGATCATGTTTTTCTTTAAAGTGTAATGAAACGCTATGATACTGGAAACCTTTCCTTATATTGGCCAAGTGCTCCGAAATCCGGATTCTCAGTAGTCTTTTTGTTCTGCCTACGTAGAGTAACCCGCATGGGCACCACATAAGATACACAACATGAGTTGTGTTGCAGGTGATAAATTCTTCTATTTGGAAAACCTCACCATCTCTGTTTGTGATTTCTGTTTTACCCCTATTATTGACACTCGTAGTCCTGCAGCAAATGCATTTCCTGCAAGCGTAAAATCCTTTTAAATTTATCCTCAGGACCTGGCGGTTTGGTGGATCTATAAGTTTTTTGACTATTCTATCTCCAAAGTTTGGAGCTCTTCTATAGATGAATCTTGGTCGATGATTTAAAATGGCTCCCAAATGTCTGTCCCTACATAAAATGTGCCAGTGTCTCTCATAAATGTTTTGTACTTCTTTGTACTGACAATGGAAATCTGAAATAAAATTCACTTGTTGTTGTTCCTTTTCTTGTTTGTCTTTCTTCCTCAAGCACATCTCTCTTGGAATTAGAGCGACATCATCAATGATTTTATCTAAAGATTTTTCAGTATAGCCCTTTTGGGTGAACTTATTCTTTAAAATCAGTGATTGCTCATAGTAGTCTTCCGTTTTGGTGCAGTTCCGTCGAATCCTCAACATTTGTCCCTTGGGGATGTTTTTAATCCAGGCTGGGTGGTGTCCGCTATGGATAGGCAAATAGCTGTTCCGATCGGTCGGTTTAAAATATGCTTTAGTGCATAATTTAGCCCCTTCCTTCTCTATGGTTACATCTAAAAAGTTAATGGATGTATCACTTACTTGATACTCAAGTTTGATGTTGTTATTATTCACATTCAGTACCTCGAGGAACTCTATAACCGATTCCCTGGAGCCCTCCCAGATCAGTAGGAGGTCATCAATAAATCTCCTATAAAATTTCAGTTGCGGGAGATTTTTGCTAAAAATGAACCTATCCTCCCACTCTGCCATGAATAGGTTGGCGAGGCTGGGAGCATATTTTGCTCCCATAGCCACGCCAACCTTCTGGGAGAAGAATTGATCGTCCCACCAGAAGTAGTTGTGCGTCATACAATATTCCAAAGCTTGTCCTATGAATCTCTTCTGGGAGTCCGATATGTCGTCTCTTTTGCTGAGTGCCCAGTTCAATGACAAGGCCGCGTCTTCATGTTGGATTATGGTATATAAAGAACAAACATCGGCTGTAACTAAAAAGGTGTGATTTGTGGTGCTAATTTGGATCGAATCAAGTAGCATCAACAAATCCGATGTATCTTTCAAGTATGCTCTTGTGTTAGTGACGCTGGCTTGTAAAAACTTGTCTAAGTATTCGCCGAGTCTCGCAGTGACCGACCCAATACCATTAACGATGGGTCGGGCGGGGGGGATTTCGGCATTTTTGTGGACTTTCGGAAGCGTATAGATAATTGGTATTCTGCACGCACTGGGGACCAAGTATCGTTTCTCCTTAAGGTTTAGTGCCTTGGTATGGTATCCCCATTCAATCAGTAGGTCCAACTGGTTCCTATACGGTTCAGTCGGGTTTACTTGAAGCTTTTTATATGTATGGGCATCTGCTAAAAGTTCATTGAGTTGGTTAGTGTAGAAGGTTTTATCCATTATCACAACACCCCCACCCTTATCCGCTGGGCGTATGATGATCTCTTTTTGTTCCTCTAATGAACGAATGCCTTCTCTAATGTAATCTGGGTTAATATGTTTTTTTGGAGTTAATTCTTCCAGATCCTTTAAAACCAAATTCTTAAACACCTCAATGAAGTGATTGCTTGGGATTTGGGGGTTGAAGATTGACTTGTTTCTTAGACCACTGTCGACCTTCTCCACCGTGTAAGAGACTGCTGGCTTAAAATTTGTGGGAGCACTTAAAAAATATTTCTTTAAATTAAGTGTTCTAATAAATTTATGTGTGTCAATGAACACATCGAACTTGTTAAACTTCTTTTTGGGGGCACATTTTAGTCCAAGATTTAGTATATTTAGTTCCTTTTGGTTTAGCTCAATTTTACTTAGGTTGTATATTCCACTGTTCAGTTGTCCCGCATTCGCTTTTTTGGATTGTGCCCTGCGTCCCGATCGGCACCCCCTTCTTCTCTTTGGGGCGCCGTTTTGTCTTTGTTCTGATAATATGGGGGTTGATTTCTCTCTCCACCCTTGTTCGGCTGGGCATTCTTCCTCGGTGTCCCTCCTCCTCTCCCACCCCTCCCCCGTTGACCTAAAAAAGGGGGGGGTGGTTGTTGATGATATGGGTTACCGTAGTAGTGGTCTTCCGCCAGTGCTTGGTATCTGTTGTGCATGGGTATTTCTCCTCTTTGGTCCCAATATTGGTTTGGGGGTGGTGGAGGGTGGCGGTGCCAATGTGTGTGTTCATATAGGGGATAGTGGTTGTTTCCATATTGTCCATTCCCTCTATTCATTCTTGGCGACTGGTACTGGTATGGGGAATCCCCTCGAGGAGTGCGGGGTTCTGGATAGTGGGGGAAATGTCCACCGCCTCTATCTTGTGTGTAGGTTCTCGTCTGGTACGGGGGTTGTAAAGGAGGTTCAGTCCTATTCGTTGCGGACTGGGTTTTCCGCCCCGTGCCATTATTGGTTTTCTCCTTCTCATAGGGAGCCTTTTTGTGTGTCATTTTCTTAGGGTTATTTGCGCTCTTTTCTTCTTTCTCCATTGCAGATGATGTCTGTTCGCATGTCTGAGAGCATTCTTCTTTCTCAGCAATGAGGGACTGCCAGACATATATATTATTTGTCTGGAAGTCATTTGCATCTCTGGTATATTTTTTGACTTTTTTCTTTTGTGTTTCACGGTCAATTTTTTCCAATTTTCTCTTCATGTTGGTGTTAAATTCTAAAACTTGGTTGGAATCCTTCAAAGGTTCTAATAAGGCTTGTATATCTTTTATTTTTTGATTTACAATACTTAATTTAATGTGTTTTCTTTTTAGAACCAGAGCTTGTAGTTCTCTACCTCTTCTGTTGAAAAATTCCAACCACTCATCCATATATTTTTGGTCAGTGAGACCATCCTGTGGGGAAACCTCCCATCTCAGGCTTCTAAAAGTCAAATTTTCCCTCTCATAGTGCTCAAATGTAAAAATGTCCCACCAAGTCTTAACTTGTTTTTCTAAAAGATTTTCTAAAGATCTTAAAGTGCCGGTAATATCTTCCTCACAATCAACCATATCATGGTTGTTTGTAAAGATGTTTTCAGGAATCATCTGTCTGTTTGACAGGAAATTTATAGCTTCCATGGCTGCAGTAGGTAAAAGGGTTAAAATGGTATGTGCTGTTGGTAAATGATGTATAGCTGTGGAAGACCGCCCTCTGTATCATCTACCCCCACCGCGCCGCAGGTGTGTAGGCTATAGAATTAGTGAAGGATTAAAAGTGCAAGTGTAAAAAGTATATATATATCAAACAGCAGCTACTTAAAACATATAAACATGTGGAATCTGCAATTCAACTTAAAAATGCAACATAGATAAGGTGAATCAGTAGCGCTAATATAAACAATGAAAAATATAATATAAAATGCTGAGTAAATACTATGCAAATAAATACTGTGCAAATATATAAACAGTGCTATATAAATATCAAAGTACAAAAATAGTAGTGTATAATTGACTCAACGTATAACTTAATAGCAGCGGTGTGTCTATTTCTCTTAGTGACAAGTGAAAAAGTTCATAAATATATAAAGTCCAGATTGTGAATAAATAAATAGGTAAGTGATTTTCCAAGTGTCTTCAGTCACAGTTTCAAAGTGGAGTCTTCTGACTGACTTGAATCTACCACCACACCACGTGATCACACTCCCTCTGAAAGGCCCACTCACCAGCTCACTAGGCCTCACACTCTCGTGTTTGGCAGATGCGTTTTTTACCCACTCCAGGGGTTAATGAAGGATGGCTTGTTTGATCCGTTTAACTCTCAATGCGATTCCATATGTAAAACAATGAGTAAAACACTCCACATAGTGTAAAAACGTATGATAAAATTTATTCACGTAAAAACACTCCAATGGTCAAACTCACATTTCAAAGGTTAAAATCAAGCCTCAAATCCAAAACCACGGCAAGCCAAACAACGCTGATGTATAAAAATATAAAGTATATATATATATACTGCGGTCTCGGCGGACCAAGAGGAAGACCCTGGTGGTGGTATAGTTATAGTCCACAGTGGCGTAATATATAAATAAATAAATACAATCTTTACTTTTTGCTCTGTAGCCTCATTCCCGACATGTTTCGTCGCTTGGACTTATTCATGGGTATGGCTACACAGCCCATCTCAAACTAATTTATAGTGATAGGGGAGCTAGTCACATGGGTGGTGACCCAATCATGTGACAAATCATGTGACATGTTGTGTGCAATCAGATGTGGGCTGATACACATGACCGTATACATTCCCCTATCCCGGCTTGCGAGAAAGAGCCAGCAGTCTCTTACACGGTGGAGAAGGTCGACAGTGGTCTAAGAAACAAGTCAATCTTCAACCCCCAAATCCCAAGCAATCACTTCATTGAGGTGTTTAAGAATTTGGTTTTAAAGGATCTGGAAGAATTAACTCCAAAAAAACATATTAACCCAGATTACATTAGAGAAGGCATTCGTTCATTAGAGGAACAAAAAGAGATCATCATACGCCCAGCGGATAAGGGTGGGGGTGTTGTGATAATGGATAAAACCTTCTACACTAACCAACTCAATGAACTTTTAGCAGATGCCCATACATATAAAAAGCTTCAAGTAAACCCGACTGAACCGTATAGGAACCAGTTGGACCTACTGATTGAATGGGGATACCATACCAAGGCACTAAACCTTAAGGAGAAACGATACTTGGTCCCCAGTGCGTGCAGAATACCAATTATCTATACGCTTCCGAAAGTCCACAAAAATGCCGAAATCCCCCCCCGCCCGACCCATCGTTAATGGTATTGGGTCGGTCACTGCGAGACTCGGCGAATACTTAGACAAGTTTTTACAAGCCAGCGTCACTAACACAAGAGCATACTTGAAAGATACATCGGATTTGTTGATGCTACTTGATTCGATCCAAATTAGCACCACAAATCACACCTTTTTAGTTACAGCCGATGTTTGTTCTTTATATACCATAATCCAACATGAAGACGCGGCCTTGTCATTGAACTGGGCACTCAGCAAAAGAGACGACATATCGGACTCCCAGAAGAGATTCATAGGACAAGCTTTGGAATATTGTATGACGCACAACTACTTCTGGTGGGACGATCAATTCTTCTCCCAGAAGGTTGGCGTGGCTATGGGAGCAAAATATGCTCCCAGCCTCGCCAACCTATTCATGGCAGAGTGGGAGGATAGGTTAATTTTTAGCAAAAATCTCCCGCAACTGAAATTTTATAGGAGATTTATTGATGACCTCCTACTGATCTGGGAGGGCTCCAGGGAATCGGTTATAGAGTTCCTCGAGGTACTGAATGTGAATAATAACAACATCAAACTTGAGTATCAAGTAAGTGATACATCCATTAACTTTTTAGATGTAACCATAGAGAAGGAAGGGGCTAAATTATGCACTAAAGCATATTTTAAACCGACCGATCGGAACAGCTATTTGCCTATCCATAGCGGACACCACCCAGCCTGGATTAAAAACATCCCCAAGGGACAAATGTTGAGGATTCGACGGAACTGCACCAAAACGGAAGACTACTATGAGCAATCACTGATTTTAAAGAATAAGTTCACCCAAAAGGGCTATACTGAAAAATCTTTAGATAAAATCATTGATGATGTCGCTCTAATTCCAAGAGAGATGTGCTTGAGGAAGAAAGACAAACAAGAAAAGGAACAACAACAAGTGAATTTTATTTCAGATTTCCATTGTCAGTACAAAGAAGTACAAAACATTTATGAGAGACACTGGCACATTTTATGTAGGGACAGACATTTGGGAGCCATTTTAAATCATCGACCAAGATTCATCTATAGAAGAGCTCCAAACTTTGGAGATAGAATAGTCAAAAAACTTATAGATCCACCAAACCGCCAGGTCCTGAGGATAAATTTAAAAGGATTTTACGCTTGCAGGAAATGCATTTGCTGCAGGACTACGAGTGTCAATAATAGGGGTAAAACAGAAATCACAAACAGAGATGGTGAGGTTTTCCAAATAGAAGAATTTATCACCTGCAACACAACTCATGTTGTGTATCTTATGTGGTGCCCATGCGGGTTACTCTACGTAGGCAGAACAAAAAGACTACTGAGAATCCGGATTTCGGAGCACTTGGCCAATATAAGGAAAGGTTTCCAGTATCATAGCATTTCATTACACTTTAAAGAAAAACATGATCGGGATCCAACACTTCTACAGTTCTGCGGAATAGACACCATTCACCCCTCTTGGAGAGGTTCAAACAGGGTCAGAGACCTCAGTCAAAGGGAAACCCGCTGGATCTTTTTATTAAAAAGTTTAACGCCACGGGGACTGAACGTAGAATTGGACCTAAACTGCTTCATTAATAATTTTTAATTTTTAATCCATGCACTACAGTAGAAACCGCAGAGTGATGAAAACACTCATCAACTAAATCTGTATTGAATAGTCAGCCTTCTCCGAACTCCAATCTTAATTATTTTGGATTATATAAAAAAGTGTTTAGAAAACACCTCTCAGGTAATACACACACCCGATAGCTTAAAGGGGTTTGTGACAACCACACAATGTGTTGAACACGGACAATTTTCCATAATAAATATCACTCACCCACTTTTTCATTGAAAAACGCATGTGCATGCATGCAGCTTTTAATGAGAATAGTTTTAATATTTTAATATTTTCATTATTCTTACATGTATATTTATACACATATATATAGGTTTGTTTTTAAAGATATTTTAAATATTCTTATAATATGCTCAACACTACTTATTTTATTTTAATAGTGTGATCAAATATCAAATTTCTCAGATTCTTTTGTGCAATTTTCTCACCAATTCCCGTTGGATGCAGTGCCTGTCATTCACTCATGATACAGCTCTCTGCACCTCTAAACTTAGGGAATTAGTGCTCAAATTGCGATGGTTTAATACATTTATATTTTTGTGTAGTCATGGAGTCAAGATCACACACCTTTTTTAATATGCACTAATGTTACAGCTTTGCCAAAGATGTGCCTTCCATGTAATGTGTCATCCCATCTCAACCGCAGGGACCCATTTCCGGTACTTCTATATAGGCTGAGGGGACACCTAGAGCGCGCCGCTGAACCGCCGCTCTAACCCTATTGCGCAGGTGCGGGCCGCATCTCATCATAGGGTGAAGGCTCGCCTGGGTAGTGTGCTGTTGGATGCGCGCGCACCTCCTGATACAACGCGCACGTGCACGGAGCCAGTGCGCACGCGCGCGGCGGTCTGCACTCTCAGCTGATGGATGAATATCCACGGCTGGAGAAGCCCAGTGCGCGCGCAGTGACCAGGACATTACGCGCGCGCACATACAGTACACTAATGTCCATCCCTCACTGAGCTATAACTACTGCGCAAGCGCAGATGCAGCGGCCCTCACAGCCATAAGATGAGATACTCATCCACAGCTGTTGTGTGATGCGCGCGCACTGTTTGTGATGACAGGCGCGCGCACACAATAAATCAGCCAATACAGAGCCAATGGATGCACAGCGACACAATGTGCTGAACACGGACAATTTTCCATAATAAATATCACTCACCCATTTTTTCATTGAAAAACGCATGTGCATGCATGCAGCTTTTAATGAGAATAGTTTTAATATTTTAAGATATATATAGGCAGCGATCGAAATGGAACACATATACAGCATAATAGCGAGTCTCCATAGCACTATACCGTTGTGAAGCCAGGACTCCCAGTAAACATCCACCCTGACATCTTTAAGGTAATATAGTGACAATCATCCCTAATATCTACACATACACTCTCTGCACATCAAGGAACACCAGTGTGCATATTAGAGTAGGCATTTGAGATGGATTTTAGGAAAAAACTACCCGTACAAATACAAATATAGCATGAAGTTGTCAGTATTATTATTATTTTCATATTATGACACTATTGCCAGTCACACCACCAATGATCTTTCTCGCAAGCCGGGATAGGGGAATGTATACGGTCATGTGTATCAGCCCACATCTGATTGCACACAACATGTCACATGATTTGTCACATGATTGGGTCACCACCCATGTGACTAGCTCCCCTATCACTATAAATTAGTTTGAGATGGGCTGTGTAGCCATACCCATGAATAAGTCCAAGCGACGAAACATGTCGGGAATGAGGCTACAGAGCAAAAAGTAAAGATTGTATTTATTTATTTATATATTACGCCACTGTGGACTATAACTATACCACCACCAGGGTCTTCCTCTTGGTCCGCCGAGACCGCAGTATATATATATACTTTATATTTTTATACATCAGCGTTGTTTGGCTTGCCGTGGTTTTGGATTTGAGGCTTGATTTTAACCTTTGAAATGTGAGTTTGACCATTGGAGTGTTTTTACGTGAATAAATTTTATCATACGTTTTTACACTATGTGGAGTGTTTTACTCATTGTTTTACATATGGAATCGCATTGAGAGTTAAACGGATCAAACAAGCCATCCTTCATTAACCCCTGGAGTGGGTAAAAAACGCATCTGCCAAACACGAGAGTGTGAGGCCTAGTGAGCTGGTGAGTGGGCCTTTCAGAGGGAGTGTGATCACGTGGTGTGGTGGTAGATTCAAGTCAGTCAGAAGACTCCACTTTGAAACTGTGACTGAAGACACTTGGAAAATCACTTACCTATTTATTTATTCACAATCTGGACTTTATATATTTATGAACTTTTTCACTTGTCACTAAGAGAAATAGACACACCGCTGCTATTAAGTTATACGTTGAGTCAATTATACACTACTATTTTTGTACTTTGATATTTATATAGCACTGTTTATATATTTGCACAGTATTTATTTGCATAGTATTTACTCAGCATTTTATATTATATTTTTCATTGTTTATATTAGCGCTACTGATTCACCTTATCTATGTTGCATTTTTAAGTTGAATTGCAGATTCCACATGTTTATATGTTTTAAGTAGCTGCTGTTTGATATATATATACTTTTTACACTTGCACTTTTAATCCTTCACTAATTCTATAGCCTACACACCTGCGGCGCGGTGGGGGTAGATGATACAGAGGGCGGTCTTCCACAGCTATACATCATTTACCAACAGCACAGTGCATTTTTATTGTTTTGCGCAAAAATCACAATGTCTACAAACTACGGGATATATTTATGGAATTTTTAACTTTTTTTTTTTTACTAGTAATGGCAGCGATTTTCAGCGGGACTGCGACATTGCGGCAGACAAATTTGACACCAAGTGCCACATTTTGGGGACCAGTGATACCAATACAGTGATCAGTGCTAAAAGGGAAGGGGTTAACATTGGGGGCTATCGGAAGGGTAAATGTGTTCCCTGGGAGGGCTTCCTATAGCTGTGTCTGTGTGTGTGTGGGGGGGAGGGGCTTTTACTGTGGGAACCAGAGATCCGTGTTCCTGCCTAGCAGAAACACAAGATCTCCATCTTCCTCTCTGACAGAACGGCGATCTGCCTTGTTTACATAAGTTCTGCCTCTCCCGGGAACGATCACCAGATGCTGACCAACATCCGCTGGACCAGCTGATTGCCTCCCACTGTGCCCAATTACAGCGGGGAGCAGGTCACCCACCCTGCATTCAAAATCACGTTCAGGTAGGTCATTTCGCACTGAAGGGTCACCCCTGCTGCAGTAAATGCACGTGGGGCGGCCTGGAAGCGGTTAAAGTGATACTAAAGGATTATTTTTTTTTTTAAATAAAAAACCTGTTATACTTACCTTCTCTGTGCAATGGTTTTGCTCAGAGCAGCCCGGATCCTCCTCTTCTGGGGTCCCCCACCGGCGCTCCAGTCTCCTCCCCCCCGTCTTACTGCCCCCATTGCAAGCCGCTTGCTATGGGAGCACTCATTTGTGTTTGGCCCTGCCCCCTCGTTTCCCTCTCACTGGTTGTGATTGACAGCTGTGTCTGAGCCAATGAGGAGGGAGATAGCTGGGAGAACAGATGCTCTAATGCAGATCAGGCTCAGGTAAGTATAAGGGGGCCTGTGGGGGGTGGGGGTAGCTGCACCCAGAAGTTTTTTTTACCTTCGTGCAGAGACCTAAATGCTTGTTAGATCTAGGGGGAGCTAAAGAGGTTGCTTCACACAGGCCACCGTCTTGGCCACCGTGCTGCAGCCCAGTTTCAGGGTCTTGGCAATCTTCTTATAGCCTAGACCATCTTTATGTAGAGCAACAATTCTTTTTTTCAGATCCTCAGGAGTTCTTTGCCATGAGGTGCCATGTTGAATTTCCAGTGACCAGTATGAGAGAATGAGAGCGATAATACCAAATTTAACACACCTGCTCCCCATTCACACCTGAGACCTTGTAACACTAACAAGTCACATGATACCAGGGAGGAAAAATGACTAATTGGGCCCAATTTGGAAATTTTCACTTAGGGGTGTACTGACTTTTGTTGCCAGGGTTTAGACATTAATGGCTGTGTGTTGCGTTATTTTGAGGGGACAGCAAATTTACACTGTTATACAAGCTGTACACTCACTACTTCACATTGTAGCAAAGTGTCATTTCTTCAGGGTTGTCACATTAAAAAAACAGAAGAAAAAGATTTACAAAAATGTGAGGGGTGTACTTAGTTTTGTGAGATACTGTAATAATTTTAAACAGTTGAAGCAGCAAAAGTATTTTTTTTGGAAACAGGTTTATACCGGAAGAGTAAAATTAGACCATTGTAAGCACCCCGGTCAGTGTTATATGCCTGTAAAGAGCCCCTCCTGTCACTCCAGTGGGAAAGCCCCGAGGGTGTTCACACTGGAGCCGTGCGCTGCCAGGACATCAAAACAAGTCCTGAGATCAGCATCTTTGAGGCGCTGTGGGAGTGGTGTATACATCGCTCCTAAAGTGCCCCTGCCCATTGAAATCAATAGGCAGCGCCGCTTTGCGGACACTTTTAACCCTTTTTCGGCTGCTATCGTCTGAAAGGTGCTGCTAAAAATAGCGATGCTTTAACGCCGACACCCCCAATTACCCATTGTGAAAGTGCTCTTAAGACGTCAGCATACCAAAACATTTTGGACAATTTCATACTCCCAACTTTGTGGGAACAGTTTGGGGACGGCCCCTTCCTGTTCCAACATGATTGCCCACCAGTGCACAAAGCAAGGCCCATAAAGACATGGATGATCAGTCATGTTGGAACAGGAAGGGGCCGTCCCCAAACTGTTCCCACAAAGTTGGGAGTATGAAATTGTCCAAAATATCTTGGTATGCTGACGTCTTAAGAGTTCCCTTCACTGGAACTAAGGGGCCAAGCCTGACCTCTGAAAAACAACCCCCACACCATAATCCCCCCTCCCCCGCACCATAATCCCTCCTCCCCCACACCATAATCCCCCCTCCCCCGCACCATAATCCCCCCTCCCCCGCACCATAATCCCTCCTCCCCCACACCATAATCCCCCCTCCCCCGCACCATAATCCCCCCTCCCCCGCACCATAATCCCTCCTTCCCCCACACCATAATCCCCCCTCCCCCACACTATAATCCCTCCTCCAACAAATGATTTGGACGAGTGCACAAGGCAAGGTCCATAAAGACATGGATGAGTGAGTTTGGGGTGGAGGAACTTGACTGGCCTGCACAGAGTCCTGACCCCAACCCATAGAACACCTTTGGGATGAATTAGAGTGGAGACTGTGAGCCAGGCCTTCTCATCCAACATCAGTGCCTGGCCTCATAAATACTCTTCTGGAAGAATGGTCACACATTCCCATAGACACACTCCTAAACCTTGTGGACGGCCTTCCCAGAAGAGTTACATAGTTAGTTAGGTTGAAAAAAGACCATCCAGTTCAACCACAAATTTAAAAAAAACTAATAAATAAATACATCATACAATCCTATATACCCCATTCTATACCCACAGTTGATCCAGAGGAAGGCAAAAAAAAAAAAACAGCAGAGCATGCTCCAATTTGCTAAAGCAGGGGACAAAATTTCTTCCTGATTCTCCGAGAGGCAATCGGATTTTCCCCGTATCAACTTTACCTATAAATGTCAGTACCCTGTTAAATTATGTATATTTAGGAAAGTATCCAGGCCTTTCTTAAAGCAATCTACTGAGCTGGCCAGAACCACCTCTGGAGGGAGTCTATTCCACATTTTCACAGCTCTTAAGCCCCATACACACGGTCGGACTTTTTCATGGATTCTGTTCGATCGGACAATGTTGTTGAAAAATCAGACCGTGTGTATGCACCATCGGACAGTGTACGTCGGATTGTCCGACGGACAAAGTCTTATCTCCTGCTGGAAAGATTTGCCGACAACACGGTCCGATCACACCAAATCCGATCGTGTGTACGGTTGTCCGACCGGACAAAGTGCTACGCATGTTCAGATCACATTACAAGACCAAAGCTATTGGCTACTAGCCTCTACGTAATCCCGTCGTAGGCAACAAACGTCACCACGTTCAGAATGATCGGATTTTCCGACAACTTTGTCCGACCGTGTGTACGCAAAACCAACATCAGACAAAGTATGACGGACAGGATCCGACCGACCTGGTCTGCGGATTGTCCGACCGTGTGTATGGGGCTTTACTGTGAAGAAATCTTTCCGTATTTGGACATGAAATCTCTTTTCCTCTAGAAGTAAAGAGTGTCCCCTTGTCCTCTTTGTTGATTGTAAAGTGAATAACTCCACACCAAGTTCACTATATGGACCCCTTATATATTTGTACATGTTGATCATATCCCCCTTAATCTCCTCTTATCAAGAGTGAATAAATTGAGTTCCTCTAATCTTTCCTCATAGCTGAGCTCCTCCATGCCTCTTATCAGTTTGGTTTCCCTTCTCTGCACTTTCTCCAGTTCCCCGATATCCTTCTTGAGAACTGGTGCCCAAAACTGAACTGCATATTCCAGATGAAGTCTTACTAATGATTTGAACAGGGGCAAAATAATATCTCTCTCTCTGGAGTCCATACCTATCTTAAAGGGGTGTTTCACCTTACAAATTTTTTTTTTAAAGTCAGCAGCTAAAAAAAAAGTAGCTGCTGACTTTTAATAAGTACACTTACCCTCCCAGGGCGCCCGCGATGTCGTTCGCGGAGGACGAGCTGTCCCTCGGTGATCCGGTTCCAGCGCCGCCATCCTCAGTAAGGGAAACGGCTTCACGTTTCCTACTGCGCATGCGCGAGTCGGGGCTCGGCCGACTGCGCATGCGCGAGTCTGCGCGCGGCCTACTGCGCATGCGCGACTCTAATTTGTGAATGGGGAACACGATGTGTTGTGGGACATAGTTCCCATAACACACCGCGCCCCATTCACCAGAAGACGGAAGAAGAGAAGATCACCGCGGCGCTGGAGGAGGCAGATTAGGACGATCTGCCTAGCAACAGCCATTTCTGGTAAGTAAAAAAAAATAATTTTAATTTTTTTTTCATTTTAAATGGTTACTAACATTTTTTTAAGTTTTTGTTTTCAGGGTGTCCCACCACTTTAATACAAGAAAGGACTTTGCTCGCTTTGGAAACCGCAGCTTGACATTGCATGTTATTATTGAGCTTATGATCTACCAAAACCCCCAGATCCTTCTCCACTATGGATCCCCCCAGTCATACTCTCCCTAGCATGTATGATGCATGCATATTCTTAGCCCCCAAGTGCATAACTTTACATTTATCAACATTAAACCTCATCTGGCACATAGTCGCCCAATTAGACAGAGCATTGATGTCGGCTTGTAAATTGGAGACCTCCTGTAAGGACGTTATTCCACTGCATAGCTTGGTGTCATCTGCAAAGACAGAAATGTTACTTTTGATCCCAGACCCAATATCATTTATAAAGATATTAAAAAGTAAGGGTCCCAGCACTGAACCTTGGGGTACACCACTGATAACTTTAGACCATTCAGAGTAAGAATCATTAACCACGACTCTCTGAATTCTGTCTTTTAGACAGTTTTCTATCCATTTACAAACCGATATTTCCAAGCCTGTAGACTTTACCTTACACATGAGCCGTGTGTGGGGAACTGTATAGAACGCTTTTGCAAAATCCAAGTATACCACGTCCACAGCCACCCCTCTGTCCAAAGTTTTACTTACCGTATATACTCGAATATAAGCCGAGATTTTCAGCCCATTTTTTAGGGCTGAAAGTCCCCCCCCCCTCGGCTTATATTCGAGTCACTGCCGTCTGCCTACATGAACAGCTTGTCATGTAGACAGACGGCAGTGTTCAAAAGCCGCGCCGCCTCCTCCCGCCCGTCCGTGATAGGCGGACACTAATTTTCCCAGCAGTACAGTGTTCCGCCTATCACGGATGTCCTGTCATTCTCATCTCATGGACGAGGATGAGAGAATGTCCGTGATAGGCGGAACACTGCACACTGACTGCTGGGAAAACAGCGTTCCTCCTATCACGGACGAGGAGGAGGAGGAGGCGCGGCTTTTGTAATTTTAGAATGGCGCCGTACAAGCTGTGGGGGGACAGAGCGAGACTGCATCGGTGGAAGACCGATGACAGATGGCACAGGACGGAGGGCACAGGACAGATGGCACAGGACGGATGTCACAGGACGGATGACAGAGGACCCGCAGATCGGCACAGGTAGGCTGCAATGGGGACACACGGGGGGGTCTGTACAGGGGACAGGCAGCTGCAGATGGGCATTGCTGACCCTCTTTTCCACTTACAGTAGCTGCTGCATTTTTTACCCTCGGCTTATACACGGGTCAATGCATTTTTCCCATTTTTTGTGGTGAATTAGGGGCCTCGGCTTATACTCGGGACGGCCTATACTCGAGTATATACGGTACCTCCTCATAAAAAGAAATGAGGTTTATCTGACAACTTCTGTCTTTCATGAATCCATGCTGTCTGTTGCTTAACCACTTCAATACAGGGCTTTTAAACACCCTTCCTTACCAGAGCACTTTTTGCATTCGGCACTGCGTCGCTTTAACTAACAATTGCGCGGTCGTGCGACGTTACACCCAAACAAAATTGACGTCCTTTTTTTCCCACAAATAGAGCTTTCTTTTGGTGGTATTTGATCGCCCCTGCGGTTTTTATTTTTTGCGCTATAAACAAAAGAAGAGCGACAATTTTGAAAAAAAACACAATATTTTTTTACTTTTTGCTATAATAAATATCCCATTTTTAAAAAAAAAATAATAATTTTTTCCTCAGTTTCGGACACTTTTGACACATTTTTGGAACCATTCACATTTACACAGCGATCGTTGCTATAAAATTGCAATGATTACTGTGTAAATGTGACTGGCAGGGAAGGGGTTAACACTAGAGGGCGCTGCAGGGGTTAATGTGTTCCCTAATAGAAGTGATTCTAACTGTAGGGGGAGGGGACTCAAGGGGAGGAGACCGATCATGTGATCCTCTGTACTGGGATCACATGATCGGTCTCCTCCCCGCTGACAGGACGTGGAGCTGTGTGTTTACACACACAGCTCCACGGTCCCGCCCGGTCCCGTTGTTTTAACGGGCAATCGCGGGTGCCCGGCGGACATCGCGGCCGCCGGGGCACTCGCACCGGGTCCCTAGCGATGCCGGCGGCGCGCGCGCGCCCCCCCCAGGCGGCCGGGAATCCGAGGACGTCATATGACGCCCACCCAGGATGGTAGATCCACCTTGTGGGCGTCATATGACAATACATTGGTATTGAAGTGGTTAAAATATTTTTTTCCTGCAAGAACTCGTCTGTGTGGTCTTTTATTAATCTCTCCAGTATCTTCCCAACTATAGAAGTTAAACTAACAGGTCTATAGTTACTTGGTAAAGACTTTGTTCCCTTTTTAAATATAGGCACCACGTTCGCCCTGCGCCAATCCAGTGGTACTATTCCTGTCATTAATGAGTCCCTAAAAATTAAATACAATGGCTTTAAAATTACAGAGCTCAATTCTTTTAAGATCCGTGGGTGGATGCCATCAGTTCCAGGTGCTTTATTCACCTTTATTCTGTCTAAATATTTCTGGACCATATCACCTTTGAACCATTGTGGATCATTCGGGCTGTGTCAATACCACCCCCATTATGGACATGAGCTCCCCCATGCTCCTTTGTATACACAGAGCTGAAAAAAGTATTTAATAAATTAGCCTTCTCTTTGTCCCCAGTCACCCACTCTAGATTATTTTGTAAAGGGCCTAGATGCTCAGACTTGACCTTTTTACTATTAATATATTTGAAGAATTTTTGGGGGTTTGTCCTACTATCTTTTGCAATCTGTCTTTCGTTTTAAATTTTTGCATGCTTGATTTCCTTTTTACATATTCTGTTATATTCTTTGTAACATTTAAATGACACTAGTGATCCTTCATTTTTATATTTTTTAAAAGCTCTTTTCTTATAGTTTATAGCTTTTTTAACTTTGGCCATGAGCCACATAGGTTTTATTTTTAGCGTTTTAAACTTATTGCCCATGGGAATATACTTTGCAGTGAGTTCACAAACAGTCTTTTTGAAGAATCCCCATTTCTGTTCTGTGCCCATTGTTGCCAATATTCTCTCCCAGTCTAAGTTCTGGAGAGCAGCCCTCATCCTTGGAAAATTTGCTCTCTTGAAATTAAGTGTTTTTATCTTTCCCGTATGTGATTTTTGCTTACAGCTAACATCAAATGAAATCATGTTATGGTCACTGTTACCCAGATGTTCCTTTATCTGAACATTAGTAATAAGCTCTGCATGGTTTGAAGCTGTTATAGCTGTAAAGGGTGGGCCAACTCAATATTGAACCCTACGGACTAATACTGGGATACCATTAAAGATCACGTGTGTGTATTATATGCATTATAGGTATTTGAATTTCTTTTCAAATTTGTCTGTTGGTGAACGTAACGAATACGCAGTGGCGAAATTATATGGGTCGCCGAGATCGCCGTGGCGACCAGGCCCCTTGCTGCAGGGGGGCCTTGAGGCCCCCCTGTACTCTTTGATAGGAGGGGAGGCTGAGAGGAGCTCCCCGATCGTCAGCCGAGCTGTAATGGCATTGTGCAGGGAGCTCCTCACATACCTAAAGTGAAAGCACTGTGTGCTGTGCTGTGCTCTTTGTCTCCCCCTACAGTGCAGTACCCAGTCTGACTTTTTTTTATAAGACTACTGTATCTGTATGTGTCTTTATATGTGTGTGTGTGTGGGGGGGTGGGCATGCATGTGTGTGTGTGTGTGTGGGGGGGGGGGGTGCATGCATGTGTGTGTGTGTGGGGGGGGGGGTGCATGCATGTGTGTGTGTGTGGGGGGTGCATGCATGTGTGTGTGGGGGGGGGTGCATGCGTGTGTGTGGGGGGTGCATTTATGTGTGTGTGTGGGGGGGGGGGGGTGCATGCATGTGTGTGTGTGGGTGCATGCATGTGTGTGTGGGGGGGTGCATGTGTGTGTGTGTGGGGGAGGTGCATGCGTGTGTGTGTGGGGGGTGGCATGTGTGTGGGGGGGGGGTGCATGCATGCGTGTGGGGGGGGTGCATGCATGTGTGTGTGTGGGGGGGTGCATGCATGTGTGTGTGGGGGGCGGTGCATGCATGTGTGGGGGGGTGCATGCATGTGTGTGTGTGGGGGGGGTGCATGCGTGTGTGTGTGTGTGGGGGGGGGTGCATGCATGTGTGTGTGTGTGTGTGTGTGTGGGGGGGGGGGGGTGCATGCATGTGTGTGTGTGTGTGGGGGGGTGCATGCATGTGTGTGTGTGTGGGGGGGGTGCATGCATGTGTGTGTGGGGGGGGGTGCATGCATGTGTGTGTGTGGGGGGGGGTGCATGTGTGTGTGGGGTGCATGTGTGTGTGGGGGGGGTGCATGCATGTGTGTGTGTGGGGGGGTGCATGCATGTGTGTGTGGGGGGTGCATGCATGTGTGTGTGTGGGGGGGTGCATGCATGTGTGTGGGGGGGAGCATGTGTGTGTGGGGGGGGGGGTGCATGCATGTGTGTGTGGGGGGGGTGCATGCATATGTGTGTGGGTGTGCGAGCGGGCGGTGGGGATTCACAGTGGCAGCATTTGGCACACCGGCAGCATTTAATGGGCACACTGGCAGCATTTGATGGGCACAGTGGTGGCATTTGATGGCACAGTGGCGGCATTTGATGGCACAGTGGCGGAATTTGATGGCACAGCAGCAGAGTTTGATGGGCACAGTGGCAGCATTTGATGCTACAGTGGCTGCGTTTGATGGTACAGTGGCTGCAATTGATGGGCACAGTGACGACATTTGATGGTACAGTGGCTGTAATTGATGTTTTTATTTCAGATTTTTTTTTTTTTGTTTGCTTGCGCCCCCCTAAAAATTTTGAGCACCAGCTGTCACTGGTTTATATGTGCATCTATATATATATATAATATTGTGTGTGTGTTTTTATATAAAAATTAAGAAATCGGTTCCTTTATATGCAGCCACCCACTTGTGACCGGGCCCTGGTGTTCCAACATCGGGCTCGGAGTAAAGAGCTTTGTCCGGAGGTCGGGGGGGCCCTCCATGGTTTCTTGCATCGGGGCCCTGAGGGTTCTAGTTGCGCCACTGCGAATACGAATTTATCCGAAATAACGAATGCCGCAACTGAACAAATGGAACGGAAAAAATAATAATATGTTTTTATTATTAATAATTAGATCTGTTCCATTCATTTAGATTCAGCATTCGTTATTTCTGATAAATTTGTATTTCTTACATTCACTAGCAGGCGTCCCAATACTTTTGGTAATATAGTGTATCTGCAGGAGACCTGCGTGGCATTAGTGATTTGCTGATCTCTAGTGCGATGCTTTACAGGCTCCTGCAACAAAAAATTATAAATGCAAATTTTTTGGACCTGCCAAAAAAATTTGCATTTATTTTTTTTAAAGTGAACCTCTCCTTTAAGGCAGAACCCCGGATTAGAAGTGATCTGTACATCCTGCACAGCCGTGTAATATCATGAAGTGTCCTCTGCGAGACGCTCTGCTCCATATCACTGCACACCTTGTCTTCCAGGACGTCGCATTTAGAGGGGTCTGTGTCCCTCTCCACCAGTCCAGCTTTCCTCTGCCACCTCAGTCACAGAATGCGGTCCCACCGTGTGCCAAGTGTGGACTTCATGTGTACAACTTCTGCTCTCCTGTACCATGTGGTGAGGTTGATGGGGTCTCCATACCGCGGCTTCAATCCTAATTGTTTTTGGGCACTATTCCATCCGCTGACACCATGGATGGGGCATAACTCCTCCCACTGACACCATGGATGGGACATAACTCCTCCCACTGACACCATGGATAGGGCATAACTCCTCCCACTGACACCATGGATGGGACAAAACTCCTCCCACTGACACCATGGATGGGGCATAACTCCTCCCACTGACACCATGGATGGGGCATAACTCCTCCCACTGACACCATGGATGGGGCATAACTCCTCCCACTGACACCATGGATGGAGCATAACTCCTCCCACTGATACTATGGATGGGGCATAACTCCTCCCGCTGACACTACGGATGGGACATAACCCCTCCCACTGACCCCACAAAGGAGTGGGGTCAGAATTGTTCCCAATAACACCAAAAATGGGGCACAATAGTGCCCCATCATTGGTGTCAGTGGGAGGATTTTAGCCCTATCATTGGTGTAATTTGGAAGAATGATTGCCTTGCACTGCTCCTTAAACTAATATCATGATGGGGCACTATTCCTCCCACTGACACCAATGATGGGGCACTATTCCTCCCACTGACACCAACGATGGGGCACTATTCCTCCCACTGACACCAACGATGGGGCACTATTCCTCCCACTGACACCAACGATGGGGCACTATTCCTCCCACTGATACCAATGATGGGGCACTATTCCTCCCACTGATAATAATGATGCAACACTATTCCTCCCACTGATACCAATGATGGGGCACTATTCCTCCCAATGACACCAATGATGGGACACTATTCCTCCCACTGACACCAATGATGTGGCACTATTCCTCCCAATGACACCAATGATGGGACACTATTCCTCCCACAGACACCAATGATGGGACACTATTCCTCTCAGTGACACCAATGATGGGACACTATTTTCCTCCCACTGATACCAATGATTGGACACGATTCCTCCCAGTGACACCAATGATGGGACACTATTCCTCCCACGGACACCAATGATGGGACACTATTCCTCTCACTGACACCAATGATGGGGGACACTATTCCTCCCACTGATACCAATGATTGGACACGATTCCTCCCAGTGACACCAATGACGGGACACTATTCCTCCCACGGACACCAATGATTGGACACTATTCCTCCCACTGATACCAATGATTGGACACGATTCCTCCCAGTGACACCAATGATGGGGCATTATTCCTCTCACTGACACCAATGATGGGGCACTATTCCCCCCACTGACACCAATGATGGGGCACTATTCCTCCTTCTACTGACCACCAAAGCTGAGGGAATGTTTACTCCAACTGATGCCAGAACCTTTTATACTCCAACTAGCCACAGTCCGGCCACTTACCATCTGACTCTGTCCCTTTGTTCGGTGTTTGGATACCACGGATCTAAGACAAGTTTGTGTCCACTTGGTGGTTGTGAAGCATGCGTAGCCTTTGCACTTTTCAGTGGAGCACTGAGACCTTCCATCCTTCCCATCTTCCGACCTTCCGATCATCCGACCTTCCGACCTTCCGACCTTCCGACCTTCCGATCATCCGACCTTCCCTCCTTCCTTTACTGGAATCCAAGGAACGGCATTCATGTGAGCCGATCACATGGAAGAAGAATTAATTTCTGATTCTAATTTGTATACAATATTCGAAGGATTGATTTTCTGAATTTCTTTGTATAAGTGTGGAGGCCATTGGAGAGTACAGTGACCTCATTGTCCAGTGGTGAGATGATTGGAGCTTTGTGACATGGTGCATTATCCTGCTGGAAGGAGCCATCAGTAGATGGGTACACTGTAGTCATAAAGGGATGGACACGGTCAGCAACAATACTCAGGTACCCCATCCCCCACACCATTACACCCCCCACCACCAGCCTGAACCGGTGATACCCCATCCCCCACACAATTACACCCCCACCACCAGCCTGAACCGTGATATCCCATCCCCCACACCATTACACCCCCACCACCAGCCTGAACCGGTGATATCCCATCCCCCACACCATTACACCCCCACCACCATCCTGAACCGGTGATATCCAATCCCCCACACCATTACACCCCCACCACCAGCCTGAACCGGGGATATCCCATCCCCCACACAATTACACCCCCACCACCAGTCTGAACCGCTGATACAAGGTAGGATGGATCCATGCGCCAAATTCTGACCCCACCATTTGTAGCCTCAGTTTCCTGTTCTTAGGAGTGGCACCCGGTGTGGTCTTCTGCTGCTGTAGCCCATCTGCTTCAAGGTTGTATGTGTTGTGTGTTCAGAGATGGTATTCTGCATACCTTGGATGTAACAAGTGGTTATTTGAGTTAGGCTACTTTCACACTGGGGTGCTTTACAGGTGCCTGTAAAGAGCCTCTCCTGTCTCTCCACACCGGTCCTAAAGCGCCCCTGCCCAAAGATGCAGCGGTGCTTTGCAGGCGGTTTTAACCCTTTTCCGCCACTAAAACTGCCCCGCTAGCGGCCGAATGGAGCCGCTAAAACAACAATAATTAAATTTTAGTGTAAATATGAGATGTGAGGTTTTTGACCACCAGATCTCATATTAAAGAGGACCTGTCACACTTTTTTCTAATACAAGAGATGTTTACATTCCTTGTAATAGGAATAAAAGTGACACAATTTTTTTTCCTTTAATAAACTGTGTAAAAATAAAAGGTAAAATTAAATAAGAAAAAATAAATACATTTTTAAACGCGCCCCGTCCCACGAGCTCGCGTGCAGCATCGAACACATACGTGAGTAGCGCCCGCATATGAAACACACATGTGAGGTATCGCCGCGATCAGTAGAGCGAGAGCAATAATACTAACCCTAGACCTCCTCTGTAACTCAAAACATGCAACCTGTAGAATTTTTTAAACGTCGCCTATGGAGATTTTTAAGGGTAAACGTTTGTCGCCATTCCACAAGCGGGTGCAATTTTGAAGCGTGACGTGTTGGGTACCAATTTACTCGGCGTAACATTATCTTTCACAATATAAAAAAAAATTGGGCAAACTTTACTGCTGTCTTATTTTTTAATTCAAAAAAGTGTATTTTTTCCCCAAAAAATGCGATTGTAAGACCGCTGCGCAAATACGGTGTGACAGAAAGTATTGCAACGACCGCCAATTTTATTCTCTAGGGTGTTAGGGATTTTTTTTTATAATATTTGGGGGTTCTAAGTAATTTTCTAGCACAAAATCCTGTTTTTAACTCTGTCCTTAAAGCGGTTCTGCACACATTTCATTTAGTAAATCTCTTTGCCTTCCAAATCAGGCAAAGAGTACTAAATGAAATGTGTTTTTTTTTTTTTCACTTACCTTGATAATCGCTGACTTCCTGTATTCTGTCTCTTCGGGGGTGGGCGGGGTCTGTGCGGGGATCCTCGTCACGCCTCACTGTCTCCTGGGATCTGGTGTCATTGATCCCAGGAGTCTGTGCGGGCATCTTCCGAAATCTCGCGAGATTTCGGACACATCTTCCGAAATCTTGCGAGATTTCGGACACATCTTCCGAAATCTCGCGAGATGTCGGCAGATGTGCCGACATCTCGCGAGATTTCGGAGAACGTGAGCTGCACTTTGCCGTTACTGCGCACGCGCGAGCTCGGCACAGTAACGGCGGTGCATGCTGGGCCATCTAAAGTGCCTGTGGGGTTTCACATGCCCACAGGCAAGATGGCCCCCAGCAGGAAGGATGATTCTTCTTTTTTACAGGACGATAACCGGCAGCAATGACTAGTGGAACAGGAACACGTGAGTACTAACAAAACATCTTGCAATCCATAGCATCGCTAAAAAAAAAAATAGACAGTGCAGAACCGCTTTAAGTTGTTAACCCCTTCAATACCGGGGGGCACTTATACACCTTTCTACCCAGACCAATTTTCAGCTTTCTGCGCTGTCACTCTTTGAATGACAATTGCGCGGTCATACAACACTGTACCCAAACAAACGAATCACCTCTGTGATTTTTATTTTTTGAAAATTTTTAAAAAATGTTTTTTTTGTTTCTGTTACAAAACTTTAATATTTAAGTTTTCTCCTTCACTGATGGGCACTGATGAGGTGGCACTGATGATGGGCACTAATATGCGGTACTGATAGGTGGCACTGATGGTACACACAGGTGGCACTGAAAGACGGCACACATGGGCACTGATAGGCGGCATGGATGGGCACGGTTGGGCACTGATAGGCGGCATGGTTGGGCACAGATGGGCACTGATAGGTGGCACAGATGGGCACCCATAGGTGGCACGGATGGGCATGGATGGGCACTGATAGACACTGATGTACACTTATTGATGGTATGGATGGATGCCAATCAGTGCCAAACAATGCCTGCCAATCAGTGATGCCCATTGTGGACACTGATTGGCATCCATTGTGGGCACTGATTGGCATCCCTGGTAGTCTAGGGTGGCATACCTGGGGGTGTGCATCCCTGGTGGTCCAGTGTGGGCATCCTCAGGAGGGCTGCGCTGATAATCGATCAGCACAGACCCCCCTGTCAGAGGAGCAGACGATCGGCTCTCCTCTACTCGCGTCTAACAGATCAGCCGACTGTTCCTGTTCATATCGTGATCTGTCGTGATTGGACACGGCTAATCACGTGGTAAAGAGTCTCCATCAGAGACTCTTTACCTAGATCGGAGTTGCAGTGTGTCAGTCAACGATCGCCGCGATGCGCGCCCTCAGGCGTGCCCTCAGGCGTGCGCAGCGGCTTGATATCCTGCTGGACGTCATATGACGTCCGGTCAGGATATTGAAACCAGTTTGCCGATGTCATATTGCTATATAAAGTAATGGTAGTATCCGCGCTTAGGAAATGGAACTGCTGCCCCCCTAAAAAAAACTTCACCAAGGTGAAGCCAGAAAATATAAAAACACTAAGAAGGGGTAGTGGCGCTGTTCTAGTAAAATGCTAAATGCAAAGGGGTGTAAAATATAGAAATGGAGAATAGTGTACCGTATATACTCGAGTATAGGCCGTCCCGAGTATAAGCCGAGGCCCCTAATTCACCACAAAAAAGTGGGAAAAATGCATTGACCCGTGTACAAAATGCAGCAGCTACTGTAAGTGGAAAAGAGGGTCAGCAATGCCCATCTGCAGCTGCCTGTCCCCTGTACAGACCCCCCCTCCCCCCGTGTCCCCATTGCAGCCTACCTGTGCCGATCTGCGGGTCCTGTGCCATCCGTCCTGTGCCATCTGTCCTTGTGCCCTCCGTCCTGTGCCCTCCGTCCTGTGCCATCGGTCTTCGCTCTGTCCCCCCACAGCGTGTACGGCGCCATTGTAAAATTAAAAAGCCGCGCCTCCTCCTCCTCCGTGATAGGAGGAACGCTGTTTTCCCAGCAGTCAGTGTGCAGTGTTCCGGCTATCACGGACATTCTCTCATCATCGTCCATGAGATGAGAATGACAGGACATCCGTGATAGGCGGAACACTGTACTGCTGGGAAAATTAGTGTCCGCCTATCACGGACGGGCGGGAGGAGGCGGCGCGGCTTTTGAACACTTCCGTCTGTCTACATGACAAGCTGTTCATGTAGGCAGACGGCGGTGACTCGAATATAAGCCGAGGGGGGGACTTTCAGCCCTAAAAAATGGGCTGAAAATCTCGGCTTATATTCAAGTATATACGGTATATAAAATTCTTGAGGTCACATACCAGAGATAAAGTGCATATGCATAAAGAAGGTGAGCTTGTGGTGAATACTAGCGAAATTGCCACAATATCGATCACAAAATATTGAAATTCACAGAATAAGGTGTTTAACTAGCACAAGGTAATAGAATATTAAATAATAAGTGGTGAGGTATAAGTGATAAGTGCAAGTGCATAAATAAATAAATAATTACAATCTAGTAAATATATTAGCTGAATAAATGAGCACAGCTAAAGTGTATCATAAACGTGAATAAATAGTATACAAAAAATATATATATAAGAAATATATATTAAAAAATGCAGGAAAAAATATATAGATAAAAACCAAAAAGTGATACCTCCCACAAGGCAGGGGAGGGAGGAGTAGGTGACTCCAAGGGACAAATCCCTGTATAAGATGTATGAGTCCTTTGTACAGTAGTATTGAAATATAAAAATAAAAATAAAAGTCCTCAGTGAAAGAGCGAAAACTGTATAAAATTATATATAAGGACGTCGTCTGAGGCTCCTGCAGCCATGGAACGCACGCCGCTTCCCAGGAATAGCGGCGGCTGTTACGCCGGTTCTTAGGCTTTATGGGCTTGCTAGTCCCAACCTTTTTGTTACCACTATTTGTCGGTGGTATGTTACCCATTTTTTAATTGAATAAACACCCCCTTTTCATACGGATTCACCCTATGAGACTATCCTTTCCCATACATGCCAAAATTCATTACTGCTGAGAACATCCTGGATGAGGCATAGATAGGAGACCGGATGCGGGCAACCCCCTGGAGAAAAAGGACACCCCCTGCCTAGACGAGCGAGGTCGTTTTAGGATTACTAATACTACGCCTATCACCCCTGCAGGGGTTAGGCGCTCCGGTGAGTGTAACCACATGAGGGGAAGTGTCTGAAGGAGGGGAGCACTGGATCATCACAGCTGGTCTCACTTTATGTCAAGAATAATTGCTCACTGATTTGCGTCTGATTTCAGACTGGATTATTCTAGACTGCATATATATATATATTTTCCGCCTCTGCTTATATATAAATTTTATACAGTTTTCGCTCTTGCACTGAGGACTTTTATTTTTATATTTCAATACTACTGTACAAAGGACTCATACATCTTATACAGGGTTTGTCCCTTGGAGTCACCTACTCCTCCCTCCCCTGCCTTGTGGGAGGTATCACTTTTTGGTTTTAGAAGAATTTTTATTATGCATTTTTATCTATATATTTTTTCCTGCATTTTTTTATATATATTTCTTATATATATATTTTTTGTATACTATTTATTCACGTTTATGATACATTTTAGCTGTGCTCATTTATTCAGCTAATATATTTACTAGATTGTAATTATTTATTTATTTATGCACTTATCACTTATACCTCACCACTTATTATTTAATATTCTATTACCTTGTGCTAGTTAAACACCTTATTCTGTGAATTTCAATATTTTGTGATCGATATTGTGGCAATTTCGCTAGTATTCACCACAAGCTCACCTTCTTTATGCATATGCACTTTATCTCTGGTATGTGACCTCAAGAATTTTATATACACTATTCTCCATTTCTATATTTTACTCCCCTTTGCATTTAGCATTTTACTAGAACAGCGCCACTTCTTAGCGTTTTCATATTGCTATATGGCGGGCGGCAAGTGGTTAAGAAGCCCTCCTGTACTCCACTCATTACCTGTTTGAAATTGTTCCCTATATTGTCCACACACTCAAACAGATTCCAACCTCTCCACAATGGCCAAGACCAGAGAGCTGTGTAAGGACATCAGGGATAAAATTGTGGACCTGCACAAGGCTGGAATGGGCTACAGGGCAATAGGCAAGCAGCTTGGTGAGAAGGCTGTTAGCGCAATTATTAGAAAATGGAAGAAGTTCAAGATCACTGTCAATCTCCCTCGGTCTGGGGCTCCATGAAAGGTCTCACCTCGTAGGGCATCAATGATCATGAGGAAGGTGAGGGATCAGCCCAGAACTACACGGCAGGACCTGGTCAATGACCTGAAGAGAGCTGGGACCACAGTCTCAAAGAAAACCATTAGTAACACAATACGCCGTCATGGATTAAAATCCTGCAGTGCATGCAAGTTCCCTCTGCTCAAGCCAGCGCATGCCCAGGCCTGTCTGAAGTTTGCCAATGAGCATCTGGAGGAGAGGAGAGCAGAGGAGGAATGGGAGAAAGTCATGTGGTCTGATGAGACAAAAATAGAGCTTTTTGGTCTAAACTCCACTCGCCATGTTTGGCGGTGGAAACATCATTGTTTGGGGATGCTTTTCTGCAAAGGGGACAGGACGACGTCACCGTATCGAGGGGAGGATGGATGGGGCCATGTATCGTGAGATCTTGGCCAACAACCTCCTTCCCTCAGTAAGAGCATTGAAGGTAGGTCGTGGCTGGGTCTTCAAGCATGACAACGATCCGAAACACAGCCAGAGCAACTAAGGAGAGGCTCCGTAAGAAGCCTCTCAAGGTCCTGGAGTGGCCTAGCCAGTCTCTAGACCTGAACCCAATAGAAAATCTTTGGAGGGAGCCAAAATTCCGTATTGCACAGCGACAGCCCCGAAACCTGATGGATCTGGAGAAGGTCTGTATGGAGGAGTGGGCCAAAATCCGCTGCAGTGTCTGCAAACCTGGTCAAGAACTACAGGAGACGTATGATCTCTGTAATTGCAAACAAAGGTTACTGTACCAAAAATATTAAATCGGAGTTCCACCCAAAAGTGGAACTTCCACTCATTTGTCTCCTCTCCCCCTCCGGTGCCACAATTGGCACTTTTCGGGGGGGGGGGGGGCAGATACTTGTCTTTGACAGGTATTCTGTTACCACTTCCGGGAGTCCGGGATGCAGCCGTGTGACATCACTGCGGGGCTCCCTCCTCCTTTTTCAAAAATGTTTTATTTTAATGATTTACAACCTCTGAACAAACAAGATGGCAATAACATTGATGGAGAGATATTGATTGATTGAGATTGACAGATTGATTGAGAGAGATTGAGATTGAGAGAGATTGATTGACATTGATTGAGAGAGATTGATTGAGTGCGATTGAAAGATTGATTGATTGATGGAGAGAGAGATTGAAAGCGATTGATTGAGATTGAGAGAGAGATATTACAAATGATTTGGTGATTCCTAATAACATAAGACAGTATATGATGGGCTGACATGTCTCTCGGTGTCTCTCAGTCACACTTGTGATGTTCTGTCCCCCGAGACCTCTGGGAAGAAGAAACTTCCTTACTGACCAATCACATTCTTTGCTGACGTCAGTTCCGGTATCTCCGCCATTTGCTCCGACGGTTTCCCCTCCGCTCCGAAACAGGCAACCTCACGCCACGGCCACAATAGTGATGCCAGCATCCCGGGGACACCATCGATTGATCGCTGCGCACGCTTTTAAGCTGACAACAATTTGTTTAATGGTCAGAATCATCAGAATCCGGGAATGCGATCGTGGCGGGCGGAGAATCGCGATAACCATTCTCTGCGATTAATCGTGCAGCTCTATCTCCTACATGTAAAAATCATCATTTTTATTTGCTAGAAAATTACTCAGAACCCCCCAAACATTTTATGTTTTTTTTTAGCAGAGATCCTAGAGAATAAAATGGCGGTTGTTGCTTTTTATCTCGCATGCATTTAAAAAAAGAAACAGTAAAGTTAGCCCAATTTTTTTGCATAATGTGAAAGATGAGGTTACGCCAAGTAAATAGATACCCAACATGTCACACTTCAAAATTGCACACGCTCGTGGAATGGCAACAAATTTCAGTACTTAAAAATCCCCATAGGCGACCCTTTAACCACTTCCCGACGCCCCATGTATATATACGTCAACAGAATGGCACGTACAGGCAGAATCACGTACCTGTACGTGACATTCTTCAGGCGGTTGGGGGGTCCGATCGGACCCCCCTCCGCCGGCGGGAACGGTCGGGATGGCTTCAGAAGCGATGCGGGACGAGGGGACGGCCAGTCGTTTCTGGCCACCCCCTCGCGATCGCTCCTGGCCAATGAAAAGCTTCCCCTTCCTGTCTATTGTATAGACAGGAAGGCGGAAGTGATGTCACGCTCGGTGCGCCGGTCTATGTGACCGGGGACGCCGAGCTGTGAACGTGTAAAGGTTAGTGCACAACAGTACACTGACACCAGTACAGATAGGCACATATTCCACCCCCCTGTCACCCCCTGATCACCCCCCAGATCACCCCCTGCCCCCCCAGTCACAGTGTCACTAATTGCAGTGATCATTTATTTACTGATCACTGCATTTAGTGTCAGTGTGACTGTAATAACTGTCAGGGCAGTTAGTTTTAGGTCCAAGGTAGCCCCCTACCCCCCCCTAATAAAGGTTTAACCCCCTGATTGCCCCTAGTTAACCCCTTCACCCCCTTTTGCCAGTGTCACTAAGCGATCGGTTTTCTGATCGCTGCATTAGTGTCGCTAGGTAACCATTTTTTTTTTTTTTTTAACTGCCATGTTTATATAGGTTCATAAATAGGTTTATAGGTCAGGTACCCCCATATTACAACCTAAATAAAGGTTTTAACCCCCTGATTGCCCCTAGAGTTAACCCTTTCACCAGTGATCACTGTATAAATGTCACTGGTGACGCTGGTTAGCCAGTTAGTTATTTCGTTATTTAGGTTCCCCGTCAGGTTTTTATATAGCGTCAGGTACCCCCATATATTACCTAATAAAGGTTTTAACCCCCTGATTGCCCCTAGTTAACCCTTTCACCCCCTTTTGCCAGTGTCACTAAGCGATCGTTTTTCTGATCGCTGCATTAGTGTCGCTAGGTAACCAGTTTTTTTTTGTATTACTGTTACGGGTGACGCTGGTTAGTTAGCTTGTTTTTTATACTGTCAGGGCACCCGCCATTTATTACCCAATAACGGTTTAACCCCCTGATCGCCCGGCGGGTGATATCAATTAGGTTTTAGGGTCAAATAAGGTCTGCGTCGCCCCAGGTTAGTGCCAGTACCGCAAACACCCACGCGCAAAGCATACACCTCCCTTAGTGGCACAGTATCTGAACAGATCAATATCTGATCTGATCAGATCTATACTAGCGTCCCAGCAGTTTAGGGTTCCAAAAAAAAACGCATTGTTAGTGGGATCAGCCCAGATACCTGCTAGCACCTGCGTTTTCCCCCTCCGCCCAGCCCAGCCCACCCAAGTGCAGTATCGATCGATCACTGTCACTTACAAAACACTAAGCACACATAACTGCAGCGTTCGCAGAGTCAGGCCTGATCCCTGCGATCGCTAACATTTTTTTTGTGGTAGCGTTTTGATTCAGTCGCTTCAGTCAGGAGCTTTTTTACCTGTGAATCTCAAAAAAATAAAAAAATAAAAAATAGTTGTCGTTTTATTGTTCTCTCTCTCACTCTATTCTCTCTCTATTGTTGCTCTTTTTTTACTCCATTCTATTCTGCAATGTTTTATTATGTTTTATCATGCTTGCTTTTCAGGTATGTAATTTTGTTTACTGTGTTTTAGTGTTAAGCATTTTTTTGTTTTCAGGTGCGCCATTCAGTTGCAACGCGGATTTATTTATCTTGACAGCAACAGCGTTTGCTCCCACGATACATAAAGCCGCGACTCCAACGCTGTAGGAGGTGATTTCACCACCACAGTTAAAAAAAAGAGCATATATGCCGACGCATGGGGGCAGCAGGGGGCGGGGGAGGAGCGATTGGCTCCTAATGCCACGTACATACGGTCGAAATTCCGACCGTGTGTACACGGCATAACTTTTGCGGGAGGATGCCCCCATGCATCGGCATATATAAATGGTGCATGTATGCCCATCATTAGAAGTGGGTGGATGAAGGGAGGTATTCTAATGGTGGGCATACCCACCAATCAATCTCTTTTTTTCGTTCAGCCAAGAGGCTGCATGAAAAAAAAAAGATTACAATATATGTCCAGTATGTTGCTGGACTTTGAATGGTTATACCAGAATGATGCCTGCAGGTTTAGGTATCATCTTGGTATCATTCTTTTCAGCCAGTGATCGGCTTTCATGTAAAAGCAATTCTAGCGGGTAATTAGCCTCTAGACTGCTTTTACAAGCAGTGGGAGGGAATGTCCCCCCTCACGGATATAAACCGCGCCATTGGGAAATTGGGAAAGCATTTTATCACACCAATCTTGGTGTGGTCAGATGCTTTGAGGGCAGAGGAAAGATCTAGGGTCTAATAGACCCCAATTTTTTCAAAAAAAGAGTACCTGTCACTGCCTATTGCTATCATAGGGGATATTTACATTCCCTGAGATAACAATAAAAATCATAACAAAGAAAAAAAATGGAAGGAACAGTTTAAAAATTAAATAAAAAAGCTAAATAAATAAAAAAAAAACAAAAACAAAAAAAAAAAAGCACCCCTGCCCCCCCCCTTCTCTTGCGCAAAGGCGTACACAAGCGTTGGTCTGGCGTCATATGTAAACAGCAATTGCACCATGCATGTGAGGTATCACCGCGAAGGTCAGATCGAGGGCAGTAATTTTAGCAGTAGACCTCCTCCGTGAATCTAATGTGGTATCATGTAAAGGCTTTTAAAGGCTTTTAAAAATGTATGTAGTTTGTCGCCACTGCGTGTTTGTGCGCAATTTTAAAGCATGTCGTGTTTGGTATCCATGTACTCGGCCTAAGATCATATTTTTTATTTCATCAAAAATTTGAGCAATATAGTGTGTTTTAGTGCATTAAAATAAAAAAAGTGTATTTTTTCCACAAAAAATGCGTTTGAAAAATCGCTGCGCAAATACTGTGTGGAAAAAAAAAATCCAACACCCACCATTTTAATCTGTAGGGCCTTTGCTTTAACAATATATATAGTGTTTGGGGGTTCAACGTAATTTTCTTGCAAAAAAAAAAATATGTTTTCATGTAAACAAAAAGTGTCAGAAAGGGCTTTGTCTACAAGTGGTTAGAAGAGTGGGTGACGTGTGACATAGGCTTCTAAATGTTGTGCATAAAATGCCAGGACAGTTCAACCCCCCCCCAAATGACCCCATTTTGGAAAGTAGACACCCCAAGCTATTTGATGAGAGCAATGTTGAGCCCATTAAATATTTTTTTTTTTTGTCCCAAGAGATTGAATAATGAAAAAAAATATATATATATTTTTTTTTTTTACAAAAAATTGTCACTAAATGATATATTGCTCAAACATGTCATGGGCATATGTGGAAATACACCCCAAAATACATTCTGTTGCTTCTCCTGAGTACGGGGATACCACATGTGTGGGACTTTTTGGGAGCCTAGCTGCGTACGGAACCCCAAAAACCAATCACCGCCTTCAGGCTTTCTAAGGGTGTAATTTTTTTATTTCACTTCTCACTGCCAATCACAGTTTCGGAGGCCATGGAATGCCCAGATGGCATAAAACCCCCCAAAATGACCCCATTTTGGAAAGTAGACACCCCAAGCTATTTGCTGAGAGGTATGGTGAGTATTTTGCAGATCTCGCTTTTTGTCACAAAGTTTTGAAAATTGAAAAAAAAGAAAAAAAAATGTTTTTTTTTCTTTACTTTCTTCATTTTCAAAAACAAATGAGAGCTGTAAAATACTCACCATGCCTCTCAACAAATAGCTTGGGGTGTCTACTTTCCAAAATGGGGTCATTTGGGGGGGTTTTGTGCTATTTTGGCATTTTATGGCCTTCGAAACGGTGATAGGTAGTGAGGAGTGAAATCAAAAATTTGCACCCTTAGAAATCCTGAAGGTGGTGCTTGGGTTTCGGGGCCCCGTACGCGGCTAGGCTCCCAAAAAGTCCCACACATGTGGTATCCCCATACTCAGGAGAAGCAGCAAAATGTATTTTGGGGTGCAATTCCACATATAACTATGGCATGTGTGAGCAATATATCATTTAGTGACAACTTTTTGAAAAAAAAAAAAAATCTTTTTTATTTTTGTTTTTATTCAATCACTTGGGACTAAAAAAAAAAATATTCAATGGGCTCAACATGCCTCTCAGCAAATAGCTTGGGGTGTCTACTTTCCAAAATGGGGTCATTTGGGGGGGTTTTGTACTTCCCTGCCATTTTAGCACCTCAAGAAATGAGATAGGCAGTCATAAATTAAAAGCGGTGTAAATTCCAGAAAATGTACTCTAGTTTGTAGACGCTATAACTTTTGCGCAAACCAATAAATATACGCTTATTGGCATTTTTTTTACTAATGACATGTGGCTGAATACATTTTGGCCCAAATGTTTGACTAAAATTGAGTTTATTGGATTTTTCTTATAACAAAAAGTAGAAAATATCTTTTTTTTTTCAAAATTTGCGGTCTTTTTCCGTTTATAGCGCAAAAAATAAAAATCACAGAGGCAATCAAATACCATCAAAAGAAAGCTCTATTTGTGGGAAGAAAAGGACGCAAATTTCGTTTGGTTACAACATTGCATGACCGCGCAATTACCAGTTAAAGCAGTGCACTGCGAAATTGAAAAAAGACCTCTGGTCCTTTGGCTGCCAAATGGTCCGGGGCTGAAGTGGTTAAAAAAAAAAAAAAAAAAAATCAGGTTACAAGTTTAGAGTTACAGAGGAGGTCTTGGGCTATAATTATTGTTCTCACTCTACAGATCGCGGCGATACCTCACATGTGTGGTTTGAACGCCGTTTACATATGCGGGCGTGACTTACGTATGCGTTCGTTCGAGCGAGCACACGGGGACAGGGACGCTTTACATTTTTTTTTTTTTCTTTTAAATTATTTTTATTCAAGTTTTCAGAACACAGAATAAAGACCTTGCCATTGATTTTTAGCAGTGCAAAGTTTCCGTAGTCTGATAACTATCCAGTATAAGGGAAGACGTCCCGCCTCCTACGCTTCACAGCATTGGTTCTCACCCTGGGGGGCAAATGATGATTGGCCAGAGGTCACCGAATCCTGGGCTGTTCCTGAAGCCTGCACCGCTCTCCCAGCTCTCCCAATGATGGGACACTATTCCTCCCACTGACACCAATGATGGGGCACTATTCCTCCCACTGACACCAATTATGGGCACTATTCCTCCCACTGACACCAATGATGGGGCACTATTCCTCCCACTGACACCAATGATGGGGCACTATTCCTCCCACTGACACCAATGATGGGGCACTATTCCTCCCACTGACACCAATGATGGGGCACTATTCCTCCCACTGACACCAATGATGGGGCACTATTCCTCCCACTGACACCAATGATGGGGCACTATTCCTCCTACTGATACCAATGATGGGGCACTATTCCTCCCACTGATACCAATGATGGGGCACTATTCCTCCCACTGACACCAATGATGGGGCACTATTCTTCCCACTGATACCAATTATGGGACACTATTCCTCCCAATTACACCAATGATGGGGCACTATTCATTCCCTCTGACACCAATGATGGGACACTATTCCTCCAACTGACACCAATGATGGGGCACTATTCCTCCCACTGATACCAATGATGGGGCACTATTCCTCCCACTGACACCAATGATGGGGCACTATTCCTCCCACTGACACCAATGATGGGGCACTATTCTTCCCACTGATACCAATGATGGGACAATCTTCCTCCCAATGACACCAATGATGGGGCACTATTCCTCCCACTGACACCAATGATGGGGCACTATTCCTCCCACTGACACCAATGATGGGGCACTATTCCTCCCACTGATACCAATGATGTGGCACTATTCCTCCCACTGAAACCAATGATAGTGCACTATTGGCATGGGCCGCTCTGCAACTGCCTGCGATTGCTTCACAGTTGTCCGGTCTTTAGGGGGTGATAACAGACCCCGAGGAGGGCGTTTCCACAACTACTTCCACAAGTTCTTCTGCTTTTTTTCTTTTGTATCTGTCCAGCTCTATGTTCATATCAATCGAAGTGAGATATAATCTCATCTCTGCAAGATCTTCTTCTATCCATTCTATCCTGTCCATCGCTCGTTTATTCATCGTTGTTATCCTGTTCCTCTCATTATGACCAGTGAGGGGTTTGTGCTGCTAAACTCAGGGCAATTAGCACAGGAAACCCAAGTCCCCTTTCACACGATCGGACAGTTCAGATCCGCCTGTCAGTTTTGACGGCGGACCTGAACGGGCGCTCCATGTTAGTCTATGGAGCGTCGGATGTCAGCGGGGAGATGTCCGCTGACATCTGACCCGGTCCGATCCGCCAAAAGCAGCCGTATGTCTCTACGTCCAGATCCGTCGCTATCGGATCGGGTGAGATCTGATGAAAACGGACACGCTGTCTGTTTTCATCCGATCTCTCCATAGAGACCAGCGGCGCTGGACAAGCCCCTCCCCACTCAGTGAGCAGAGAGGGACCTGTCATCCGCCGGCTCAGCGGAGATCAACGGAGAGATCTCCCACTGAGCCGGGGGACAGAGGCGGACTCCGTGCAAGCGGAGTCCGCCTCATGTGAAAGGTGCCTTACATGCATGTCTTATTAACTGCCTGCCTACAGGCAGGGAAAAGATGAATACAGTATTAGGAGGTGGGGGCTCAGTGACAGTGGGTGATAACATGAAAATGTGTAATGTAGAAAATAGAGAAAACCTATGAAGAATGTACAATGACTTACCCAAGGATGCATCCTGTTGTACTGATGATGATCAATATTAGAAGGAGGAGTCCAATCATTATGGCGATTATTAGAAGGCGCCCATCTTTCTTCATTTGATACAAAGCACTGATGATATATTTCACATTGGGATCGGTGACTTGGATTTCTGAATCTAAGGTACTGGTCTCAGCTGTTGGTGAAGACATCCCAAAGCCCTCGGTGGCAGTGACTGAAGGGCTTGTGCTATGTATATTTAGGCTTCCCAAACCATGGTCCCTGGTCTCAGTCATTGGAGGAAGCATCCTGGAGGCCCCAGTGTCAGTGACTGAATGGGTTGCACCATCTTTGTCTAGGCTTCCCAAATCATGGTCCCTGGTCTCCTTCATTGGTGGAAGCATCCTGGAGCCCTCAGTATCAGTGAATGAAGGGGTTGCACTATCTATATCTAGGCTTCCCGAATTGTAGTTAGCATAGTCACTGGTCTTCGTCATTGTTGGTGGAGACATCCTGGGGCTCTCAGTGCCAGTGACTGACTGGGATGCGCTATCTATATCTAGGCTTCCCGAATCGTAGTAGACATAGTCACTGGTCTTCATCATAGTTGGTGGAGATATCGTGGATCCCTCAGTGTCAGTGACTGAAGGGGGCGCCTCCAAAGTGGGATCTGTTCAAACAAAAACAAAGGAAATTAGGATAAATATTCGAATAATAAACACTAGAGCTGAGCAAACCAAGGTGCATTCATGACAATAAATCTATCTCAGCTAAAAATAAATCCAACATTTTTGATCAGTTGGCCAAAATTCACGATGACTTTGAAAAAATGTCAGTGGGGGGGGGGGGGGGGGGGGGGGGTGGCTTTTATGTGATCAAATTTTCAAATCTCATTGACCTGAGCTAAAAATAGATCCAATGATTTGTCAGTTGGCCAAAATGAACAGTCACTTTGTTTGAAATTTTTTTATTAAAAAGGACATGAGTGTGCTAAATGTAGCTTTATATATATCTATATATGTGTAGCTATGTATATATTTATTGTTTTCTTGCTATAAGCAACAAATATTTTTTTTTTTTTTTAAAGTGGAAGTGTATGGAATAATTTTTAGAGAATAAGGATAAGGATATCTTCAGCATCACTTAAATTTGGGACGTATTAAACTGCATATTGGGATGATGGGAATGATTGGATTATTGGCTGCAATACTGAGAACTCTCACTAGATGTCAGTGTAATTTATACACACACATATATATATATATATATATATATATGTTAATGACTCTGTTGTTTCTCAAAATATGTTATTCTTTCCTGCAGTACTTGAAGAAGCAGTTGCTAATGTTTAACTGTTCACTTGCTGATATATATGCAGCTGTACAAAAATTCTCACTATGCACATGTATATCATATACAGATTACCACAATAGCAGAAAGAAGTTTATTCTCACTTCTTCCTTTGGTCCTTAACCAAGGATTAGGATAACACCATTTAATCCATCTTTATTTCACTCTTCAATTTTTTGGAAACGTAAGTAATAAAACTGACTGTACATATATAACCCTATTAAAGTATTTTTACATCACTCAGTCTATCATAAATCTGTAATGTTACATCTGTTCCTATAGTCTATCATACCTCACACTGGTGATCTACTCTCTCTTTACTCTGTTTTTTCTTACTTTCTTTTTTCTTTCTTTTATCTTTGTTCTCGTTTTTGTCTGGTTCTCTTTCCTTCCTCTCTTTTTTCCTTCTTTTTCTAATTTTCTCAAATTCTATTTCTTTGTCTTTATTCTTTTCTGTCTGTTTCATCTTCTACTTTTTAAATTGACTGGTTCCATGGTAAATGGGCGATCAGGTAAGGAGTCGTATTTCTAATCATCGGGGTCATGTTAGCAGCAACTCAATGATATAATTTATTAATATGTTAATAAGTATATATTAACTGTTATGAATTTATGCAATTTTGTCTATTTATAGAATATACCAAAGCTCCTGACGAAGCGTTACTCAACGCGTAACATGTTGAGCAAGAACAAGCTGAGCTGAGCCATATGTTATACTGTCTGTTTGCTGGATAATCGCCAATATTTTTTACCAATATATTATTTGATTGATCAATTATCCAATCTAACTTTATTTGATAGTATGATCATTGTGCTCATAGGCATTTTCTGTCAAAATATGCAAGTTTGTGTATGTATTTTTGTATTTTAAACTTCGTAATAACTTTGTATAATTTTTTTAATATAATTTGTTGGGTTATGCCTATAAAGTCCATTTCCTAAAAAAAATTCCCCTCCCCTTCTTTTTTCGAAACTTTTAATTAAGTAGGACCATACTTTACATAGTTTTTGGTAAACCTAAAGGATATTGTAATCAGATTGTCAAATGTATGGTCAGCTAAGCTCCACAGAGACAGGGACTGATGTATGTGATTCTGAAAAGTGGTGTAAAATATATCAGCACATTGAATAAATAAATAGAAATAAAAAAAAAAAATCTTAAAAAGAAGCACTGACAATTATGTGCAGGCCATATATACAAAGATTTGGAACATATTGACCAGATAAATTACCAGATTCATTTATGTACAATTGGATGGATCGTTCAAACTCTGAAGTCAACATACCAGGATGATAGTGTATCACTGTGTTGCCAACCCACCACATTGAAATTTACTGACACAACACCCAAAATTTACTAGCAAAGCCAAGTTTATACTGACATTTCCAAAAGTTACAAAATGACAGTTTTAACTGCAAATTTCAGTATTTGGGCTACAAGCAAGTACAATGTGCAATTAGCAATGTGACTTAAGGTGGATATATAGGCAAAAAACATATTTCTTATTTTATTTTTGATATAGTAAGTAGCTCAGGGAGAGGAGGGCAAGAAATTAGAATGGACGGCACAAACACGTGAAATTGACTCTCACAGTGACATTGACAGCAGTGTGCAGCAGCACAGATGAGGATGACACCTCACCAACACAACACGTCCCTTTCTGAGTCACCGTGACAGTCTCTCTCCATGTCAGGTAATCCCTTCAGTCCACTCCATTGCAAACAGCGATGACAATCCTGCTCTCTGGCCACTCCACTTGGCTCCTTTGCACCATGACACGACACACTCAGGCACAGCCTCCGGCAGACCCGCCGCCCGCTGACGCCGCATGAAAATACTGTAGCAGGCACTCGTATGGTCTAGGCCAGCTATATTTTTTACTGGCAACCTTTTCCTGTCACTGGCATTTACTGGCAGGAGAAAAGTGCTCTTTTTTTTACTGACGGTTCCAATCAATTTCAATCAAATATCCATTGAAAACAATTAATACTGTTACCCATCTGCTGTCATATGTTTGAAAGTTCTCTTGCGCAGTTAACACTATATTTTTGGCTATGAGATATGATAGATCATTGGTAACTAAACTTTTAAGCTACCTGTATATATTGATCAAATGATTAGTGGAATTTACTGCTACTCACTTGGATAAACTTTTTATTTTGATAACTGTGCAGAATAATTGATCTGGTCATTTGCTGCATTTAGCAATTACCATTTTTTTTACCCAATTCTGTTAGGCCATTGAAACTGATGTTGGTTGATTAGCTCTGCATGTGTATGAGCACTATAGGAGTTCATCTAATCATAAAGCCTTTACTAATGATTGTAAATTTGACACTTACAATTATTAGGTCCACTACTATGACATTAAAGGGGTCTTTCTTTTTTATCAGTAAAGTGGCACAGCCTCTCAACATTCTTATTTGCCAGCCTTGGACCTCCTCTGATCAAATGTTCCATATTTTTAAAAACAGCTGCATGTTTATTGGAGCACTTAGAAGTGTTCAGCCTATTGTGGTATGAAGCAGAACCAGCTCTAGGAGAGAATGTCAATTGTGCAACAGTCCAGGGCTAATCACAGGCCAATTTTTTGGAGGTCATATTCCCAGAGCTAAATCTCTGAAATCCGTGACCGTATGTGAAAATTATGCACTCTTAGAAAATAGCTTTATGGTAAAAAGAATATAAACAAGACTGATTTACACATTCTAAGATATATTTATGTGCTACTTATTAGAAAAGCAAAAAAACATTATTCAGCATATTTCACTTTGCAAAGTGTGTGTTCTCTTTGTTTAGTTAATCAAATAACGTCACTGTTCACTTCAATCATCCAATTATGTGTAAGTAAAATACTGTTTGTTATTTCTTTTCTAATTTACCTTGCACACCATTGGCAATTTAGAGTGAGCATAGCTTCACTTTATTCACTAAGCTAACATTCTATACTCCTTTATTATACATTATTTTATATAGCGCCAACAGTTTGCGCAGCGCTTTACAACATGAGGGCAGACAGTACAGTTACAATACAATTCAATACAGGAGGGATCAGAGGGCCCTGCTCATTAAAGCTTACAAATCTAGAAGGGAGGGTCAAGTGAAACAAAAGGTAATAAGTGTGGGGGATGATCAGATGGAGAAAATAGACATACAGTTGTTAGGTGTGGGTAGGATAGGATTCCCTGAAGAGAAGGGTTTTCAGGGATCGTCTAAAAGCTAATAGAGTAGGAGATAATCAGATAGATTGGGGTAACAAGTTCCATAGGATTGGAGAGGCTCTTTAAAAGTCCTAAGAATAAAAAAAAAACAAAAGCGCTGAAGTCCAGAAAATCTATGAAGGCAATAAGTTGATGGCAAGATGGATATAAAAGCCAAAACAGTTCCACAAGAATCCATCAATAAAGTATATATATGGAAAGGAACCGTTGAGATCCTAATAGTAGGGTTTAAATCAGTAGGGTGTAACATAGGTTTAGCCCTGCTGCTCCATCAACCAACGGGAATACTGACAGCTGAAAAGACAAGACAAGTACAAAGAGTAAAAGAGAGAGCGCACTGGCCCTTGTGTGACACGTTTTAAAAAAAATATATAGACAAATGAATGAAGTACACACACACTGTGTTGATAAAAACAAGCACATCCATAGAGGCTGTGGTTGCTCTCCTGAGTCCAGAAATCCAACCTGGATGTGAAGTGAAATGACCGTCTCTGTCTGAATAGTCCATGAGCAATCGCCGACAAACTGCACGAGAGCTGCCCGCTCTCAGCGAGGATCCTGGAAAGCAGAGAGACTCCACACAAGGACACGTGCACGTAATCCTCAGAAGCCAGCTGACAATTGATGGTTGCTATGACTATGCGTTTCAGAGGGCGTCGCCTCCTTATTCAGGTCTACAATGTTGTCTCATAGGAGCACTTCTTTGAGACCACATTGTAGACCTGAAGAAGGAGCTGGGAAGACATTGTAGACCTGAAGAAGGAGCTGGGAAGACATTGTAGACCTGAAGAAGAGCTGAGTCCAGAAATCCAGCTTGGATTTCTGGACTCAGGAGAGCAACCACAGCCTCTATGGCACTTGTTTTTATCAACACAATGCAATGACAACTTCATTTGTCTATATCTTTTTTTTTTAATAAACGGTGTCACACTAGGGCCAGTGCGCTCTCTCTTTTACTCTTGTCTGGATAAGTCCTGGAGGCGAGCATGGGAAGAGGTGACGAGGGAGCTAGAGAGCGGGAGGTCTTGAGAGGAATGAAGAGAACAATTAGGTTGGTATTTTAAGACTAGGCTATTAGCTATGGGGTAAATTGTGGATGGCTTTGTAAGTAGTTATCAGTATTTTGAATTGAATTCGTTGGGTGAGGGATTGACAGAGAGGAGTAGCAGATACTGAGTGGTTGGTAAGGTGGATGAGTCTGGCAGCAGCATTCATGATGGATTGAAGTAGTAACTCAAGACATGAATAGAAGACCAAGGTTTCTAATATACCTGTTGAGTTTACATACAATGTATACTGCAATAGTCACTCAGTATGTAAAAGTAGCAACAGTACAACTCCTTTGAATAGATTATATTTACATGCTTGTAAAGATAGCGTTGTAAGTGTATGTTTATCGGTGTGTTAAAGTGCACGCTTCTGTTAACAACTTTCTGCTTTCATTTCTGATGCCGGTAACAATCACAAGACACTTTTTATAGGAGGTATGGTAATTAGAGGCTATGATCAGCGGCCTCACATTGCATAGAAGTCATTTCACACACCTCAGCTATGGCTCTGCAGGTTTAGCAACTCCTCCCTGTACAATCCAGTCCTCCCCACCCCCTCCCCTCTGGCCTTGCTTGTTCCTAAGTCAGAAACAAATTCTCAGCCAGTCTACTAATCCAGTGTCTCTCCTCCCCACCCATACACACAATCTGCTGTGGTGTTTTTCATGTTTGCGAGGAGTCAGGATAAACCTGCGAGAAGCTTAATTGTCGAGTCTCTTACTGACAATCTCCCAGCATCTCCCAGCATTATGTCGTAAGACCGTCTTCCTTTTTGTTCCAGAGGGCTTACCTGGCCGGCTCACCTCTCCATAGGAGTGGATGAGAACAGCCTACCGGCCTTCTGTGCCTGTCGCAGTCCTGTGGATTGGAAAACTTTACTTGCTGTAGCTGACTGCATTATTCACCATCGTCGTCTTCAACGTCTGCTTATCCCAGGCTCATTTCCACAGGTATAGGATGTTTTGTTTTTTGTGATGGTGTATAATGCAATTTGCAGTTACTGATTCTGGTGTGCTCTCATCGCTGCTAATGACTGTGCTGACAAATAGAGTCTCTTTAGAGTTCTTTTAGCTTTTGTACAAGATAAGATTTAAACTAGAAAGCCTTCCTACTCGGGGAGTTATAAAAATACACCAAAAATGTTATCAGCTTGTGATGCCCTCTGGTACCACTACTAGTGATGAAAGCAATCATTTGCGTAGTACAGATGCTGGGTGAAAAGGTGAATTTGATCGGCGTTTTTTCATTTGACTTTTTATATTTCTTGCCAGTCAGTCTCTGTGTGTAATGTGGTTTTTATTATTGTTTGACTTTCATGATACCTTATCAGATAAGCTAGGGGAAATAAATATTATCACTCGATTCTTTAATAATATTCAATAAAAGTTTTACGCAAGTACATTTTTGATTTCACTGACTTGTATCTGACATCCAACAAAACTTTAAAATGTAGCTATAATAGGTATTGAAAGAACAATGTATCAAATATTTATTGTTATGCAGTTTGCACAGATCTTTATAAAATAAAGGGAAACAGTAAAGTTGCAATACAATTCAAGATAAGAGGATTAGGAGGGCCCTGCTCCTGAGAGCTTACAATCAAATCTGGCAGTGCTGTATTTACAAGTTATTAAAGTGGAGCTCCGGCTTTTTTTTTTTTTTGTTTTTTTTTTGTTTTTTTTAATCTCCCCCGTAATAGTTGCAGCTTATGCAATCTAAATCGACCTATGCTGCCTATGAAAAAGTTTTTTTTTTTTTTTTTGTACTCACTGTACCTTCCAGTTCCAATGAGCTTCCATCCTTAGTCCCAGATAGCAAGAAATTGTGCTGCAAGTTTGAAAATGACTTGCTAAGCTATTGCTAGACTTGTCAGACTTCATAAGTTTGTTGCACAATTGCAGCAAGTCCGCATTGCATGACCCCAGATCAACTTTCTCTGCAAAAATTCTTAAAGTCTGCTGCAAGTTCTGGTTCAGTTATGTAGTGCAATAATCATCCCACCACAGGGGACAGTGTGGCTGAATTTTCATGCTGTAGACTTGCAGGGCTCTTGCTGTAGACTCGCCACTGCAACTTTGCTCTTGCTAGCCAATTCACACCCAGGCCAATTCTGACATTTCTCTCCTACATCTAAAATTCATATTTTTTTTGCTAGAAAATTACATAGAACCCCCAAACATTATATATGTTTTTTTTTAGCAAAGACTCTACAGAATACAATGGCGGTCGTTGCAACTTTTTATCTCGCACGGTATTTGCGCAGCAATTTTTCGAACTAGTTTTTTTCAGAAAAAAAACTGTTTAATGGTTAAAAAAAAACAAAACAGTAAAGTTAGCCCAACTTTTTTGCATTATGTGAAAGATGAAGATACGCCGAGTAAATAGATACCCAACATGTCACGCTTCAAAATTGCACACGCTCATGGAATGCCGCCAAACTTTGGTATTTAAAAATCCCCATAGGTGACGCTTTAAATGTTTTTTACTGGTTACATGTTTTGAGTTACAGAGGAGGTCTAGGGCTAGAATTATTGCTCTCGCTCCAACGTTCGTGGCGATACCTCACATGTGTGGTTTGAACACCGTTTTCATATGTGGGCGGGACTTACGTATGCGTTCGCTTCTGCGTACGAACTCACAGGGACAGGGGCACTTTACATTTTTTTTTTCTTATTGTTAATTTTAATTTTATTTTTTGACACTTTAAAAAAAAAAAAAAAAATTGATTACTTTTATTCCTATTACAAGGAATGTAAACATCCCTTGTAATAGGAATATGGCATGATCGGACCTATTTACAGTGAGATATGGGGTCAATAAGACCCCACATCTCACCTCTAGGTTGGGAAGCCTAAAAATAAAATAAAAACGATCACGGCTTCCCAGCCGAGGCGGCGCCGCTATTTTAATGCAGAGGCCTCCGAACGATCATAGAGACTCCGGCGACCATCTGGTCCACCGGAAATCTCTATGATCACCATCTGGGGTCTGGCGGATCCTGTATCCAACTCACTGATGGAAGCGGTGAGTCAGTAGAAGCACCGGAGTGCGACGGGAGGGGGGGACGTCAAGCGACGGAACAGCCGCTATGATCGTTCTTATGGTGCAGGGAATCGCCGGCTGAAAAAGCCGATATCTGAATGATGTCTGTAGCTGCAGGCATCATTCAGATATACCTCCACAAAATCAAGGACGTCCTATGACGTACCTTGGGCGCGAAGTGGCTAGAGACTTGACACAAAAATGTGCTACAAATTGGAAAAGTGTCAGCTAGAACTTGTGATTCAACTGCTCTGCAAGTGTACAACTTGACAGTGAAAATGTGCAGCAAGTTGACAGTCTTATAATTCAACACTGCCACAAATTTGTGACAAGTTATCCTTACTATCTGGGGTGTGGGTATCTGAATCCCGCTCTGGGAGTTTCTTCCGGGAAACGTCGCACCTAGCTACCCAGCGTGCACCTCCCGATCTCGCACCTACTCAGTGTGAACAAAATGCAGCACACTCGGTCTATTGCAGGTTGCCCATTGATACCAGGGATTGATGACACATATCCCAGGAGCCAATGGGCAGTCAGATATGACATACCTCACCGTAGCGAGGTACTGCAGAAGTCTATCTATTTAGTGACCCGAAAAGGTAAAATGCTTAAGGCTATGTTTCCACTATTGCGTCCCAAAATTTGCGCGATTTTGCAGCGATTTTTCTTACCGTTATTTAACCGCGTCTTGAAGCAATGCCTGTGTATTCTTGAGGTCTATGGACCTCAAGTCACATCAAAGTGGGACCAAAGAAGTGCAGGGACTACTTTGAAGTCGCTGCGTCTTGAAGTGGCACAGATATGAACAGGACTCATTGTAAATCATGGTGTATGACTTGTCATGCGACTTTTCAGTCCCAAATCGCATGAAAAGTCGCACTAGTGGAAACCTAGCCTTAGAAAAAAATAAACATTCCGAACATTTAAGGCACTGTGATGAGCAACGCCAGGGGTCAAACTTCAAATACATGGTGGAACTCCGCTTTAACGTATCTCAAGAAATATTAGGATGTTCTAAAATGTGATCTCAGTCCCCTGGAATATGTATATTGTGCAGAGCCAAAGTACCCTCTTTACCCTCTTTCAAAAATCTTTCTGCCAGTAACCCAGCAACCTTTTCTGCCCTACCCTTCTAGGATAGCAGGTCATCTAATGTCATTAAGTCCAATATAGAGCCCAAATCCCTGCAAGCCTTGTGGCTTCACTTCCCGTTTCCTACTGCGCATGCGCGAGTCGCACAGCGCTTTGTGAATGGCTGGCTGTCTTCTGGGACACACACATGTCCCAGAAGGCATGGGGGGGGGGGGGGCTCGCCGAAGAAGAGGATATGACGTCCTGCGCCACGGATCAGATGGATCGGAAGTACAGGCTGTACTTCATAAAAAGGTAAGTTAGAAGAAAAAAAAATATTTTAACGAGCGGTGGAGAGGTGGTCTTTCATTTAAGACCTCCTCTTAAAAGTGGGTGGAACTCTGCTTTAATGATAACTTATGCTCTGAATTAGTGTTAACAGAACTTAAGGAACCTACAGTATTTTAGTTGATGCTACTTTTTGTTCATTGTGACTTTAGTGTATATTCCAGCAAGATTCATGTAAACCTCTGTTTTTTCTACAATGTCAATGTAATTAAACACGTATGCACAATTGGAAATTGCAGGTACTGGGAGGGGACAGGTCACCTTGAGCTTCACCAAGCAGTGTCAGGGAATGTTTGAATCAGCATTTAAGAGTTTCACAGGTTTTGGTGATCCCAGCACTGCTAAAGATATGTGATCGGCACAGGGCCAATCAGCACTGTCCAGACAGAGGGTCAGGGCTCCTGCAGCCGCATAGTACAGTCAGAGTAGAATTAAAACTCCTCCTACAAGCTTTACCCACACATTTAGAGAAGTCATAAGGCTGCTATATACTGCTGATGAGAAAGGGTATTTAGCAGTTTATATTTACTAAAATAACTTAATTTCCATGTTCTGTTTACTGTGTGAGACCAGATATAGTGAATGCAGGGTCCTGGACTTAGTAACACTTTAAAGTGGAACTTCAGTAATTTTTTCATCTTTCCATCTATTAAATCCTCTACCCTTGTTGTTTTAACTTTGGATAGTAAAACATTTTTTTTCTGCCAGTAAATACCTTATACAACCCACTTCCGGTTTCTTGTCTGGTAAAAAGCCTAGGCTTATGACATCATGCACAGCTCTCTCTCTAACTGTCATGAGCGTTTGCCAGGAAGGGAGGGGCAAAAGTCATAAGAGGGCCAATGAGAGCTGCAAAGCTGGAGGTGTGCCTCTGTGAGTCTGTGTAAATCCAGGAAGTGAACAGGCAGCAGCTTCAGCTGCCCACAGTTAAAATGGCTGCAGCCAGACTCAGTGGAGGGAGATTTCTGCAGCATATTTGGCAAGTACACAATCCCAGTACATATAAAATAATAAATGGTTGAAGGGAAGCTTCAGAATGGCAAAGGTGTTTTTATTAAAAATTATGTATGCAGACTGCAGTTCCTCTCTAAGGAATGTTTTCCTTCAGTTCGCCTGGAGAGCCAGGTTAAGATTTCTCGGACACTTATTGTAACAATTTTTAGGACATTTAAAATGGACACATTTATAGATCCAATGGCAGCAATTTGTATTCAGCGGAAGGGGGCAGGGCCTCATTAAAATCTAGCATTTATCTGAAATGATGGGTTAAATTGCCCATTAACCCCCCTGGCGGTAATCCTGAGTCTGGCTCGGGGTTACCGCTTTTGGTACTGAAGTTCCCACCCCGAGCCAGACTCAGGATTACCGCCAGGGGGGTTAATGGGCAATTTAATACAGGGGGAAGTTACTTACCTTATCCCCTGGATCCTGCAATGTCCCCCCGCTGTGTGAGCGAGCCGTCCGCTCGCTCGATTCACACAGTGCCGAGTGCCGCTGATCTCCGTTCCCTGCGACGTTACGGGAGCGGAGATCAGCGCCGAAATCAAAAAAGTTCAAAAACACAATACGCATACAGTACTGTAATATTGCAGATTACAGTACTGTATACAAAAAATACACATCCCATTTGTCCCTAGTGATCTGCCCAGTGCCCTGCATGTCATTTTATATAATAAATATTTTTTTTTCTGCCTGGAGACTGGAGATTGTCCATAGCAACCAAAAAGTGTCCCTTTATGTCAAAAGTGGTTTTAAACCAGCTAGAAAACAGCGATAATAAATTAGAATCACAATTTATCATCAAACACTAAATTTAATGACAGTGACTATTCTGCAACTGAGCAAATTTCAGTGTTTTTGATTTGATTACATTATTGAATAATTTTTTATATATATTTTTATTATATTATAATTTTATGATTTTGTGTTTCAAACTTTATCATACCTGGGATGTCTACTAGACTCTGGTTTGGCCAGATTTAAGTGAGTTATTCATAAGAATTGCATGCCTACAATATAAAAACGCCAAATTTCCATGCAAAATAATTGTACCGCTTTCAGCACAAAATTCCGGACAGAATCATACCGCCAGGGAGGTTAAACATTACTTATTACAGAACACTTACCCCTATTAATATGGAGGTGAGAACAGGGAGATGAGGTATTTAGTTTAGCAGGGGACTACTCAGGCAGGGTTGACAACATACCTCCCAAATTTTTGAGATGGGAACGAGGTACACCTATTAGCAAAAGAATGTAGTCCTAGGACACACCCCTTGCCACGCCCCCTTAAAGGAGAATTATACAAACAAAAATGATTAGTTAAACCCACTAGTGCTTTTTTTAACCACTACTATTCCTTTATATTGGCTTTGGAAATTTACAAATGCAGCCATTTAGAAATTGGATGAAAGGTTTAGCACTGGGAAGCACTTTTTGAAAGATAAAAAGTGCATTTTATATACAACTATATACCGCATTTATCGGCGTATAACACGCACCCCAAGTTTAGGAGGGAAGTTTAAGGGAAAAAAAACAAAAAAACTTACATTTAAATGCTCATCAATGCAGCCTTATCAGTGTAATTTTCAGCCTTGTCCGTGACATTTGCAGCCTCGTCATTGCAGCCTTGTCAGTTTCGTTGCAGGCTTGCATTGCAGCCTTGCCGTTTAAAAATGGCACCGCCGAGATACAGAGCTGATGTCCTGTGTATCTCGGCGGCGCTCGGCGGCTTTCGGCTGCACTTGGCCATTCTCTGTTGCTTTAGGCTTTCCGAAAGCCACCGAGAGTGGCCGAGAGCGGCCGAACACCGCCGAAAGGCGCTGAGAGCAACCAAAAGCCACAGAGAAGCTCATAATCGGCAGGGGGATCGGCGTATAACACGCACCCACGATTTCCCCTGATTTTAAGGGGAAAAAAGTCTGTTATACACCGATAAATACGGTAGATCAGACCAAAATGAGGGACAAATGAGCAGGAAAGAGGGACAGAGGGACATTGTTCCAAATCGGGGACAGTCCCTCGAAATCAGGGACGGTTGGGAACTATGTTGACAACACTACTTGGGATTTCAGTGCGGCAAAGGCAGCTTTATGAGCCAACTACAGAAAGTTAGGAGCCCACGGGATTTCTGGTAGGATCTGTATGTATTTTTCTGTACTTGCAGTGTTTTTAGGGATCAAGCGCACTGGGCCCAAAAACACCTCTTTTACAAGTGTTTAGCTGGTTTTTTTTCAGTCTGTAAAAGCACCTTTGTTTTAGCCTATATACTTATGCACATAAATGTGTTTAGAGGCATATTAGGCATACAGGTATATTAGAAGAGGAGCTTCTAAATGGATTTATAGCTAAACGGATAGATATGTGGAGTATGTTTATAGGAATATATGTACTGTATATTAGTGAAGTGACTCATATATTTCATATGAGATCATCATATAATCTTGCACATAAACTAGTATGGGTCATGAGTCAGAGCAAATTTTTAATCTCAGCCTCCCATCAGACCTTGATGTGTAAAGTGAATCATGGTCTCACTACATCTCTTCATAACTATTTACGCCTACCATATAGAAATTATAGTTATGATTATGGAGGCTCAATAACAGCATGTATATTCAGGACATTTAGTAGTGACCTACCTACCCTAAATAATTATAAATATTATCATTATTAGTAACAAGGAACTAACATTGTATTGGTGTAGATAATAAATATATATATATATATATATATATATATATATATATATATATATATATAAAAAAAATAAATAAGAAGGCCAGTATGGTGGCCTGAATTTATGGGAGGAGTGCAGGGGTAGTTAAGCAGCCCACTCACCTGTGGCCTTTGGTTCCTTTGTGCGATTCGTTACGCCACTAGGCCCACTCTTCCTAACTCACTCGGTGTTCGTGAGTTGCGTGTCTGAACTTCCAGAGGCTTTCGGTTCTCCGTTCGTGATTTTTAGTAGATCGAGTCTTGCTCCACTTTCGCAGATAGGATTCGTATATGATTTCTTCATTTCACGTATCATTGTTTAGGTCCCCTGTATCATCGAGGCCCCCCAACGGAACTTACGTGGCTTTTGTTAAAGTCCCCATGCACAGTCTTATTTAGCCTCATGCAAACCACAAACTCGTGGCTCAGTTTGTCAAGCACAAACCCTGAGCGTCCGCTTATTTGCAGTCATTTCATCTCATTCCATGCTCCACAGCCCAGTTCGCTTTCAGTCGCAATTGCGGCACACCGATTCGGGTCTCTGTCATGGCAAATCATTTAATTTGTTACATTTCGCATACCCTTCACTCCGATTCGAATCCAGTCGCATCTGCGATGCACTGATTCGCGTTGGCTCGTCCTAGTCGTTCCGTCTCATGCAATTCAATGCTCCACAGTCTGGTTCGTTGGCAGTCGCAAATTGCCACACACCGATTCGTGCCTCTGTCATTGTAAATCATTTCATTTGTTACATTTCGCATACCCTTCACTCCGATTCAAATCCAGTCACATCTGCGACACACCAATTCATGTTGGCTCATGTTAGTCATTTTGTTTCTTCCCATTCTATGTTCATAGTCCGGTTTGCTGTCAGACGCAATGGCGGCACACTGATTCGTGCCTCTGTCATGGCAATCATTCTGTTCATACCACATACCCTACACTCCGATTCAAATCCAGTCGCACCAGCAATGCGCTGATTCGTGTCAACTGGTGTTAGTCATTTCACCTCATATTCATTCCATCCTCTCATTTCATCCCATGCTCCACAGTCCGGTTCACTGTCAGCTGCAATTTTCTGCACACCGATTCGTGCCTCTGTCATGGCAATCATTTTGGTCATTACATTTCATATACCCCACACTCCGATCCGGATCTAGTTGCTTATAAGCACTTTGTGTCGGCTTCATTTGGTCATTTAATTTTGTCTCCACTTCTTCCCATTATCCACAGTTAGGTTCATTGTCAGTCACAATTACGGCACCCCGATTCGTGTCACTGTCACTTCAATCATTCAGTGGACTTATTTCGTATTGTCTGTGATGTTCTCCTTAAATACAGCACTCGCTTCGTGATGCTTCATTCGTGCATTTTTTGTTTCTTTTTATGCCAGCTCATACGCTCTACAGTTCGGTTCAATGCAGGTCGCTTCATCGAAACCGATTCACTTTAATTTCAGATCGCTGTACGTTATCTCATTATTGACGGACACCCCACAGTATGGCTCACCCTATGGCCCAGTTCAAATCCAGTCTCAACCACGGCACATTGGCCCACATAGCTTTAAGGGCCAAGTGTTCTTAAAGTTGTTTTTCCTTCGAATTCCATTCATGGTCCCAATTCATTCAATTTAACAATAGTTTGCCTTCTCGATAAGGTTTTCCCTTGCAGTCATTACAAGCGCATCTCAAAGTTGCACGATCCAGCCACTCATTCATCTCCAAATGGCATATAATTGAGCCATTCGCCTTTGTCCGTCTGTCCGTCATTTCTCCTCTAGGTCAGTTGAGTTCAGGTAGTTCCATCCTGCACCAAAACCCAACAATCCGGCCCCGGGTTTGACATCCAACTTTTCAAAACAAACAACATCTGGTGCCCAGTAGTACTCGACTGCCTACTGTCGCTTCTAACCAGCCAGTCGAACTCTAGTCCTCTACTACCTTTCCCGACCAACCCCTTGAGTGGCTGCCAGTTCATCAAGCACATCAGGATCCTCCTGCGCAACCTAGGCTTTGACCCCAGCCAGTACTCTGGACACTCCTTCTGAATTGGAGCAGCCTCGGCCGCATCTCAGCACGGGGTTCCAGACCATATTATCAAGAGATTGGGCAGGTGGAAATCCACCTGCTTTGCCTGGTACATCCCAAATTCTCAGGTAGAAATGTTGCTGTGCACGATACCCTCCCTCCCATTCCCCATTTTCAGGGCATTTCTCAGTTCATTTCTCTCTACAAGCATCTATTTATCTTGAGTAAGCCCCCTTTTTTGGTATACCGGCCAGCAGACAAGGGCACACTTCAGGTCTATTTCATGTTGTAAGTCTTGTGGCGTGTTCATATGGTTCACATCCATCCCGGTTGAAGGGCTTCAAACAGTACAGTGTATAATATATATATATAGGAGAGAGAGAGAGACAGTACTGTGCAAAAGTTTAAGGCAGGTGTGAAAAAGTGCTGCTTTAAGAATGCTTTCAGAAATAGAAGTGTTTCAATTTTATGTTTATCAATTAACAAAATGGAACAGAAGAGAGGTCCAAATCAATATTTGGTGTGGCTACCATTTGTCTTCAAAACTGCATCAATTCTTCTAGGTACATTTGCACACAGTTTTTGAAAGAACTTGGTGGGTATGTTGCTCCAAATATCTTGGAGAACTAACCACAAATCTTCTGTGACTATAGTCTGCCTCAAATCCTTCTGTTCATAATCCTTCTCTTCATATACCGTAATCCCAGCCAAATTCAATGATTTTAGGATCAGGGCTCTGAGGGTACCAAGCCATCACTTCCAGGACATTTTGGTTTTCTTTACACTAAAGATAGTTGGCTGTATGCTTGGAGTCATTCTTCTGCTGCAGAATACATTTGGGGCCAATCACACGCCTCCCTGATGGTATGGCATGATGGATAAATATTTACCTGTATTTCTTAGCATTGAGTTTGGCCAACTGCATCTGTTCCTGCACGTGTGCATCTGTTCCAGCTTGCTGTCATAACCACCTCTTTCACTTCATCAATGGAAGCAGCTCCTCTGCTCCACAAATATCCCATCTGCTGCCTGTGCCCCCATCACCTGCATACTACATTCGGCTCAACCTAACAAACTTTCCTATTCTGGAATAACGCTTGGTTGCAAGTCACCTTACGATCAATAAAACCTGGAAAAAACTATTTGGAAGCTTTATAATATGTTTATATTTGTATTTTAAACACTTCCCTAAAATAAATCACTCGGACAATGAATAGTGGTTTACATACTGAACAAAGTCTTTGTTATATTGTTGATAAGTATGAAGAATAAGGCTATTATCAGAGGCACAGCTAAAAAAGGAACACTTTTTGTTTATAACTCTGGCAGGTAATTATGTGACAAAGGGATTTTCAGCACTAAAATAGAGGAAACTTATTACGTTAGAGGTTTTTGGATGAAAGTCAATATGTATTTGTTATGTCACCAAAATTAAGCCTCGTACACACGATCGTATTTTCCGTTGGGAATCGTGTGAGGACAGGCTGTTGATGGAAAATCCAACCGTTTGTATGCTACATCGGACAATTGTTGTCGGATTTTCCACGGACAAATGTTGGATAGCAGGTTTTAAAACTTTCCGCGGACAAATTTCTGTTGTCAGATTTTCCGAGCATGTGTACACAGGTCCGTAGGACAAAAGTCCAAAGTACAAACATGAATGCTCAGAAGTAAGGTCGAGCCAGAAGCGGTCGGTCTTGTAAACTAGCGTTCGTAATGGAGAATTAACAGTAATGGAGAATTGAGCAATTTTCCTTCCTGCCACCTGTGTTGGAAGGAAATAAAATTGAACAATCTATGGGCGGCCTAACAGTGTATTGTATTGTATTTAACTAATTATGCAAACAGATATTCTGCTTGGTTCATTGGATATGCCTGGTTCAATCAAATCTATTTTATTAGTATTCCAACTAACAGCAACTAGTCAAACAGCAATCACATTAATACAGACCAAGACAATATTAATGTCAAAAGTATTCTATTTTTTTAGTATGATTATGTGCCTAACAGACCCATTTTTTTTTTTTATGTACCAACACAGAGATAACTTATCTTTTATACTGTCTTAATTGCCAAGCTTGGGATTTTTTTTAAATAATGTGCAAAACCTTGCTTTGTCGGGAGTTATCCTTTAATTTGTAGCGTACATGTAGTGCTTCTGACCATACATCATAGCAACTAAGATGTTTAGGAGGCTATATTAAAAATAAACTAAACTAAAAAACTAAAACCTAAAAAAAAAAAACAAGAGTCAGTGACTAGAGATTAAAAGCATTCTAATGCATGACATTGTCTGGACAAATGGACAACTAAAGTACAAGCAGCGATGGGGAAGACATTGACCGACAACATTTATCAGAGACAAGCCTAGCATCTAGTATCTGATTTTGTGTCTTGCCCCTGCTTCTACATTTTGATCTTCAATATTATAATGTTCCTCTTAAGCGCTGACCATCATTTCCAGTAGTTTTACAAGGCTTGTGAAGTCATTGGGTCTGAAATGATTTGAGTTACATCAGGTAAGAAGCTGATGACAGACAGCTCTCAATATTACTAATTACTGCTTTCTCATAAAACTAATCATATCAAATTTAAATGTATTCAAAACAGTGATGAGATCATTGGTGACAGAGACAGCAGTTATAAATACTCATCTCAGTTCTTGGTTTATGTTGAAGGGTAACCCCACTTTCGTGGGGGAAGAAATAGCAACTAAAGAAAAAATAATATAGCGTATACAATTGCGACACAAGTCATATAGAATTGAATGTTATTAAAACCCTTTCATGACTAAGCCTATTTCTGACATTTGGTATTTACAAGTTAAAATCCGTATTTTTTGCTAGAAAATTACTTAGAACCCCCAAACATTATATATATATTTTTTAGCAGAGAATCTAGAGAATAAAATGGCGATTGTTGCCATATTTTATGTTAGAGTTACAGAGGAGTTCTAGTGCTCTCGCTCTGACGATCGCAGCGATACCTCACATGTGTGATTTGAACACCGTTATGCGGGCGCGACTTACGTATGCGTTTTCTTTGCTGCGCAAGCTTGCGGGAAAGGGGCGCTTTAAAAATGTTTTTTTTTCTTATTTCTTTTATTTCATTTTAGATAATTAAATTGTGTTTTTAAAAAAAAGAAAAATTTGATCACTTTTATTGCTGTCACAAGGAATGTAAACATTCCTTGTGACAGTAATAGGTGGCGACAGGTACTCTTTATGGAGGGATCGGGGGTCTAAAAGACCCCAAATCCCTCCTTTGCACTTCAAAGTATTCAGATCACCGAAAACGGTGTATCTGAATACCATATATTTTTTAAAATCCGGCACCATTGGCAGCCGAGTAAACAGGACGTCGCTTCCGTGTTTACATCCAGGGGACTGGAACCAAGCCATTTCTAGCTTCGTTCCAGTCTGTCTCTAGCCGCCAGAAGCGGCGGATGTTCGATCGGGCCTCCCGATGGAACGGGAGGCACGGTAAGAGAGAGAGGTCAACGTCCCCTCCCGCTCCTCCCGTATAACAGCCGAGCGGCTTTTACCCGCATTGGTTGTTATACCTGGATAGCCAATTGCCCGCTCTAAACAATGGTACCGGGATGATGCCTGCAGCTGCGGCAGCCGAGGAAAGCCGAGTACGCATATCTGCGTACGCTCGGCGGGAAAGGGTTAAAAAATTACCTTTCCTTTTCGATCTGCAGCCGCTGTAATTTTGAGAAAATGCAATATAGCTACCTGGAGGTGTTCTGTACACAGAATGTACAGCCAAACAAACGTAATTTCCTGCTTGTGTGATTGGCTCACTGATTTTCCCAGAAGTCTGCACTATGATACAAGTCAGATTTCAGGAATCCCCTGCAACAAAAATGTAAATTTTGGTGAGATATTCCCAATAGGAACATGTCTAAAGGGATGCAGGCCCAGCAGCTTTCCAGATTAGTATCCTACATGTGCCACAGCTGATTGATAATTATGAAACAACTCCCATTAGACTCACTTTCCTACATGTACACAGAGAAATGCACAGGGATTTCTTGAGAATAACAAAAATGTAGAAATTTGTAACGAAATTGGTTAAAATCCTTGCAATGTACATTGATCACCCAGAGGGGAATGCTTTTTTGATCAACAAAAGCGGAGTTACACTTTAACCATTGTCCAAAGAGGCTGAAAGAGTTCTTGTTCTTATTTTGCATTATTGAGGCCAATGCTACTGGCTAAATAAAAATGGATATTTGATACTTAACCCTCTTACCTTAAGTGACTCTCTGGTCTTGGTTCTTGGCTAACAAGATCAAAACTACAAAAGGCATGCCATGGCTGGGGGTTGAGAGCTTGGAGTAGACAGTTTATTCACTCAGTACACCTAGAACTAAGCTCAAAAAGAGTAGGAAAACCGTTAGGGTCTAAGTGTGTTGGAGACAGGATGGGTGAATGGGTAACACAAGAAAGGTGCGCAACCGACCTGATGTTATCACAGTGTAAGGCCACAGTGCTGGGTGAGGCCAAACACCATAATAACATCAGGTCAGTTTGAGCGGCATCTCATCTTTGGCATGTTTACACTTCTGGTTGGTGCATTTAGACGCTCGTTCCCATTTTCTGAGCACCAGCGGGGAGATCCTGAAGCAGGGGCGGGCTGGGCCGGGGGGCAGGGATGCAAATGCCCCCTGGGCCGCTCTGATTCCCCAGAAAAAGGCTGATGTGCTGCCAGCGGTGAACATCGCATGTGTTACTGCTGGTGCCATTGATAGGGCTGTACAACCCCATCAGGCGGCAGCTTTATAGTCCATGTCTACACCCCCCCCCCCCCCCACATACCACCAGTCGCCGCTGTCACAGGATCCACAAGGCAGCGGCGCTGACAGTGACAGGCTAGGTGAAGGGAAAGCCTTCAGCTGCGGGGGATTTCCTCCCCCTCCCTCTCCTCTTCACACAGACACTGCCTTTCGTCCGCTCTCTTCCTTTGCTCATTGGCCATGGTCAGAGCCAATGAGAGGGAGGAGTCAGAGCAGGAGAGGATCATGGGACATGTAGTCCCGAGTACCAGGAAAAAAATGGTGATTGCCTGTGAATGGACTGTAGCCTGCAACATGCACAGGGGGAAGGGAGAGAACACCAGGAGGCTGCAAAGAACATCGAGGGAGATAAGAGGGCATCATGAGGTGGTGAGTTGGAGGGAGCCTGAGAGGGAAGAATTATTTCACTTTTCCCTGCTGGGAAGACACTGCAGCTGAGCAAGGTGGTGACCCTTTCCTGGAAGCAGCAACACTGTCAGCCACAGGTTACTTGTTGCAGACCCCCCTTATCTTCTGTGTGGGGCAACAATACAAATGTGGCAGCCCATGCATTGTGGGCACCGCCCCCCCCCCAAATCCCTGCTGCCGCCACTCATCCATGCGCACGACCCCTTTCAGGATGTCGGGTGCATGGATTCCAATGTTTTTTTTTTTTTAAGCACCTGACTAGAGCCAGAGGCTCCATTAGGTTTTCGAAATAGGGTGGACTTGGGGCACAGAGAGTGTGCCCTGATCCCACCCAATTGTGGAGCGGGGTCTCTCTCTGTGTAGGGAAATGTGGAGCGGAGGCACTCTCTGTTCAGGGAAATGTGGAGCGGGGTCTCTCTCTGTGTAGGGGAATGTGGAGTGGGGTCTCTCTCTGTGCAGGGAAATGTGGAGCGGGGTCTCTCTCTGTGTAGGGAAATGTGGAGCGGTCTCTCTCTGTGTAGGGGAATGTGGAGTGGGGTCTCTCTCTGTGTAGGGAAATGTGGAGCGGGGTCTCTCTCTGTGTAGGGGAATGTGGAGTGGGGTCTCTCTCTGTGTAGGGGAATGTGGAGTGGGGTCTCTCTCTGTGTAGGGAAATGTGGAGCGGGGTCTCTCTCTGTGTAGGGGAATGTGGAGTGGGGTCTCTCTCTGTGTAGGGGAATGTGGAGTGGGGTCTCTCTCTGTGCAGGGAAATGTGGAGCGGGGTCTCTGTGCAGGGAAATGTGGAGCGGGGTCTCTCTCTGTGTAGGGAAATGTGGAGCGGAGGCACTCTCTGTTCAGGGAAATGTGGAGCGGGGTCTCTCTCTGTGTAGGGGAATGTGGAGTGGGGTCTCTCTCTGTGCAGGGAAATGTGGAGCGGGGTCTCTCTCTGTGTAGGGGAATGTGGAGTGGGGTCTCTCTCTGTGCAGGGAAATGTGAAGCGGTCTCTCTCTGTGTAGGGGAATGTGGAGTGGGGTCTCTCTCTGTGTAGGGTAATGTGGAGCGGGGTCTCTCTCTGTGTAGGGGAATGTGGAGTGGGGTCTCTCTCTGTGTAGGGGAATGTGGAGTGGGGTCTCTCTCTGTGCAGGGAAATGTGGAGCGGGGTCTCTGTGCAGGGAAATGTGGAGCGGGGTCTCTCTCTGTGTAGGGAAATGTGGAGCGGTCTCTCTCTGTGTAGGGGAATGTGGAGTGGGGTCTCTCTCTGTGTAGGGAAATGTGGAGCGGGGTCTCTCTCTGTGTAGGGGAATGTGGAGTGGGGTCTCTCTCTGTGTAGGGGAATGTGGAGTGGGGTCTCTCTCTGTGCAGGGAAATGTGGAGCGGGGTCTCTGTGCAGGGAAATGTGGAGCGGGGTCTCTCTCTGTGTAGGGAAATGTGGAGCGGTGGCACTCTCTGTTCAGGGAAATGTGGAGCGGGGTCTCTCTCTGTGTAGGGGAATGTGGAGTGGGGTCTCTCTCTGTGCAGGGAAATGTGGAGCGGGGTCTCTCTCTGTGTAGGGGAATGTGGAGTGGGGTCTCTCTCTGTGCAGGGAAATGTGAAGCGGTCTCTCTCTGTGTAGGGGAATGTGGAGTGGGGTCTCTCTCTGTGTAGGGAAATGTGGAGCGGGGTCTCTCTCTGTGTAGGGGAATGTGGAGTGGGGTCTCTCTCTGTGTAGGGGAATGTGGAGTGGGGTCTCTCTCTGTGCAGGGAAATGTGGAGCGGGGTCTCTGTGCAGGGAAATGTTGAGCGGGGTCTCTCTCTGTGTAGGGAAATGTGGAGCGGTCTCTCTCTGTGTAGGGGAATGTGGAGTGGGGTCTCTCTCTGTGTAGGGAAATGTGGAGCGGGGTCTCTCTCTGTGTAGGGGAATGTGGAGTGGGGTCTCTCTCTGTGTAGGGGAATGTGGAGTGGGGTCTCTCTCTGTGCAGGGAAATGTGGAGCGGGGTCTCTGTGCAGGGAAATGTGGAGCGGGGTCTCTCTCTGTGCAGGGAAATGTGGAGCGTGGTCTCTCTCTGTGCAGGGAAGTGTGGAGCGGGGTCTCTGTCTGTGCAGGGAAATGTGGAGCGGGGTCTCTCTCTGTGCAGGGAAATGTGGAGCGTGGTCTCTCTCTGTGCAGGGAAGTGTGGAGCGGGGTCTCTCTCTGTGCAGGGAAGTGTGGAGCGGGGTCTCTGTCTGTGCAGGGAAATGTGGAGCGGGGTCTCTCTCTGTGTAGGGAAATGTGGAGCGGGGTCTCTCTCTGTGTAGGGAAATGTGGAGCGGAGGCACTCTCTGTTCAGGGAAATGTGGAGCGGTCTCTCTCTGTGTAGGGGAATGTGGAGTGGGGTCTCTCTCTGTGTAGGGGAATGTGGAGTGGGGTCTCTCTCTGTGCAGGGAAATGTGGAGCGGGGTCTCTGTGCAGGGAAATGTGGAGCGGGGTCTCTGTGCAGGGAAATGTGGAGCGGGGTCTCTCTCTGTGCAGGGAAGTGTGGAGCGGGGTCTCTCTCTGTGCAGGGAAATGTGGAGCGGGGTCTCTGTCTGTGCAGGGAAATGTGGAGCGGTCTCTCTCTCTGTTCAAGGAAATGTGGAGCGGGGTCTCTCTCTGTGCAGGGAAATGTGGAGCGGGGTCTCTGTCTGTGCAGGGAAATGTGGAGCGGTCTCTCTCTCTGTTCAAGGAAATGTGGAGCGGGGTCTCTCTCTGTGCAGGAAAATGTGGAGCGGTGTCTCTCTCTGTGCAGGGAAATGTGGAGCGGAGGCACTCTCTGTGTAGGGAAATGTGGAGCGGGGTCTCTCTCTGTGCAGGGAAGTGTGGAGCGGAGGCACTCTCTGTGCAGGGAAATGTGGAGCGTGGTCTCTCTCTGTGCAGGGAAGTGTGGAGCGGGGTCTCTGTCTGTGCAGGGAAATGTGGAGCGTGGTCTCTCTCTGTGCAGGGAAGTGTGGAGCGGGGTCTCTCTCTGTGCAGGGAAGTGTGGAGCGGGGTCTCTGTCTGTGCAGGGAAATGTGGAGCGGGGTCTCTCTCTGTGCAGGGAAATGTGGAGCGTGGTCTCTCTCTGTGCAGGGAAGTGTGGAGCGGGGTCTCTCTCTGTGCAGGGAAGTGTGGAGCGGGGTCTCTGTCTGTGCAGGGAAATGTGGAGCGGTCTCTCTCTCTGTTCAAGGAAATGTGGAGCGGGGTCTCTCTCTGTGTAGGGAAATGTGGAGCGGAGGCACTCTCTGTTCAGGGAAATGTGGAGCGGTCTCTCTCTGTGTAGGGGAATGTGGAGTGGGGTCTCTCTCTGTGCAGGGAAATGTGGAGCGGGGTCTCTGTGCAGGGAAATGTGGAGCGGGGTCTCTGTGCAGGGAAATGTGGAGCGTGGTCTCTCTCTGTGCAGGGAAGTGTGGAGCGGGGTCTCTCTCTGTGCAGGGAAGTGTGGAGCGGGGTCTCTGTCTGTGCAGGGAAATGTGGAGCGGTCTTTCTCTCTGTTCAAGGAAATGTGGAGCGGGGTCTCTCTCTGTGCAGGAAAATGTGGAGCGGTGTCTCTCTCTGTGCAGGGAAATGTGGAGCGGGGTCTTTCTCTGTGCAGGGAAATGTGGAGCGGGGTCTCTCTCTGTGCAGGAAAATGTGGAGCGGTGTCTCTCTCTGTGCAGGGAAATGTGGAGCGGGGTCTCTCTCTGTGCAGGGAAATGTGGAGCGGGGTCTCTCTCTGTTCAGGGAAATGTGGAGTGGGGTCTCTCTCTGTGCAGGAAAATGTGGAGCGGTGTCTCTCTCTGTGCAGGGAAATGTGGAGCGGGGTCTCTCTCTGTGCAGGGAAATGTGGAGCGTGGTCTTTCTCTGTGCAGGGAAATGTGGAGCGGGGTCTCTCTCTGTGTAGGGAAATGTGGAGTGGGGTCTCTCTCTGTGCAGGGAAATGTGGAGCGGGGTCTCTCTCTGTGCAGGGAAATGTGGAGCGGGGTCTCTCTCTGTGTAGGGAAATGTGGAGCGTGGTCTTTCTCTGTGCAGGGAAATGTGGAGCGGGGTCTCTCTCTGTGTAGGGAAATGTGGAGTGGGGTCTCTCTCTGTGCAGGGAAATGTGGAGCGGGGTCTCTCTCTGTGTAGGGAAATGTGGAGCGGGGTCTCTCTCTGTGTAGGGAAATGTGGAGCGGGGTCTCTCTCTGTGCAGGGAAATGTGGAGCGGTGTCTTTCTCTCTGTGGCATATTGACCCGGCCGGCCGAGACCCATTTGTTCCACTACTGGGCTCTATCACCTGCACTGGTTGCTAGGATAGCCTGGCATCTAGCAACCAGCGATGTCACAATCCAAAGGAGGAAAGCGAGGCTGAGGCCGCAGGATTTAAAGCAGAGGAGGATCTTATGCCTCCTCCAACGCCTATTACTGTTTGGCTCCACCCACCTCCTCCCTCCATCTTCTCCTGTGCGTCGCCATGCACCTCAGAGCCTGCCTGATGGAAGGGAACTGTCCCTGACTGTGCCAGGACCACCTCTACAGAGTCAACCTGCTTGAGGTGAGGTTGGGAGCAGTGAATGAATTACTGTATAACATATGTGTAATGTGGAGCATGTGTGTCATGGGAGCATGAGCTGGCAGCAGAGGAGGTGGTCACATCCTTAGATCTTAGCCAGGGGTCATGCTGGGACTTGCACCCCAAAAGTGAAGGACTACAGGTCCCAGCATAAACCCCTCAGAGCTCAGAATGTGTCACACACCCCTGCCCCCCCCAACTAGTGAAGGACTGCAGGTCCCACTGCCCCAGCTTAAACCCCTCAGAACGTGTCCCCCTGGCCCTTAAACTAGTGAAGGACTACAGGTCATAGCATGAACCCATGGGATCTAAGGGGCCATATCCTTAAATCTCAGGGGTTCGTGCTGGGGCTTGTTTTAATCCTTCACTTTTGAGGATATGACCCCCAAAGTGAAGGACTACAGGTCCCAGCATGAACCCCTCAGCGCTCAGGATGTGTCACACACCCCCCCCCCCCCCCACTAGTGAAGAATTACAAGTCACAGCATGAATCCGTGAGATCTAAGGGGGTCACATCCTTAGATCTCAGGTCTTCATGCTGTGACTTGTACTCCGTAACTAATTGGGGGGGGGTCTCATCCTTAGACCTTAGATCTTAGGCGTTAATGCTTGGACTTGTAGTCCTTCAATAATTGCAGGGGGGGGTCAGGTCCTCAGCTCTGAGGGATTCATACAGAGACTTGTTTGCACTTTAGATCCTGGAGGCCATGGTGGTACAAGTCCCACAAGGGCCCCGGAGGGCCACATTGTCCTCCCTGCCACTACCCCACCTTTGTGATAATGTAAAACCTTAGAATGTTTTCCCTTATCTATCACTTTGCCACCACTGGCTCTATGGGCCACTTGACTGGACTTGCCCCCCAGGCCTAAGGCTGCCAGCCCTCCCCTGTCCTGAAGCCTCTAGCTTTGAGCAGTGCTGCAAGCTTCTCGTATCCATTGTGCTGGTAGGCTTTATAGGAATCCAGAACCTGTGTGCCACTCCTGTCAGCCCTTTTGAAATACTGTTACTGGCTGTCAGCAACAAAATGCATGGGTTGCTGAGTGCCATCCCTGGCTGCCCTATGACCTTAGGTCCGTGCTTAGCAGAAATACAGATCTACTCATCACAATATACTAGAAGGTAGGAAAAACTTGAGGAAAGGAAAAATGCCTGTGTTGTGCACAGAAGCCGATTAAGTATAAAAGTGTCTGTTCCTGTCTCTGATTCACTGCTGTGGGTTACACAGACCCTCTCTGTTGATTAAATTTTTTAACTTATTATTATTATTATGTTATATTATTATTATTATTATGTTCCTATACTGTATGTCCACATTTTGTCTTTTTTCATTGATCTGACTGAACATTAGAGAACAGATACAAATATTGTTTTCCATTATTTCATTTTAATAAAGCTTCTTACAATAGCATTGGGCAGTGTTAACCTGATTATAGTGACCTTGCACTAATTACAATAATTGTTATTAATACATTCTAATGTACCTAAAATTAGAAGTGGAAATGTGCTAGCTATTGACTGAGCTGTCTAAATGCCGATTAAATTAAAATAAAACCAAGCAATGCAGTGATGATTACTGGATTCTTCCATTCAGTATTATAAGCCTGTTCATTACCTTGACAGCCTCATCCAATAGCATGCACAGTATATTTATTATAGCTGCTTCTGTAAGATGTGTGTGTGTGTATATGTATATATTTTTATATATATATATATATATATATATATATATATATATATATATATATATATATATATATATATATATATACACACACACACACACACACACACACACCAGTGTGTATATACTGTAGAGAAACAGAGAGATAATAACCAAGCAGCAACACTTTTCTGGCGCTGTGGCCATCTTGGAAAGTCCTAAATTCATGAAAGACATGTGACAGTTTTCTTGCTATTTCCAACATGTTCAGAGAGTTCTCATGTGCGCCACCTTTATATTCTGGTACTATGGCTGTGTCAAATTTGTTAAGAAATACCGCCATATAGGTGATAAGAAAAGTGGAGTTGAATAAGACTTCTTCCAAGTCAAGTACATTGTGTTGCATGTGTAAGTATTGTGTTGTAGACAAATTCAGTCTGGGACATAATTATGCCTAAGGCAATTCTACAACATATAGAGATACGGCTTACCAATAGCTACATGACTCTCGAATGTCGTGCCATTTGTTGTACAGATGGTTGACAGATTTCTAACAGGTGTCTTGGCACTTTTTATGAAATGCAGGGACAGTGGTGTTACTAATAGCTTTTAAGCAGTGTTATGCTTGTTCTATGTGAGGTCAGGGCCGTCTTTACCGCAGGGCAAAAGGGGCAGCTGCCCAGGGCCCAGTCATTGTTGGGGGCCCAAGGCAGCTGCCCCTAGAGACCGCGCTGCCCATACTCTAACTGTCAGAATGCTCCCAAAAATCGAAGCCGCGGTTGGGACAGCACATCGCGGATCACTGTACTGGGGATTGCTGTCCACTGTCCACACAGACTGGAATCTCCGCCCCTGTACAACCCCCTTCCTCGCTTCCCCGCTGTTTTGCGGGCACTCTCCTGAACGAAGGGACATCCCTTAAGATGGAGCCTCCTGTTGGATGTAGGACGGGGGGGACGTGGATGTGCTTGACCGATGAGATCACGCCCACTGGGAAGAGTGTGGATAGCGCGCGGACGAGATAAGCCAAGTCCCGAGCTAGTGTGTCCAGACTGCGGAGGTAAATTCATCTGCAGGAAACTCTATGCTTATGCCCCGTACACACGTTCCGATTATCGTACGAAAGATCGTTCGCATTTTGTTGCATACAACTAAGATTGAATACAACAGTGCAAAATGTGTGTAAGATTTTTGTCGTACGATTCTGGAAAAATCTTCCGCTGTGCGTAGCTACGTACGTACCCCCTGTGCCCTTCTGGTTTATTTTCGTGTTTCCGAGCATGCGTGGTGTTTGTCGAACGACTTTTATCGGACGCATACTGTACTGATTACACGATTGTCGTACGATGGGCTGTCGTCCGACCGAAGTTTTCCTGTTTGTCCCTTCGGATTTGGTTGGACGGACTGTCGTGATCGCCTGTCGAAAGCTGCGTACTAACGATCAGATTATCGAACGATCTGTCCGAAAGCGACTTTTGTCATCCGATAATCGGAACGTGTGTACGGGGCATAAGTCTGCTGAGTTACTGCAGCTTAGCATAGAAGTGCTGCATGTTTGCTGACAAAGTTTTTACTGCCCCCTAGCTAGTGTGTGCCCTCCTGACCTTGTGTGTTTCCTCCCAGCCCCCATGCTGTGCCCTCCCCTGTACTGTGCCCTCTTGGCCTCCGTTCTGTGCTCTCCTCACCCCTGTATTGTACCCTCCTGACCTCCGTAGTGTGCTCTCCCCACCCCTGTACTGTGCCCCCAACCCCTGTACTGTGCCCCCCCGTACTGTGCTCTCCTGACCTCTGTACTCTGCCCACCTGATGCCCGTACTGCGCCCTCCTGACCCCTGTACTGTGCTCTTCTGACCTCTGTACTGTGCCCTCCTGACTCCCGTACTGTACCCTCCTGACGCCCATACTGTGCCCTCCCAGCCCCTGGTGTGTGCCCTCCCAGCCCCTGTACTGTGCCTTCCTGACGCCCATACTGTGCCCTCCCATCCCCATACTCTTACCTCCTGACCCCCCTGTACTTTGCCCTCACTCCCTGCACTGTGCCCTGCACTCTCCTGACCCCTTTTACTGTGCCATGCTGACCCCCGCTGTACTGTTCCCTCTAGACCCCCTATATTCTGCCCTTGTGATGCTCAGTCTTTTGCCCTAGTGTCTCCCAAAACCCTGCAAACTGCCCTTTGCTCTAATGAACTCCATACACTGATCTACATCCCACTGACATATGTACACTGTATTGTTGCCCCCTTTCCTCTGCCCTACTGACCCCCTATCCTCTGTCCTGTTATCTCCTGTCTTATGCCCTACTTTTTTCTGTACAGTGCCCTACCTACTACTGATATGTGTACACTGCCCTGCATCCCAAGGCTAGGCTCACACTTGAGTGGGTTTGAGGCCCGCATCTGCCAGGTATGACAGCCCATTTATTTGTATGGGGAGCTGTGCCTACATTTTCAGGGGGGTAAAAAAACGTGCCTGCACCTTTTTTTAAATGTAGCTTTTGCACCATGTGATTTCCCTGCTGTTCCTGTACCCACACACTCGCTAAGTGTTTTGTGTTCTGACTGTGGGTGGTTGCCAGTGTGGAAACAGCTGCGTTTCTGTAATTTAGAATATATATATATTTTGTGTCTGTTGACCTGTTTTTGGTGCGTAAGTGTGGCACTTTATGTTTCTCTGCTGGCATGTGTTGTAAATAAATGGACGCTAAAAGGACAAAAATGGACAAAATCAGTGAGCGGTCCCAAGAAAATGTTTGCCCATTGTCAAATCAATAATAAAGACGGCCCTGTGTGAGATGTACTTGAAAAACAACAGCTCATTTACCTAAACTTTCTTATTATTAGTAGCAAAACAAATGTACCTACAGGGGGTCCCCGACTTACGAACGCCCGACCTACGAACATCCCCTACTTACGAACCGGGCGATGCGGGGACCCTCCGCCATTTTCCGCCGTCCTCCGGTCGCTCTGCGCATGCGCGGCCAGACGGAGCCTCGGAAAATGACGGCAAACATCGAAAATATCCGTAATTTGCCGCGCATGCGCAGAACGGCATTCGACGGAACATCGGAAATGTCCGGAATTGTCGGTTTGCGCATGCGCGGCCGACTTACGAACATTTCCGAGTTAAGAACAGGCGGGCAGTCCCTAATGAGTTCGTAACTCGGGACCCCCCTGTATATTGCACAGAATTTGGTCATTTTTTAAGCGTGTGTAGCTCTACCCCCAGAGGATTTCTCTGCACACCTGAAGATGACACACCTCCCTCATCCAACACTTACCGGCACACCTTGAGTTCTTTTTAAAGAATTTATTAGGCAAAACATTGAGAGGAGGATTAAAGGGGTTGTAAACCCTCAAGGTTTTTCACCTTAATGCATTCTATGCATTACGGTGAAAAACCTCCTGTCATGCAGATGCCCCCCAAAGCCCCCTTTTTACATACCCGAACCCGGTCTTTCCAGCGGTGGGGATGAGCACACCAGCTCCAGCCGGTGTCTCAGGTCCTGATTGGATAGATTGATAGCAGCAGTCGATCAAATCCAATGACTTGGGGGGCGGGGCCGAGTCCTACTGTCTGTGTCAATAGACGCAGCAGCAAGACATGGGAGCATGCCCACACGGGTGTCCCGAGGGAGAGCAGCTCTCCAACAAGGTACTCGAGAAGAGGAGAAGCCAGAAGCACCACTGAAGGACCTCAGAAGAGGAGGTTCAGGGCCACTCTGTGCAAAACCAACTGCACAGAAGAGGTAAGTATGACATGTTTTTATTTTTTGTTTTTTAAAAACTGAACATTTAGATATCTTTTAAGAGAAGATTAGCAAGTGTGCTTGTGCAAACAGTCAATAAGACAATACCGTTACTCTGAGAGATACGGTTTAGCACCTGCAGTATTCTGACTGCTGTAAGACAGTTCTAACTTGTTACAACAGTCCTCAATTCATCCCACTTGCCTAAGCCAGTGATTGATAAAAAAAACATTGGCCACCAAGGTTGGGGCCCTTGAAGAAAGCACAACAATTCCCAGCAGACAAAGATAAAAAAGATCAATTTGCGCAATGTTAGTCTCTTATCAGACCCAGGGCACCCTTTTCTGGGTCTCTGGGCAAGTGCTCTGGTTTAAGTCCTCAGACAGGGATGGGAGTTGGTGTGATGTTTTCCTTTCAATCCTGCTGAGATGGTCCCTCTTTGCCTTCTTTACAAATGGTGGGGGTGCTCTCTAGTACAGCTTGATCATACAAGGCACCCAGATCACACCCGACATCTTCACAGGGTCAATGTTCCCATCTCTGAGGCAAGGTCAGGTGTTATATGCAGTCTCTCCCAATTGTAGTCAGCTGTAAGTTAGGATTTCATTCAAGCAGCAGCAACCCAGTCTTTTCTAACGTTCCTTCTAGCTGTAGGACTGTCCTCCCCTTTCCTCTCAGAAGCCTGCCCACAACCTCTTGGGACACATCACAGGTCCCAGGAGGATGTGGAAACATTCACACAGTGTAGCATGGCTTATTTTTATTTATTTTTAAATGTCAACACTATTAGCAATACACCTAGTTCTTTGGGAAGCACACAATTTCTTTAAACATTGTTGCCACTTTATGGTTTCATGCATATGACCATACATCTGTAATCACTCTGCTGGGGCCTACTGCGTAAAGCCGCCCATTGAGATACATTTGAAAATGCGGATGTATATGGTTGTGCATTGGGGGTTGAGTAAAGCACCCACCTGTGCACAGATATCTGCTCTGAATGCAGACAGAATAAAGGCTCATAACCTTGTACAGCAACATCTTCTGATTAATCTCAATGGTGGGCTGTACGTAGCTGCTGTGGGTCCCAGCACAGCGATTACAGGCCCCGTATTGGTCACATGCATGAAGCCATAAAGTGACAACAGTGTTTAAATAAATGGGTAGAGGAAAAATCTGCGCTTGGTAAGACTTAGTATAAAAACCAGCAGCTGAACACCATAACCCAGATACTGGGCACAGAAACTATAAAGAAAAGAAAAAGTGCTGCGCTTATACTATAAATAATAATGTTGAAGCGATTACATTAAAGTGCAAACCAAGTGTCAATCTATACACAAATATAATGACATATGTGTGCAACACCAGATCAATGAAAATATTTGATGAGAGAAAATATTGAAAATCAATTAAATCAATCATAAATAAAAGTTCATGTGTTTAAAAGAAAAATCCATGTGTTTAGAAAAAAGTATATATAAAAAATATTATTTAAATGTCCATATATATTCCAAAATCAGAAAAATGTTTAATAAAAAATTGGATACTTGATTGCTTAATTTGTTGTGTTTGACCACGTGGAACCCGTCACCTCTAATCACCACTAAAAGATGGAGGCTTACCAGATCCCCGGTGACCCCGCTGTTAGGGGAGGTCAAACAGAGCGAATTGGATCACAGATCCCACCATAGATGTCCAGATGCCAGAGATTGTCCCAATCTCCCAGGTGTCTCCTTAGCATCAGACTCAGATGGTCACTCACGGCAAACTAAGGCCCCTTTCACACTGGGGCGGCGTTGGCGGTAAAGCAGCGCTATATTTAGCGCTGCTTTACCGTCGTTTTAGCGGGGGTATTTGGCTGCTAGCGGTGCGGTTTTAACCCCCGCTAGCGGCCGAAAAAGGGTTAAAACCGCCCACAAAGCACCGCTGCAGCGGCGCTTTGCCGCGGCGCTTTGCCGCGGTGTCCCATTGATTTCAATGGGTAGGAGCGGTGATGCTGCTAGCAGGACTTTTTTGACTGTCCTGCTAGCGCACCGCTCCAGTGTGAAAGCCTTCTGGCTTTCACACTGGAGTGAAAGGGGCCAGATTTTTTCAGGCGCTGTATAGGCGCTATTTTTAGCGCTGTAGCGCCTGAAAAACGCCCCAGTGTGAAAGGGGCCTTAGTGAGGGTAGAGGAAGGTGAAAGGTTTTCAAGCTTCTGGAGAGGCTGGCCTGCACAGGTTTGGCAGATGAAACTCTGGAGGGACAGCAGGGCTTAACCAGCAGGTGTGTCCGGAGACAGGAATGAGGACTCAGAGTGGCTGCTGATTAAGCCCTGCTGTCCCTCCAGAGTTTCATCTGCCAAACCTGTGCAGGCCAGCCTCTCCAGAAGCTTGAAAACCTTTCACCTTCCTCCACCCTCACTAAGTTTGCAGTGAGTGACCATCTGAGTCTGATGATAAGGAGACACCTGGGAGATCGGGACAATCTCTGGCATCTGGATGTCTATGGTGGGATCTGTGATCCAATTTGCACTGTTTGACCTCCCCTAACAGGGGGGTCACTGGAGATCTGGTAAGCCTCCATCTTTTAGTGGTGATTAGAGGTGACGGGTTCCACGTGGTCAAACGCAATGAATTAAGCAATCAAGTCACACTATCCAATTTTTTTTATTTTTTTTTATTTTGGAATATATATGGACATTTAAATAATATTTTTTATATATACTTTTTTCTAAACACATGGATTTTTCTTTTAAACATATGAACTTTTATTTATGATTGATTTATTTGATTTTCAATATTTTCTCTCATCAAATATTTTTATCTGGTGTTGCATATATATGTCATTATATTTGTGTATAGATTGACACTTACTAATTTTTTGGTTTGCATGTTTGCAATTTAATGTAATCAATTCAACATTATTATTTATAGTATAAGCGATGCACTTTTTCTTTAATGTTTAAATAAAACTTTTCTTCCCAAAGAGCTAGATGTATGGGATATTGCTAACAATTTTGATTGGAAAAAAATAAACAGCAGCTTAGCACAATCCTTTCAACATTCATCCTTTATTGGGCCTTGTTAAATTTAGAACGGTCTTAGGCATTTCAGATATTATATCCTTATTAGATGCTGAATAAGGATGTCGTGTCTAAAAGGTGGATACTGTGTAGCTGATGGTGAATCGTATTATATGGAAAGTCCAGTCCCAAATTCTTCTCATTGGAACTTTCTACTTGTTTCCTGTTCCATCTCTTTTCTATGGACCAGTGATTATCAGAGATATTTCATGTGGTGCAGTCACAAAAGACAGCAATATTGTTTAGCATGAGGTTGAATGAGCTGCTTTACTTATTCAGATGAATGTTTCTTTTTGTTATCTCACCTCTTCCAACAACTTGTCTATTGACTGCACAGTTCATGATGCATATAATGTTAGCACAAGCTGTTTTTTTTTTTTTTTTTTCCTTTTTTTTTTTTTTTTATTCTAGTTTAAAGCCTCAGTATTTATTTCTGTAATACAGTTAGGCTGCATATACAGTAATACATAGGCTCTGTTTTTTTAATCGCTAAATGCAGTGGCCAGGGCTAAAATTCCCTAGGCTGATAGCACCTCTGGAGGCCTGGATTACCACTTTCACACATAACGCAGTGACTTCAATCTTCAGCTGTCTATCAGGCCCCCTGCACGGTACTTCAATCAACAGTGAAGCTAAGGAAGCATGTTAATTGGAACACTTTTTAAAGGGGTGTTCAATAATAAATACTGAGACTTCCATTGCATAGCTCCCAATTGTCCCTCATTTGGAGGGAATTTCCCCCCTTTTGAAACCAAATTTCCATGTCCCTTGTTACCCCTCCTTTCTCTTCTTGGTCTGAGGTGTAGACCTTTATTAAAATATCCGCTGACACCCGCTATCCCATAGGGGTAAATGTCCGTTTTTCATCCAAAAACGGATGGATGGAAAACGGACATACGGTCCGCACGTGTGAAAGGGGCCTTAGTGCTTTATCTGCATTAAATTAGCCTCAGAACCTGTGTAATTCATATAAGTTTGGTTTTAAAGGGATGAGATGGCAACCCTAAAGTCAGCGTAAGGGAAAAGTAGTATAAAAATGTGAGGGTTTAACCAATCATTTATTAATATACAGTAATGGGAGTGTTGAACCAAGTTAATGCTCAAGTCCCAAACATGCCTAGTGTTTAGGCACATTACTGTGCGTTTAGACGCATCAGGCAGTTTTTCTGGCGAAACGCTCTACTCTTGAATGCGCAAGTGAGTTTTTTTTTTTTTCTGCCTCTAAAAGCCTATGAGTGCAAGGACACACAGGATAACGCATAGAGGCAGAGGCAGAAAAAAAAGTCAAACGCCTATGACAGCTGTGCTTTAAACGCCAAGTGTGCATGAGACCTTGGGAGAAATAATTGCTAAGAAAATCGGTATCCCAAAGACTCAACCTGCAAACCTGCTTTAAACCAGGGGAATTTTCTGAATGCAATGGGCCTGGGGGCAAGAATTAATGTTAGACCCGACTGTTTGTGTGCAATAAGGGAGAGCCATGCCATACTGCAGCCACCTTCACATGTACATTTTTATTAACAACCCCCTATACCAAAAAAAAAATTCAAACCAAATGATGGGTATGACGAGATGTTGCTGATAGTGGGAGGATATCAGAGGAACATAAAACCTGAGTCTAAAGCCTTGTACACACAATCGCACTTTCCAACGGGAAATGTTCGATGGCAACTGTTGGTGGAAAATCTGACCATGTGTATGCTCCATCGGACAATTGTCAGATTTTCCGCGGACAAATGTTGGCTAGCAAGTTTTCAAATTTTCCGCGAATAAATGTGTGTTGTCAAGTTTTCCGAGCGTGTGTACACAAGTCCATCAGACAAAAGTCCAAAGTACAAACACGCATGCTCGGAAGCAAGGACGAGCCAGAAGTGGTCGGTCTTGTAAACTAGCGTTCGTAATGGAGAATTAACATTTGTGACGTGGCAAATTATGAAATCTTGAAATGCAGCGCATATTCTCTTCCTTTTTAATGGGATAATAATGAAGCTGCTTTGCTGATGATACTGATGGAGTTATTGCAAACAAATTTTCAAAGGCTTTTTTTTTCTAGTGATATCAAGAATAATATTGTTTTTTATTTTTTTTTATTTGGGCAAGTTACCACAACACCATTCTTCCATAGTTTATAAGCTCCAAGATACAACTATGTTGGTGTCCCTTGTCAATTTTACATTGCATTTTTTTAAATGTAACTGCCTACTCCCAAACTATCGTTTGAAGTAAAACACATAGCCAAGTATAATTCGCCACATTTTTTTTTATTGTGCATTAAAAAAAGAAAACAAATAAATAAAATTAGACATGCTATCTGCCAATAGAACACCAAAAAGTGCATTCTATGCATCCAAAAATATAGACAATATACCAAATCAAATCATTATTCAACCAAAAAAATAATGTCAAAGAAATAACTCCAAGGCCAATAATAACATGTTATTTATCTCCTCTGATTCCGCAACATGGCTGGTTGACAAACGGCCGTTCAGAAACAAACTGAAAAGCGAGAAAGGAAAAGTGCAAAATAAATGGCGTGAATCAACACTCACCAAACTTCTACTAACACGAAATTAGCAGAAGGAGCCTAAAGGGTGTCACTAAAGAGCTCAAAAACAACGTAGTACATCACTATGTTCATAATTGTTGGTCAACAATTGTATGGCGGCGTGTGTGTGCAAGACAAGTTTGGGCCAACGCCCTTCGGACAAAATTCCATGGTTTTGTTGGCCAACAATCCGATCGTGTGTACGAGGCTTAAGAGGCACATGCAGCACTCAGCACAATCATTAAAAAAACAAATTAAGCCTTTTCATTAAATGTGCTTTTCAGCCTACCTTACAGCAGAGCTTCATAAAATAGTCAGCAGCTACTCAGCAACCAGGCAGCAAGGCAAAGACAAGTAAGTAACCTTTACATCAGGAGTTCTCTGTTCACATCAGGACTCCCTTCTTACATTACAGTACCCCTTTATATCAGAGCATCATTTCATATCAGAGTCCCCCCTTCCATAAGATCCCCCCAGATCAAAGTCCCCATCCTCCGATACATCAGAGTCTCCCCTTACAGTGGAGTCCTGCCTTACATGGGAGTCTCCTCCCCCCAAAACAGAGTCCCCTCCTCCCTTACATCAGAGTCCACCCTTTCGCTTGGAGTTGCCCCTTACATAAGAGTCCACTCCTATACAGAACATGGACCCTGTAAGCAGAAGAAGGAGAAAAACAAATGGAAAATGGGAGGAATAAGAGCAGGGAGACTGTACATGCAGGTTATCTGCTTAGACTGAAACAAGCTGGAAGACAGTAGTCTGCTTTTAGTATCAATAGGGTAATTATTATTATTGAAGTAGACGCATGCCAAATCATTAGAACTATAATAATAGTTTTGTTTGAATAGAAAAATAAACAATGTGAAGTGCCGATATTTCCTGGAGAAACAGCCCACATGGTCCCTGCTAAAGAGAAGGATCACAGTCTGGAGTATCAATTACTTAAAGTGGAGGGCCCACAAAAAAAATAAAATAATTAAAAGTCAGCAGCTACAAATACTGCAGCTGCTGACTTTTAATAATCGGACACTTACCTGTCCAGGGGTCCAGCGATGTGGGGGTATGAGACCCCCCCCTCGTTCTCCGCTCTGGTGCCGGCATTCTTAATGTGGGCACCCGGCTGTTTCTTCACAGCCGGGCACCCACTGCGCATGCGCGAGCGGCGTCGTGATTCGATGCTCACTCATCTGGGACACATGACAGGTCCCAGATGACTGTGCAGCACCTAGGGGAAGTGACGTCATTGCCCGGGCAATGAAGGTGGCAGACTACGAGGGACCCCCTAGCAACAGACATTTAGAGGTGAGTAAAACATTTTTTTTTTCCCATTTTTTTTTTTTTCTTTTTTTTATGATTTTTAAGGCAAATTTTTTTTTTTTTTTTTTTTTTTTTTTTTTTGTAGGCAACACCACTTTAAGGAAAGTTCGGTATTCAGACTTTCTTTTACTCTTGTGTATATCTCGGTAATATTGTTATATACCTTTGTTAACATTTGAGTATCTGCATTAATTTAATGAAAGCATGTAAATTAGTTTGTCATCAGTAACCCGTGTTGGTATAAATATTGTCACTATAGATTTCATTAAAACGAAAAAACTGATTCTCAGGTCAGAATAAAATTAGCCCTTCTTCTGTCACTTCAGTTTGAAGATGAGCTTCAGGTTCAGGTTGAATGTTAGTTTGACCCAGAATAAAGTAATTCACCGCTCCAGAAAACACCTGTCTAATGCAGTTCGCTGCTTTAGTGACCAATTACCAATCATGCACCTGACCTTTGAACTGTGGTTGAGTGGCTTAAATTGGTCTATAATAGGGGCTTTTATGTGTCAGGGTTCTCAGCAGCCTTTTATCAGTGTGTGTGAACATTTGGAGTAGAAGAGCAGTTTAATTTTTATAATTTTTATTTTATTTAATGTCTGCCTTCTGGCAGTGGATATGCTATACAGCCATAGAACAGAGAGGAGATCATGGAGTGGCTAACCAAGCCTTCCTCATCTTCCACCTCCCAGGTGAAGAACAGTGCATTTTCACCCGCAGCTGCAAATGTGCCCTCTTCCGCCTTCTCCAACATCTAATCCCTCTGTTGCCCTACAAATTGGCATGGATGTGTCATCACAATATTTTAGTACAGCATGAGTAACAATGATGTAGGAACTTCCTTAGGAATTCTTGTTATCTGATGTTGAGGAAGAGAGCACCGGGAGCACAGAGAGCGAAGGGACAACAAGCAATTGCCATTGATGTTCCTGCAGTTGCAGCTTACTGCCAAGTGGGCTTGAACGATGAGGAGGGTGGGCATAATGGGATTGCAGATTGTACCTGGGTAACAGAGATTGTAGATAAATACGATAATAAAAACTATGGTCACTAAGGCTCCATGCACACTGGGCTTAAAAAATGTTGGTTCTCTTGGAGTAAAAAGCGCTCATATAGAGCATTTTTCGTACAAAGTTTGGACGAGTTTAGGATAGTTTTATGTTTTTTCTGCCAATAAGCTCCAATCAGAAACGCAGAAACTGCCTCGTTGAGCTTAAAATATGCCTGTAATCGTCCTAATGTGCATGGACACATAGGATAACATTGATTTGCTTCTACAGGCAGAACACAAAACTCCTGTAGAAGCAACGTTTTTTTAAGCCAGTGTGTATGGAGCCTAACACTTAGGGGCATATTTATAAAGCCGAAAATGTGATATTCACATTACAAGAATTTAAAACACATTCACCAGGAAGATTCACTTGCAGTAAATGTTTGGTGAATGACACATTCAATCTTTAGAAATACACCCTATGAAATCAGACCTATCTATAATGTATATGTATACAATAATGTAATACTACTACTACTAAAAAATAATGTAATTACTATAATATCTTTGCTAAGTCAGAGCTGCAGCATGCCACAGTGCAGTGCAGCTGTCTCTTAATAAGTTGTTGAGGTGCCTGCACTACACTTTCAAACTCATAGCAAAATTGACATATCCACAAAGTGCATTCCACTGGTTTGGGTGCTCCTGTGGAGTCCTTGAATCTAGTTTTAAAGCATGATTGCTTATTGCTGCCAGCAGGCTTGACTGGGACAATTCTCATGTGCACCAATGGTACAATTGGGCAACAATGCTAGCTGACTGTAGAGTCAGGACCAAAGACTGTCCCTTTACAGCTGCTACACAGATCTTTACCCATTGCTTATGCTAAGAGGTATCTCTCAGTGGAATTTGCACTAGCCATCCTCCTAGAATGCAATCTTGACTAGTTTATAGTATTATAATTCACATTACAGGTAATGCGTATATGCACTGTTTATTGCTGGCTTTGCTGATATGTGTTAGAACAGAGAACCCAAATTACTAAAAAGCTCCTTTAGGAGGTAGTGCTACATTCTTTTAACAGTCCAAGCTGTCCTGACAAAGTAGCAGTTAGAGTTGAGATAAACCATTTACCACTAACTGGGGTGCTCACAGATGTATTTCTTTATGTAAAGGATAAAAAAATGTTGCTGTAATTGCTTAACAACTTGCTGACCAATGCAAAGTACAGCCATGGCCAAAAAGTTTTGAGAATGACACAAATATTTAATTTTCACAAAGTTTTTATGATGGCAATTTGCATATACTCCAGAATGATCAGATGAATTGCAATTAATTGCAAAGTCCCTCTTTGCCATGACATTGAACATAATCCTATAAACATTTCCACTTTTGTGAAGAAGGCTTCAGTGCGCCCAAGATATTTCCCACAGGTGATTCAGCTGCGGGATTGGGGCACCAGCAGTGCAGAGCTTGCATGGCAGCAGGCAGGTGTGAGGGCATCTGCACCCACAGGGAGGTAAATACTTTTGGAGGATGGCCTGATGTCAAGAGAGGCAACAAAGAAGCCACTTCTCTCCAGGAAAACATCAGAGACAGACTAATATTCTGCAAAAGGTACAGGGATTGGACTGCTCAGGACTGGGGTAAAGTAATTTTCTATGATGAATCCCCTTTGCTATTGTTTGGGGCATCCGATAAAAACCTTGACCGGAGAAGAAAAGGTGAGTCCTGTTCATGCCAACAGTAAAGCATCCTAAGACCATTCATGTGTGGGGTTGCTTCTAAGCCAAGGGAATGAGCTCACTCACAAGTTGAGACACACAAGTTGGCTGTGTTATTTTGCCTAAGAACACAGCCATGAATAAAGAATGGTACAAAAACATCCTTCAAGAATAACTTCTTCCAACCATCCAAGAATATTTTGGTGATGCACAATGCCTTTTTCCAGCATAATAGAGCACCTTGCCATAAGACAAAAGTCATAACTAAGTGGCGTGGGGAACAAAACATGGAAATTTTGGTCCATGACTAGGAAACTCCAAAGACCTTAATCCCATTGAGAACTTGTGGTCAATCCTCAAGAGGTGGGTTAACATTGACCTGGACAGCAAATGGTTAAAAAGTGTAACCTGGAGTTGCCACCACATTTAACAGTTGGTAAGCTGCAATATATTTAATATTTGCATTTGCATTTATATACTCCTGATGCTTGCAGTCCTTCAGCCTCCTGCTTTGACTATGAAAGCAATAACCAGCCTGTGTTCCTATGTTTATGTTTTTATGATATTATATATTTACTTAGTAATGACTTACTATCGGTGTCAGTTGCAGCACATTCCTTACTATATACTTTTGGTAAAAAATAAATATAAGACCTGCCCTCTATATTTTCTACCCCACCGCGCCAAATAGTGGTGAAAATTTTAAATTATTAAATATATCGGTGAAAAAAATAAATAAATAAATCTGTGAAAATAGCTGCTACTTAAATAAATATAAAAATGTAAAGTCCGCAATTTGACCCAAAAATATATAAATATATCTAGGAAAAACTAGTAGCGCTTATGTGAAAAAAAACTCATACAAATTTCAAAGTACAAACAAGTGATATACAAATCATTTCATATAATGAATAAAATTATTAAAATCAGAATACATATAAATCACCCAGTGAAAAAGTGATAAAAAGTCTGTGTCCTTCCTGTTGCATTCTTCCCCCTTCAGCAACAGTTCATCTTAAACCTTTCAGCTCATCTGCCTCTAGTGACTGACTGATTTTAGGCACAGTGCCTGTGAATAGAGAGCAACTGAGCATGTGCAGAAGAGTGAGACAATGTATTGCTGGATTTTAAACAGTATAGACACTTATTTTTAATGTTTTACATAGATATACCTGCAAAAGGGGCCAGTTTGAAGTGATCTATCAGGACTTAATTTTCTTACTGAAGTTCCACTTACAGGTTACCTACCGATATATAGTAGAAATGTGTGCACATATCACCAGCGCATGCGCAGCGAGACTGCATATGTTGTCTGCTGCATCCAGAAGATGGAGCGCAATCTACATGCGGTCTACATGCCCCACCCCTGCTCTCAAGAATCCAAAACAATTGGAGCCACTCACCAACCATCACCGACCCAATTGTGTGGTAGGGTGGACGTTGTGAAGTGGGAAAGTAATCCCCCCCCAATGAGTCTATGTTAAGCCAGGGAAGAGCATATCAGCTATGGAAAACACACCTAGAATACTTAAAAATCAAATGGTTTAAATACCGTTTTATATAAATATAGTTTGCTTTTGAAGGTCTTGTTTTGGAAGAACAAAAACTCTAACTACTGATTATTCAGCATTTGGTTTAGGATTCTGTAGTTGCCTATTTTATTAGGAGAAGGCTGAGAATTAAAGTATTCTAAAAGGTTTTTTTTTATACATACTCTGACACATGGGTATTAATCAACTATATCTAAAACTTCCTCTACATACTACACTCTCCCTTGTTAAATGGAAATGGGCTCCATTTTTCTATCAAGTAATTTTTTGTGGCCACAGAGGACAGGGCCCTGTTGTATAATTAATATCTGCTATTGTCTAAGTATTGGACATATCCATTTCCACTGAGAATGGTGAGCTGCAACAAGACTAGAATACTTATTTGTACATTAAAATAAAGTTCAAGTTCATCTCAAGATCAGTCCTATAGAACAATGTTTTATGTAACTCCAGTCTGCAGCCCTAATCCTCGGGACTACTAATAGCTTGCCTTTAAGGGTCTTCATTTCCACTAACACTGGGGGCCTAATTTGCTAAAATGTGATCTGAACCAGTGTTCTCTTACATTATCTGGTCACAAGCAAGAAAAATAAATCCTCTTCTTCACATGATTCCTACACAGGTTTAATTTCACCTCACTTGACACTATAGTAAATAGTGTACTGAAAACTACATTAAATATATTTTTAAACACAACTGGTCATACACTAGCGTAATTTTGTTTGAAAATGTTTGTTTTCAGCTGCACCCATTCAAATTTCTAATTGTTAGTGGCAGTGCCGGGACAAGGTCATCCAGTGCCCAGGGCTTAAATGCCAAACAGCTGAACACCTCCCGTTGAGGTAGCAGGTGGGGTGGGGTAAATAGCAATGCGCGCAGCACATCTTAACGAAACTTATGTCACATATGAGTTTAACAGCAGTACAATTCTATCCTGCAATTAAATATGGGGCTCACAGTGATTTAGAAAGAAATTCACCAGCATCAGTGTAAGGAAAAAATGCCTCTGCATTGGTGGGGTCACTGGAATGAAAAATGTGGTGTGAGCCTAATGACTGATTTGGCGGTGGTTTGAAGGAGGGGAGCTGGGAAGGTGGGGGCTCTGTGGGGTGCATTTATCTAGGGGGCCCTGTGTCACTCTGAAGCAGTAAGGCTTTATTCCCAGGTGCAGCCAGTGGGTAGTAAAACCAAGTGGGGGGCCTGTGGCTTTATTGCCCCAGACCTGAACACTAACATACTCCTGCTCATGGCTATATACATGTCAAGGCAAAACTTAAACAGCATATTACTTTTGATGATGGGTGTTGCCTGCACTGGACGTGACTAATGCAGTTCTAAGGGACCAAGCCACTGCTGTGCACATGATTTTGTCATGGTAGTACAGCAGTATCACACCCTTTCATTAGGGTCCCCAAAGTTCCCACTCTTAACCGCAGGGTCGCCAGAGTCACCCCCTCACATTAAGGTTACCAGATTCCCCTCAGCTTAAAAGAGGGTCCCCAGAGATCCCCCCTCACATCAGGGTCCCCAGAGATCCCCCCTCACATCAGGGTCCCCAGAGATCCCCCCTCACATCAGGGTCCCCAGAGATCCCCCCTCACATCAGGGTCCCCAGAGATCCCCCTCCCATACAGCAAGGTCCCCAGAGATCCCCCCCCATACAGCAGGGCCCCCAGAGATCCCCCCCCATACAGCAGGGCCCCCAGAGATCCCCCCCATACAGCAGGGCCCCCAGAGATCCCCCCCATACAGCAGGGCCCCCAGAGATCCCCCCCATACAGCAGGGCCCCCAGAGATCCCCCCCATACAGCAGGGCCCCCAGAGATCCCCCCCATACAGCAGGGCCCCCAGAGATCCCCCCCCATACAGCAGGGCCCCCAGAGATCCCCCCCCATACAGCAGGGCCCCCAGAGATCCCCCCCATACAGCAGGGCCCCCAGAGATCCCCCCCCATACAGCAGGGCCCCCAGAGATCCCCCCCCATACAGCAGGGCCCCCAGAGATCCTACTTCTATTATGATCTGATTCTTCTTTGTGGAGCTACAGGACATACACAAGGAGGCTCTGAGACATGGCACTTAGCCAGGCAGAAAGTTACATTCTTCTCCTACTCTGAAGCACCCGATTGGTTGGTGGGACGCCAGAGGTCCTACCAACCAGCCACAAGCACAGAGAGTGGGCAGCGGCAGGGGAGGTGAATGTCGAGTCTGACAGCCAGCAAATTTTCACAGACATGGGCACTGCTGCGCTGTTGATGAGGATCGCAACCACAGCAGATACTGAATGGGCAATTGTAAATGGAATCCAATAGTAGCAGAGGCGGAGTCTGGGAACTGTGACAGCAGGGATTTGGTGAAGCTTGCAATATGGCCCCCCCCAGCCTCAAAAGACTCTGCCCAGGGCAAGTGCCCCTCCCACCCCTGCCTTGTACCGGCCCTTATTAGTGGGGTCAAACTGATGATCGTTTTAAACTGAAGTGACAAAATGTTTTTTTCGTGAATTAATGTTTAACACTGCATGTGTTTTTCTTTTGTTTTGGGGAATTCCATTCATTCTAAAATCAAATGTTAAAGCGGAGTTTCACCCATATTTTAATCTTGATCTGAATGAGTCCCTTGTTGCAAGTATAACAACATTTGGCATGCTTTTTTATTTTTTTACTTACTGTGTGTGCCTTGTTGCTATAGGGTGTCCCTTGTAATCTGCCTCTTCTCGGCCACTGCGCTGTACGTCATATCCTGTGGCGACTTGGCTCCTGGGAGATGTTTGTCTTCGTTCCCAGGAGTCAGTGGGCGTCGCCGCAGGATTGCATCGTGTTATCGCGAGATCAGGAGGTGCATGCTGGGTAGCCAGCAGCACCTTATCCCGGAACCGAGTCCTAGCGGGCTTCACATGCCCACAGTGAAGATGGAAGCGCTCAGCAATGCAAACAAACGTGAGTGAATAAAAAAAAAAAAGAAATTGAACAATGATTTTATTAATCACACGCATTAAAGTATTTAATGCAGTGCAGCAAAACGGGTGAACAAAAAAAAAAAAAAAAATTTAAAATCTGGGGGGAATTCCGCTTTAAAAGCAAACAAAAATTTGAAGCACTTTTGAACAACATTTGTCAAGTATCTGTTGACATTATTGAATGTACTGATGGGCTCTTTTGTACAAACAATTATTTGAAAGTCTACCAGTGTATGGCCAGTATTAGACTGATTTTGGTCTCATAAAACGCCCTCAAGCTGGGAAAGGGAAGGGCAGCACTATGAGCCAATCAAGCTTCATACATGAGCATGTACGGACAAATAAAAATGCTAACTGAAGGATGGCGAGAGAAGACCTTATCAGTCTGCTGCTGCCCATTCCCTGTTCAATCACAGGCTGGGGGCAGGGAGTTGATCTACGGTAATTGTCTTAATTTAGGTGTTTGTATAGCCCAAGCTTTTCCTTTTTAGCTTTGGAAATGGTGGGGAAGGGTTAGACCTTCTGTGAAGTTTTTATCGTTGTTTGTGTCCTAGTGGATCCATCTCTCTATTTGTACCGAGGACCATTGCCATTGAAACAAAAAAATTATGCTATCTATTTTTTGTCAGCCAAAAGAACGATTGCCCAAGCTTGGAGGAAACCATCTGTTCCCTTCCAGGGGGTAAGATATTGCGTGACTACGTTGATGCTTAATGAACAGATGTCTAGCATCCGCAACGACACGCATGCAAAGTTACTGAAAGTTTGGGAACCATGGCTGTCTTATGCCTTTCCTACTCTCCCCCCAGACAGCTTGGGTCATCTATGACAGACAGCTTCAATGTTGCCGGGCTCTGGCCTCTCCCCCCTCCTCTAGGTCTCTAAACCAGGCCCCTTTCCTTACTAGCTTTTCTCATCCTCTCCCTGGTTCCCTACCCGTCAGGTGCACCTCCTCTATTTTCTTAACGCCATCTTTCTGCCTACCTTCCTCTTGGTTTCTGACCTATTCCTTCTTCTTAGATCTGCATAGGCTGTAAATTGCACCATTATATGGATCTTGATGGGCCTCACGCATACCCCACTGTAGGGAACCTCCCCAGGATCCCTTGGTCCTCCTGGTATTATGAAAAGGCCTATCTCCTGTTGTTACATCACTTCTCTTTTTCACACTGCTGCACTTTGCCTAGTTTTGTATGCTAACTTTTGTTACCACTATCAACGTTAGCCCCTGCGTGGATGGAACAATGGCATGTTAGCTACTTGTTTACCTGAATAAGAATTATTAAAACAGAAAATTATGTAAAACCCAAAATTTTAAGATTGACCCAAGAACAAGCGGTGAGAGTAAATTTTCCACTGGGGACATATGTTCTTTGAACTTCCTCTCTGGGACAAATGAAACAATATCTCCCCAATGGTACACAAACATTAAAAGATAACCTGAGAGGGCTTTTAACCCCCCATATTCTATTTAAAAAAATGTTTTGCTATACATACACTTTAACTGCAGAAGAGAAAATGATTATACAAAATAAAGATAGGGATGATGCTTAAAGCAGGCCATACATGGTTCAAATTTTGTCTGGCTCAGCAGGAACCGACCGAGATTCAAACCATGTATGGGCAAGGCTGAATGTCCCAATTTGATCGCTCAATCACCTTGGGTATAACCAGCATGCCATACTTTACCTGCGCTTTTCAGTAGTGACTGCTATAGCCACTAGCAATAATAACTGTTTTCTCCCGGCGAGGATGGCTTCCCCTGCCCTCCTGCCAGGAGAAGACAATCAACACTTTCTGTGTTGCTGAGGGAATTGTGCAAATTTTTTTCCTGCAACCCTGTGTCTCAGCATCAAATTTTAAATAATCAAAGTATCAGAATGAAAAACAATTTTTCAAAAATAATTTTTTTTAGATGCTTAGAAATGTAGTCCCAGTGGTCTAGCACACTCCACTTGAGAGGAAATAAACAACCCATGCTAAAACTAAAACAGCATTATCTGGCTATACTGGGGCAAATAAATCATATATTTTACGATATTTCAGATACTTCTATGAGTTACACTAATGTAAGTATCAAATAGAGTAATTGTATTTTAATTACAAGTGCACATTGATTGTGCGCTCTTTTGAGATATCCTTGTTGGTTCTAATCTTGATAGTTTTTGACCTCACTGTTTGATTACTTTTAAGGGATGGATAAATATGTTTATCATCGATACAGACAAAAAGATGTGCTTTTCAAAATTAATTATAGTTATTATTGAGTTAATCAATTTGCTTTGATATGATAGTATAGATGAATCCTTTTTTTATCTCCTAAGGAGCCAATTTACGAAACACGTCAAGAAGAAAACTGCTCTCTACGGGTTGTCGAAACATTTACCTTTATAAAAATATCTGTTTAAACAATACAGTGGTTATAAAGTTGAAGGAGGCAGATATATTGTGAAAGATTCTTGTTAACATATTCAAAATGTACTTAAAGATAATGTTAATACGTGTGCATTTCTTAAATCAAATTTAACATTATTAATAAAAATAACTATATCTTTAAGAATAATACATATCTAAGTACCTCAAAATCCTGTTTTGAAACAATTGTTTCAAAGTGATTTTTCATAAATGATGTTGTGCAACTGAGAAAAAATATATATTTTATAAAAAATATATATTGGATCAGTGAAAATGGCACATCTTCCCCCTTTAACAACTAGAATAAAATTGCTTAAATCTTCTCTTATATAACTTACAGTATTACTGTTTACATTCCTCCTGCATTTTTACATCAAGTTGGTTGATAAAAGAAAATTGTTAGTGCATTGACATAAATCACTGAAAGTATACTAAATAAAATTTTGCTTTCAAGTTACCTTATCGTAATCGTCTTTTCCTTGGCTAGAACAGAAAGTGAAACAGGTGAAAATGTAACTCTATATTTATGTTTTATCGGTGCTGTTTCATTCTGTGCTCAGTGAACCTGGGTATAAGAGTTGTATGGAATTTTGATTTATTTATTGTTCTTTTTTTTTTTTGTCACAGCTATATACCCGTCTTATGTTGATTATTAGTTTTATTTTTCTTTGATGCTTTTTTATATGTCAGATATGTTTGAAAAGCTGGTTGTTAATGTCAGTTGAGCAAAGTTTCATTGTGAATATGAGATTAAAATGTATTTTCTCCTCTGTACTAACCCTGGGTCCCAGTTAGTACAGAGGAGAAGATACACAGAACCCTGGTATTGGTCCCAGTGTTCTGTTCTGTGCTGGGACCAATCCTGTTTAATTTGTTCATGAACGACCTTGAGGATGGGATAAACAGCTCAATCTCTGTATTTGCGGATGACACTAAGCAAAGCAGGGCAATAACTTCTCCGCAGGATGTGGAAACCTTGCAAGAAGATCTGAACAAATGAATGGGGTGGGCAACTACATGGTAAATGAGGTTTAATGTGGAAAAATGTAAAATAATGCATTTGGGTGGGAAAAATATGAATGCAATTTACTCACTAGGGGGTGAACCTCTGGGGGAATCTAGGATGGAAAAGGACCTGGGGGTCCTAGTAGATGATAGGCTCAGAAAAGCAAACAGAATATTGGCATGCATTAAAAAGGGGATTAGCTCCAGGGATAAAATGATAATTCCCCTGCTCTACAAGACTTTGGTCTGGCCTTACCTGGTGTATGTTGTCCAGTTCTGGGCACCAGTCCTCAGGAAGGTTGTACTGGAAATTGAGCGAGTACAAAGGACAACAAAGCTAATAAAGGGTCTGGAGGATATTAGTTATGAAGAAAGGTGGCGAGCACTGAACTTATTCTCTCTGGAGAAGAGACGCTTGAGAGGGGATATGATTTCCATTTGGCAAATACCGTACTGGTGACCCCACAATAGGGAAAAAACTTTTTTGCGGAAGGGAGTTTAATAAGACACGTGGCCACTCACTAAAATTAGAAGAGAGGTTTAATCTTAGGGTTCTTTACTGTAAGAGCTGCAAGAATGTACAATTCCCTTCCACAGGCGGTGGTTTCAGCGGGGAGCATCGATAGTTTCAAAAAACGATTAGCTAAGCACCTGAACGACCGGAACATACAGGGCTATACAATGTAATACTGACATATAATCACACATAGGTTGGACTTGTGTCTTTTTTTCAACCTCCCCTACTATGTAATTATGTAACCCACAAATAACCCAGTTCAATTAATCTTTCTGGTTTCACATCAGTAAAACAGCAGTAAAAAAACACTGCTATTACTCAAAGTTGCTGTAAATCCCCCAGTGAATGGACTAGCCTCAGGAGATTAAACAAATCCTCCTACATAAGTTGAATTTGTTTATTTGCAGCCCTCTCTCTTGTACAGCTGTTCAATGTGTCCAGTTTGAACAGCATTTCTCAGGTCCAGAAGGCAAGGGGAAGTTATCAGATGTTACAGTGCACAGCATAGAGCAAGGAACTGAGTGTAATCTGAGACCTAAATGGAGGGAAGGGACAAACCCCATTTACATGAAACATGTACAGATGAAGCTGTTAATCACCTGCTTTGTGCTGGAGGGGGGCATCTCCTGATATTGCTTGGTGTGGGAATAGACTGTCAGAATTGACACATGCATATAGCAGAGGAATGACAGAGCAGACACAAATCACACTAGGTGCTTTGGGTTGAGGCAAGTACATACTGTAGAATGCTATGCTTTGTATTTTTAATTTCAGGGGGTTACAACCACTTTAAGCATAGCTCCCAGCTGTCCCTGGTTTGCAGGGGCTGTCCATTTTTGGAACCAAATCCCTCTGTCCCTTGTTTCTCCTCAGTTGTCCACTTTTTTAGTTTTGATATATAGATCTTTATAAAATGTGTACTTTAAAGCATATTCCTAGAAACTTTCATTGGTAGATTTAGCAGACCAAAATGGATCAATTAAGAGTTCATTGTAAGGAGTGTGTAATACACTTTAACTATCAAAGTGTTATACTACACTAAAGCCCCATACACACGGATTTTCCGATGGATTCTGTCCTATCGGACAATGTTGTCGGAAATTCCGACCGTGTGTAGGCACCATTGGACATTTTCCATCGGATTGTCCGACGGACAAAGTTGTATCTCCTGCTCTAAAAAATTTCCGACAACAAAGTCCGATCACACCAATTCCGATCGTGTGTAGCGAATTCCGACGGACAAAGTGCCACGCATGCTCAGATCACATTACAAGACCAAAGCTATTGGCTACTAGCCTCTACGTAGTCCCGTCTTGGCAACAAACGTCACCACGTTCAGAATGATCGGATTTTCCGACAACTTTGTCCGACCGTGTGTATGCAACACCAGTGTCGGACTAAATCCGTCGGAAAAAATCTGATGGATTTGGTGGTCGGATTTTCCGACCGTGTGTACGGGGCATAAACCTTTTAGTCTAGCCTCTAAATTATTAAATGTGACATAAAGGGCAAGTATAACAGAAAATTAGTATTGATAAAAAGCACAGGTGGGTTCATCCATCAGTTTTTGTGTTTTTTCATTTGTGTGGTCTGTGCAACTAGGGGTGTGGTAAGGGGTTTTTCCTTTGTAAACATTCATTGTCACAGTTCCTGAAAAGTGTCCTTTTTTTTTCTCCCTGCGGAAAACTGGGAGATATGTCTTTGTGTCCTATACTCCAGGCTTTCTTAACAAAAGTTCTGCAGAACCTTAAGGTTCCTCCAGATATTGCTAGGGGTTACACGAGCAATGAAGAAATTCTGCCTCTCAGATAAGTCATCATTAACACCAATGATCTTTTTGGGCATCTGTAAGGAGATTGTTCTTCTAAATGGCTTCAAGTGAAAGGAGCATTGTTCCCAATGATCATCACTCCAATGTATCATGAGCTGTAGATGTAGTAATTATTAGCAAGAGTTCCCCAAGACTGTACAGTTTTTTTCAAGGGTTCCCCCCTGTTAAAAAGGTTGAGTAAGGCTGCCCTAGACAAAGATCCCACAGTGCCTGTCTACTAGTAGCATTGTGGATGCTTAACGTCATTGGAGACTTCAGAAATTCTGTTCTGGTTTTTTTTTTTTTTTTTTTTTTTTATGAGATTGAAGGTATAATCTAAAATTCATTGTAAATAAGTGAAAATTGGAACACACCAGGGAACTAAGAAAATGTACATGAAGGTTGTACAATCTTATACACCGACAAATCTCCGTTTTGCTGGAGAGCACATTGGTCATCACTGAAGGAGGAGTTTGTTCCGTTCCCTTAGGGATGTTAGGCTAAATGAACAGGGATCAATGAAAATGCTTGGTGTAGAAGGTAAAGTTACAAAAACACTTAAAGTAAAAACATTATTCACACTAGGCTGATCTTTTCCTACGTATATCTAACATGTTAGAAAGAATATAGGGGGTTATTTACTAAAGGAAAATCTACTTTGCACTACAAGTGCAAAGTGCACTTGAAATTGCACTGAATGTGCACTTGGAAGTGCAGTCGCTGTAGATCCGAGGGGGACATGCAAGGAAAATAAACAGCATTTTAGCTTGCACATGATTGGATAATAAAATCAGCAGAGCTTCCCCTTATTTCAGATCCACCCTTCAGATTTACAGCGACTGCACTTTCAGTGGAATTTCAAGTGCACTTTGCACTTGTAGTGCAAAGGGGATTTGCCTTTCGTAAATAACCCCCCATAGTCTCTCTTTTAGTATTACATTTTGAGTTTAGTTATAGATAAAGGTGATATTTGAATTATATACATGTGACACTCTTATGTTGTAGAAATCGTTGACATCATTCCCCAGCTGTACATTACTTTCAAATGGGCTTTGGTCATATAGCTTTTACGTTCACATCTTCTAGGCATGCCCTCTTCCTGCTCTCCTTGTCGTTCACTTTCCTTTTTTTCCTTTTTTTTTCATGACATGGACAATTCTGTGTTGTGTGAGAGTTTGCCAATGCGACTTTAGGATTTTAGTTTACAGAATAGCGCTTTTGGCTGGTATGCACAGTCCGACAAGCAAGCACTTCTGGTGGTAGATGATACTCAGCTGCTTTCTGTGCTCTAACATCTAGTTGGCATACTATACCTGATCCAGCTGTCTGAGGCCTGATCAGATGTGGTGATAACTTGCCAATTCAGCAGAAAACGGCACCTTATTATTCAGCCATGCTTGCCTTGTAGCTTCAGCCTGCTGCTTCTGTAATCAGTTTATAACATTCTTATTACACAAACATTTGAACATCTATCAATCGTCTCCTGTTCCAAAATATGTGCATGGCTTTAAAAATGTTTGGTGATTTATTAGCAGACCTGAAGAAGTGTGACTGGGTGCTGCTGTCTATATTTTCACTAATATCTAACCTGTTGCAGCCAGATTTTAAAATTTTGTAAAAAAAAAAAAAAAAAAATGTAAAAAAGATCAAGTATTCATGTACAAATTTACATTGACTTTAATTGAGAAATACGTGTGAGAGGCTCCTATTAATGCAGGCATTGCAGGTGAAATGCAACCTTGTCTTACAGGATTCTGTTGTAAAGTTAACCAATTTGCCTGTAATTAAAGCTAAACTCCATGGAAAGAAAAATGCTTCCTTGCAGTGGGTCTGCTCCCACACTGCAAGGGTTATATGTTTATTTAGATCTAGGATAAATAAGAAGTATTACTTAACCTGATCCTTCTCCCCATATGCCCCCTCCAGGTTGTAAGACAGGTCCTTGCAGTCTCTTCTTCCCAATACTCTAGGTAGGAGTTGCAGGCCCTCTGACGACATCAAGTCCCATGCAGAGCCTATAGCCCTGCAATGGACATTAGGATGCCAAGGGGCAGTCCATCACTGGAGTGTAGGGGAGAGGAGGAGTGGAGGACCAGATAAGTAAAACTGCTTTTTTAGCCTTCTAGATTTAAACAATGATTTAACCCTTGCAGTGCAGGGGCAGCTTCATTGCAAGGGAGCATATTTACTTCCCCTGGAAATGGGCCTTAGGTGCTTCAGGCCATAAAGCTGCACTGATACTCGGTGCTGGGACAAGGTCATCCAGTGCCCAGGGCAAAGATGGCAAACTGCGCCCCCCCCCGTCCCGATGTGTTGTTGCAGTTACCATCTCATTTTTAATGTGGCACCCACTGGGCAAGGAAACAACTTCTCTGTCCTCCCCTCTCTGGTTATGTGATATGTCACATCACAAGGAGAGACAGGAAGAGGGGCAGTCTGTCCCCCACTCTGAGACTTAGGTGTGACTGAGGTGCACAGCTCATAGTTCAAGTTACAGGCAGGTAAGGAAAACGCATAGTATGCCTTTTCTGCATTAAAAATCCTGCCTGTTTGCCAATTTTTCCCCTAAAGGTTCTCTTTAATTTTGCAAACAAAGGCAAATTAAAATAAATAAATAAAATGTAAAAAGGCTGTGCTCCTTCTTTTAAAACTATTCCTAGCTGCTATATAAAAAGGACACATGAAGAGAAGGAGAACGCACAGCTGCCCTAGTATAATACCGTTTTATTGATTAAAAACCTAGGTAAAACGTTTTTCTCTAACAAACGGAGATAGATTCTCACATAGAAACCAACAAGTAGCCTCCTATCCTGGCCTGTATGACTGGATGGGCTCCAGGACCGATAAGCGTTGTGGGATGTTTTTCCAATCCTAGCTGCAGTGTCCCACTGTACAGTACAAGGAGCTGCGCATGTGCCCGGACCAGCCGACACTGCGTGACATCACTCACGGCCGAGAAGGGGGGTGATGGGAGTGAATTGTCTCCTCAGACGGGCGTGCAGTTGATATAACTACATGTTTCGGAGGCTTGGCTTCCTTCGGGTCACGCCCTACCTGTCTCTACCCTAAATATTATATGGAACCCTAATTTAATAAACGAATCGAATAATTAGTGTGTTGATATAGGTACCCCAAGGGAAATTAACAATAATCAATTTAATTAATTATTATTAAATCAGGGTACCTATCTCTAGTTCCTCGTTAAGCCCCTCAGGTGTCATACTATTAAATATCCAGAAGGACTCCCGTTTACACAAACGGGTAAATCTTTCACCTTCTGGAATTGTCATAGATATAGACACTATGCCAAAAAGTTCCAAGCCCTCTGTACTGCCCCCATGTTTATGTTTAAAATGGCATGGAACGCTGTGTTGCTCAATTTTCTGCTCTATAAATCTACGATGCTCGCCAAAGCACGTACGTATGGCTCATACTGTCCAACCCACATTGAGAAAACCACAAGGGCACTTCAACCCGTGTATGACGAATTGGGTGCTACACCAAATGTACTGTTTGATATGGAAAATACGTCCATCTCTAAGTTAATTTCCCTTGGCCAAAAATCCTTTAGTAGTAGAGATGGACGTATTTTCCATATCAAACAGTTCATTTGCTGAAGCACCCAATTCGTCATATACGGGTTGAGGTGCCCTTGTGGGTTTCTCTATGTAGGTAGGACAGTATGAGCAAGGTGTTATTGTATTGTGACAGCTGGACTCCTCTGCTGTCAGCAGTTAATGTCAAAGTTCTCAGCAGTAGTGGGTTCTGCAACAACAACCAGCTGGAGACTGGAGGCAATGTACAATGTACATGAGGGCTGCAGCCAATTTGCTGCAAGCCTCTGATCAAAGGAGGTTTTCCAACAGGACCGATCGACAGAAATCGGTCTAACGATTGGCTTCTGTTAAATCGGGAGGGCTACACACAAATCGGATTTCAGCCGGTCCCTGCTGAACCAGTCGATTTTTAATTGGCACATCGGAAGATGCTAGGTGGTGGTAAAAAGTCATACAAATATGAAACAATAAACATGCACTGTGTGAAAGCTAACATAAAAACACTTTCAGGTAATCAATACAATAACTCAGAATGTGTACCCAGTGATCCTACAATATGGTTTGCCTTTAACAGTGTGCATTGCAAAATAATTTCCCATGTGCGTATGCTAAACACATTTATTGTGGATATAGCAAAGAGGAAAAACAGAATTGCAAGATGAATTTGGTTTGATATGTGTCCTTTTTCTTGTCTGTTGCAACCCTGAGGTTTGCTTGCAGTGTAATAATTTGAATACATTATTTATATTATTTATAATAAATAATTCAGGACATACAAGCACTCATCTACTAGATCTCCACTGGCAAGTGGCATAAATGATAAATTGCTACACCAATGCAGAAGTTTCAGTGTGTTAACCTGTTATTTATGGTATCTTAGTTAAGGAATTCAGATTCAGCGTAGTAGTATGAAGTATTTACTTGCACTCAGAGAGCATGCAAAGTCACCCGAAGCCATCAGTAATATTTGAGCTCTGCAGATGTATGTGTTCTAAAGAGCAGTTATTTAGGGGCCCCAAGTGTTATGTAAAATCATATTCAACCCTGGCTCTGCATTTAGCTCACTGCTGTGAAAAACACAGAACTGAACCAAAGTTTATCTAAAGCTCAAACTTTTTCATTTTGTTTTGGATAGGGTAGCCCTTTCTCAATCTTTTTACCCTGGAAGAACCCTTCAACAAAAATTTTAGATCCCAAGAAACCCCTGAAATAAGCTATACAGGACAGCAATAAGAGTCCATTCACACCAGTGGGTACTTGTTCTCTATATATCATTAACCACTTCAGCCCCAGAAGATTCGGCTGCTCAATAAACAGGCCATTTTTTGCGATACAGCACTGTGTCGCCTTAACTGACAATTGCGCGGTCGTGCAACGCTGTACCTGAACAGAATTTACATTCTTTTTTTTTCCTCCACAAATAGAGCTTTCTTTTGGTGGTATTTGATCACCTCTGCGGTTTTTCTTTCTTGCGCTATAAACAAAAGAAGCGCAATCATTTTGAAAAAAAAAAAAACACTATCTATTACTTTTTGCTATAATAAATATCCCAATTTTTTTTTTCCTCAGTTTAGGCCGATATATATTCTTCTACATTTTTATGGTAAAAAAAAATTGCAATAAGCGTATATTGATTGGTTTGCGCAAAAGTTATAGCGCCTACAAAATAGGGGATAGATTTATAGCATTTTTATTATTATTTATTTTTTACTAGTAATGACGGCGATCTGTGATTTTTATTGGGACTGCAATAAATTGGACACTTTTGACACATTTTTGGGACCATTGACAATTATACAGCGAGCAGTGCTATAAAAATGCACTGATTACAGTAAAAATGTCACTGGCAGGAAAGGGGTTAACACTTGGGGGAGATCAAGGCGTTAACTGTGTTCTAACTGAAGGGGGGATGGGACTTACTAGGGGAAGAGAGAGATTGGTGTTCATACTTTGTATGAACACACGATCAGTCTCTTCTCCCCTGAGAAGAACAACTGGGATCTGTGTGTTTATACACACAGATCCTGGTTCTCGCTCTGCCACGAGCGATCACGGGGGCCTTGGCGGTCATCGCACCCGCTGGGCATTTGCATCGGCTCCGGCGGCGAGCCGTGGGCACGCCCCCTAGTGGCCGCAATGTTAAGCAACGTTAGGTAACGTTGATTTGCACAGCCGAGTCAACCTGGTCGGCAAATGTTTAAACGCTCTGCCATGCATCTGTATAATGTGCGCCCACTGGTGTACACTGTGCAATGTGTGTTGATAGAACGCATCACGCTGTGTGTATATATATATATATATATATTTTTTTTTTTCCATTTTTAACTGTACTGAAATGTAACAAAATTACATTTCATTTACCTATATGCACTGCTGCATTTTGCAATGTAGAGTGTTGCAATGCTGTGCTGTGTAAAAACTAAGCATGTGCTACTTTTTTAGTGCACAGTAACGTAGAGCATTAATGTGAACTGAAACAATAGGACATAAGCAAATTGTCTATATCTTGGGACTAGGTTGGGCAAGGTTGCCCAGAACAGCCCAATGCATATGGTGTAAAATGGACCTTAGTATTATTGCACTGTGGTTCTAGGCTGCCTATGTGCACAAAAAAGAATGTTTGCATGTAGTTTTTCAGCATGTCAAACACAGACAAGCTAAAAGTGGCAGAAACACAACAATGCAGCATATACTGTACATATAAATAATGTTTGTGATAGTGTGACAGGTCCACATTATGTGCGTTGGTACATGAAAACCTAACCTGAGAAGTCACTTGTACAGGAGCCTCTGCGTTCAGTGTAACCTGGCCTAAAATTTGGGGGTTAGCCAAAGGGCTTCATAAAAATAGATGAGCAGCAAGACATATTGTTATTAGTGACGGGACAACTTTCTTATGCAACTTGACCCACAGCAGCTCATCTACAGAGATTGCTCCCTCCCATTTCTTATTAAAGACTAGGCAGGTAATATAGAGATTTCCCACGGAGTCAGTACCTGGAAACATCAGCAGTTCTTCCTTTCCACACAGCTGACACTGTGTAAAATTCTCCTCTCATCCTTCACCTGTCTTATGACGTCAGCAGCTGGAACTTAAACAATATGCTGGGCGGATATCAATCTGCCCGGTGATACTATGCAATAAAGTCAAGTCAGGCACCGAAGCCACCAATGAGTTCCAGGGGACTCTTGTAGACACAACCAGAAGTGAAAGGAAATCTCCCCAGACAATTTTTTTTTTTTTTTTTTTTTTAACCTGAGCTTCCTAGTTTGGAGATGCCTTCACCCACTCAGAATACATACAACAATTTCTAAAGGTATACCAAAACAGAGGCAGAGTAAGAATAAATCCAGTTATCCGTTTAAAAAAAACGTTGCTTCTACAGGAGTTTTGTGTTCTGCCTGTAGAAGCAACTCAATGTTAGCCTATGTGTCCATGCACATTATGACGTTTACAGGCATATTTTGAGCTCAACGTTTAGAGGCAGGAAAAAAACTCTGGTTTCTGATGGAGCTCACAGGCAGAAAAAACGTAAAACTCTCCTAAACTTGTCTAGACTTTGTACAAAAAAAATGCTCTATAGGAGCGTTTTTTACTCCCAAGAGAACAGACGTTTTTTAAATCCCTGTGTGCATGGAGCCTAATAACGTGTAGTTGTGGACAGTTTTTAGAAATCTAAGCTCTTGGAAAGTCCATTAGGTAAACAAAATGCCCATTCAGGTGTTAAAGGTAGAGTGCCATGAAAAAGTATTCACACCCCTTGAAATTTTTCACATTTTGTCATGTTACAACCAAGATTGTAAATGCATTTTATTGGGATTTTATGTGATAGACCAACACAAAGTCACATAATTGTGAAGTGGAAGGAAAATGATAAATGGTTTTCAAATATGTTTACAAATAAATATGTGAAAAGTGTGGCGTGCATTTGTATTCAGCCTCTGATTCTCCTAACTAAAATCTAGTGGAACCAATTGCCTTCAGAAGTCACCTAATTAGTAAATAGAGTCCACCTATGTGTAGTTAACCTCAGTATAAATACAGCTGTTATGTGAAGCCCTCAGATGTTTGTTAGAGAACCTTAGTGAACAAACAGCACCGTGAAGGCCAAGGAACATACCAGACAGTTCAGGAATAAAGTTGTTGTCGCGTACCTGATGGCTGAGCCCACTTATGCAAGGAGCAGCGTCTCGTATACCTCTGGCTCAGGAACCCCTGATAGAGCAGACAGGGGCTCGGGAGTGCAAAGGGACACAAGTGCCTGACAGATTACAGATGCAGGGCCGGTCGGGACTTCTGCAGTGCTGCGGGAAGACCAATTGCGGACTTGAGCAGGAACCCTGGAGGTGTACTGTAGTTCTGGAGGAGCAGGTAGCTGGGGGCTGCAGGCAGCAGGAGGTGTCTTATAGTCCGGAACAGTAGCAGGTCACAGGCAGGCCGGGTCATACACTGGCGGACAGGTGCGGTACAGAATCAGCAGGCAAGGCGTAGTCGTGAAGCAGGCCGGGTCGGTAACAGGCGGGCAGCGAGGGACCAAGGAGCAGGCAGAAGAGGTGTCAGGACAAGCCGGGATTGGAGACAGGCAGCAGGCAAGGAAGGTCAGGGACAAGCCGGGTCCTGGAATCGGGTAGCTGGAATCGGGTAGCACAGGAATAGCTGGTAGCTAGGGGTCACTGGAACGCTGTAGACCGGACAGCAAGATGACATGGTAGAGGTCTCCTTTAAATAGCGCTCCTGGCGCCAAACAGTGTCACACGGCGCTCCCGCGTGCACCCGTGCGCGTTTGTGCGCGCTCCCGTGCGCTGAGCGGCTCTTCCAATGGGAGTCAGGTACCTATAATAATGCCTTTCTTGACAGTTGTGTAGAAGTTTAAAGCAGGGTTAGGTTATAAATAATATCCCAAGCTTTGAACATCTCACAGAGCACTGTTAAATCCATCATGCGAAAATGGAAAGAGTGTCACAACTGCAAACCTAACAAGACATGGCCGTCCACCTAAACTGACAGGCCGGGCAAGAAGAGCATTAATCAGAGAAGCAGCCAAGAGGCTCTGGAGGAGCTGCAGAGATCCACAGCTCAGGTGGGAGAATCTGTCCACAGAACAACTTGTGCACTCCACAAATCTGGCCTTTATGGAAGAGTGGCAAGAAGAAAGCCATTGTTGAAAGAAAGCCATAAAAAGTCCCATTTGCAGTTTGCGAGAAGCCATGTTGGGGACACAGCAAACGTGGAAGAAGGTGCTCTGATCAGATGAGACCAAAATTTAACTTTTTGGCCTAAAAGCAAACTGCTATGTGTGGCGGAAAACTAACAATGCACATCACCCTGAACACACCATCCCCACCATGAAACATAGTGGTGGCAGCATCATGTTGTGAGGATGCTTTTTTTTCTTTCTTTTTTTTTTTTTTTTTTAGCAGGGACCGGGAAGCTGGTTAGAGTTAATGGGAAGATGGATGGAGCCCAATACAGGGCAATTTTAGAATAAAACCTGTTATGCCGCGTACATGCGACTGGACTTTCCTGGCAAACTAGGTCCGACGGACTTTCGGTGGAGTTCCGACAGACTTTCCGAATGAACGGACTTGGCCACATACAAACGGACTAAGTCCGGTCGAAAGTCCATTCGTTCGAACGTGGTGATGTAAACAGGACAAAAAAATAGCCAGTAGCCAATAGCTGCCCTTGCGTCGTATTTGGTCCGTCGGACCAGCACACAGGCAAACGTTTTTCCTGATTTAAGTCCGACGGAATTGAGTCCGTCGGATAGATTTGAAATATGTTCTATTTCTAGGTCCGCCGGAATTTTTTACCGAAAAACTAACAGATTAGCCCACACACGATCGGATTGTCCGACGGACTAATCCCGTTGGGCATAGTTTGCTGGAAAGTCCGGTCGTGTGTACGCGTCATTAGTCCGCAAAATACTTGAGACTGGGCAGTAGGCTCACCTTCCAGTAGGACAACGACAACTTACAGCCAGAGTTACAATGGAATAGTTTAGATCAAAGCATATTCATGTGTTGGAATAGCCCAGTGAAAGTCCAGACCTAAATCCAATTGAGAATCTGTGGCAAGACTTAAAAATTGCTGTTCACAGATGCTCTCCATCCAATCTGACAGAGCTTAAACTATTTTGGAAAGAATGGGCAAAAATGTCACTCTCTAGATGTGCAAAGCTAGTACGGACATACCCCAAAAAGACTTGCAGCTTTAATTGCAGCAAAAGGTGGTTCTACAAAATATTGACCCAGGGGGGCTGAATACAAATGTATGCCACACTTTTCAGATATTTAATAATTTATCATTTTACTTACACTTCACAATTATGTGCCAATTTGTGTTGGTCTATCACATAAAATCCCAATAAAATACATTTACATTTTTGGTTGTAACATTACAAAATGTGGAAAATTTCAAGGGGTATGAATACTTTTTCAAGGCACTGTAAATAGTTTATTTAGGTGCAAGGTAGTATACATAGCTCATCATTCAAATGTTTAGATCAGTGCTTTATAATTCCCTTTTATTGCAGTGATGATAATGTTCAATGGAGACACTGTGAAGTTTGTGCACCCCTGTTCCTAACCCAAGACTAGGGGAGTATTTCTCAGATGAGTTTTGTTAAGGGAAAACATTAGATTACTGCTTTAGGTTAAAGGTTGGATCACTGTTGGTTTAGAGTCAGAAAATACCTGAGGAAGTAGATAAAGTTCAGGAGCTAGTGGGTTTGGTTTAAAGGGTCAGTCAGTTCAAAACTGATATTTCAGATTTTGGTAGATTCAGGAGAGTTAAATCACCTGACAGTGTTGTATCTCGCACAGGCATTTCGAGTGCATTTCTGTGTTTGAGTTCCTGAGTCTGCACACCTTCTGCAGCCATTATGAGGGGTTATATGTTACCTGTTACATTGTAATTTATTTTATATTATAAGGAATGTAACAAGATATGCTTGAAGATAAAACATCAAAAAAGTTGAGAATTATGGCAGGTCTATCCAAGACATATAGGTAAAAAGAGCCCATTAGCCTTAACTGATGGCTAAAATAATATTTTTTTTGAGTAGACAGGCCCTTTAGCTGTTAGAAATAAGGTTAGGATTAGTGTTATGGACATGTTAGGGGTTAAAGCAGAACTACTCTGCATCTGAGCACAACAAACCGAAAACATTATTATTTTATTTATTGTTAATATTCAAAGCAAACTCACCCATCCATTTATGTCTCCATGTTTTATTTTGCTGAGAAATCACTTTAAAAAAACACCCTCTAATATTTCTAGCTGTGGCCATCTTTAGTTAGGGCAGATGATTTATGTAGCATTTACTTCCTGAAATCCATCTGCCCTTAGCTCAGGCATGAAGGTAGAAGGGTGTGCTTAGCTGAGAAAACCCATCCGCCCATCCTAAAGACTCCTGGGATTTATGACATAATTTGCCTAGGTTTGGAAACCAGAAAGTAAATGAAGAAATGTGAAAAAAGTTTAAGGCTTGGTTCACACCTATGCAGTTTTTGGTGCTTTCTGCAGTAACACACTACAGTCCATTTAACATGGTTTCTTATGGGACACGTTCACATCTATGTTTTTTTCAGCCGCTACATTTTTGGAAAGAGTCAGAGAATTTTATAAACGCAAAACAGTGCTTTTTTTGGTTCCATAGATTTCAATGGGGAAGCTGCAGAAAAGCATAAAATGCAAATTGCTGTAAAATCACGCGTGCAAAAACGCACAGCAAAATGCACTGCAGAACGCACCAATCGCAAACTGCATAGATGTTAATTGAGCCTAAAACAAGTAAATACGACATACTTTTCTATCTATTTACTAATGCTACCAGCATAAGGATTAAGAATAGTCATTGTTAATTAAGAGCGTGAGGTTCTACTTTAAGTTTTGGGGACAAGGTTAAAACTTATGGACTTATTGTTTTGGAGTATAAGTAATTGTTAAAGAGGTTGTAAACCTTCAAGGTTTTTCAGCTCAATGCATTCTATGCATTGAGGTGAAAACCTTCTGTAATACTACAGCCCCCCCAGCCCCCGTTTTGCTTATCTCGTCCTGGGGATGAACACACAAGCAAAAGCCATTCTGATTGGATGGATTGATAGCAGCACAGCCATTGGCTCCCACTGCTGTCAATCAAATCCAATGATCCGGGGGACAGGGCCGAGTTATACATTCGGCTTCTATGGACACCGAATGAATGACTCGGCCGCAAGGTAATCCCCCCGGGAGAGCGCTTCTGCCAGGGGGTTATCTAATGCGGGTTAGGAGCCACCAAGGGACCCCACAAGAGGATGTTCGGGGCCACTCTGTGCAAAACGAGCTGCACAGTGAAGGTAAGTATGACATGTTTGTTATTTAAAAAATAAATGAAGCTTTAAGCCCCATACACACGCTCGGATTATCCGAGGACCAGGTCCGTCGGATCATGTCCGTCGTACTTTGTCCGATGTTGGTGTTGCGTACACACGGTCGGACAAAGTTGTCGGAAAATCCGATCATTCTGAACGTGGTGACGTTTGTTGCCTACGACGGGACTACGTAGAGGCTAGTAGCCAATAGCTTTGGTCTTGTAATGTGATCTGAGCATGCGTAGCATCGGACTGTGTTGTCAAAAAATCTATCCAGCAGGAGATAGGACTTTGTCCGTCGGACAATCCGACGTACACTGTCCGATGGTGCATACACATGGTCGGATTTTTCAACAACATTGTCCGATCGGACAGAATCCATGCGAAAATCCTACCGTGTGTATGGGGCTTTAGTGTCACTTTAAGGATTATGGCAGTGAAAAGTAGAGTAATAGGACCCATACTAAAAGGGATTTTTTTTAGTTTGCTAAGGGGAGTCTTGTGATTTGCACTTGTTTTTTGGGATCTAAAACCCTTCAGCAAGTGCAGAAAATGTCTGGCCTCTAACACCGAAAAACAAGCGAACAGGCCAATTGGAAACACATATTGTTTCTTTCTCATATTTCTATTCTTCTCCATTCCTATTTTGCTTGGCTCGTAGATTGTACCCTGTTCAATCTTCTCTTACCCCCCCCCCCCCCCCCCTTTTACTTTTAATTCACCTGTTTTTTTCCCTTTTCGTTGTTCTTTTCTGTCTCACTGCTTTGACCCCACATCATTATCTTGTGTAATCTTTTTGTATTAGAAGAGAATCAACATTGTAAACAACAGTCTCCATGTATGCTATTTAGCATTTAGAAACCCTTTAATCAATGTCTTCACTGACTCTAGAGGCCAAACAGCACAGATGAGACTAAACTAGCAAAATATGTCCATTTTATGAACAGTACCTGTCAACAAAACCAAAGCTGACAGTTGAGTGAGTGTAGAGCAATCGCATCAAGAACTGATGCATAGGAGATCACTGCTACGTGGAAGATCCATCACAAGACTTTTTATTTACCTTGGCTCTACTAATCATACAAGCTCCTTGCTCTTATTTAGTGAAATAAAGATGTGCAATATGATTGGTAGTGGTCAAAATTTGCTGAGGCCTCAGAGTGCCCTCAAGAGTGGACTGCCAACTCCATTTCCAACTCTATATAGGCTAAACATACCTTCAGCTTTAGGTGAAAACCTCAGTTGCAGCAATACAGTGGGTTTATATATGTTAAAATAATACATTCTTTTACAAAAACTCATTAGCATCAGCTGATGTGAAAGCCCATATCTATATTTTGTGTACTTAATCCCAAATGTAAATATCGAACCAAAAATGTGCAGTCTTTGCAGAGAATTTCTACTGCGATCAATGTGTCACAGGTATGCCCTGTACACACGATGGGATTTTCCGATGAAAATTTTTTGATGGGAGCTTGTTGTCGGAAATTCCGACCGTGTGTAGGCTTCATCAGACATTTTCCATCGGAATTTCCGACACACAAAATTTGAGATCTGGATCTAAAATTTTCCGACAACAAAATCCGTTCTCATAAATTCCGATCGTGTGTACACAATTCCGATGCACAAAGTTCCACACATGCTCGGAATCAAGCAGAAGAGCTGCACTGGCTATTGAACTTCATTTTTCTTGGCTTGACGTACGTGTTGTATGTCACCGCGTTCTTGACGTTCGGAATTTCCGACAAGATTTGTGTGACCGTGTGTATGCAAGACAAGTTTAAGCCAACATCCGTTGGAAAAAAAACATTTTGTTGTCGGAAAATCCTATCGTGTGTACAGGGCATTACAGTGCACAGGCTCTTGAAAAGCTTTTCTCCAACCTCAGGTCCATATGAAGGTGGTTAGCATAATCCATAATGCTAACCCTAAATAGGGTCCAAAAAAGACAGAAAGCAAACACTAGTTACCTGTATTGTCGGTGGTCCCCCTGCAGCTGACCTTTTATTACTGACCTACCATGCCTTGTTCTGTTTTGTGTCTCTGTGTGGAAGTGACCATCTTGGTAGAGGCAGGGCTTTGCTTCCTCAAGTCAGAGTTTACAGCAAGAAGACCAGTGAGATATTACCAACTATCCCTTAAAACCTCCTGAGACTAGCAGTCAGAGGCAACAATGTCTTAGATTTCACACTGCAGATATACTTCTATGAGGCTGTAGACACAGGAGTGCCTAGGCACACTCACATACCAGGAAGTGCAATGCTATTTTCCAGGAGGCATTCCAACCACAAAGTAGATTTTTCAGGGTACTGCTTAGGCACAATGAATTTTTCTAAATGTGCCCTATATTGTAGCAAATCATCATTTTAATTTAGGTCTACTTTAAAGTGGAAGTAAACCCCCCTATCGTTTTCAGCCAAGGAAGCTGCCATCTTGGCCTCTGTTCAATCTTCAACTGCCATGATGCTGCACATGTGATCAATTATGACACCAGCCATTGGATGGTTTGACAGTTTGGTTGAAAGCATAGTTAATGTGACAGGTAGCATTTCCGGCGTGACATTTTTTTTTTTTTTTTAACTATTTAAATCAAAGGGTTTACTTCCGCTTTAAGGTGGAACTAAAGGGAGGAATACTCACCTCTCCTTTAATGGTCCATGTTGCGCTTCACACATGTGCACAAGAGAACCAGCTGTGAAGCTGCAAGGCTTCACTGATGGTTTCCCTTGCAAGGAATGGCGGCGGCAGCACCCGAGAGCCGATTGGAAAAATCTGCTGAGGTGCCGACATCACGGGATCCCTAAACGGGTAAGTGTCCTATTATTCAAAGTCAGCAGCTACAGTATTTGTAGCTGCTGGCTTTTAATTTGTTGGTGGGTGGGGGGCTGGAGCTCCGCTTTAAGCTCCATAGGAAATGTATAATTTTTATTATTTACACAAGCACATGAAAATGAATACAACTAAAGATTTAGCACTTTTTATCAGTATCTAAAAAGAACGGTGCTAAATGTGCAACAAACAGCATGTCAAAATAGAAAACAGAGTTTCAGACTTACTTCTTAGTGGCCACCTTTTGTCCTATTATTTTCTTTCAGCTTTCCAAACCTTTAAAACGAAAGCATCACTTGTCACAGCAAAGCTTACCATAATGTTCTATATTTAACTGCTGAGTAGTTCAGAAGAAATGTTCTTGCAACACAGGAAGAACCACTGCAGATCTGGTAATTTTCTTCCCTTATTTTCTTGCTATATGTACGACTACCACCTAATCCATTTGTGAAAATCATATTTAATATTAGCTTCCTTTCAATCTTTTTAAATGGGCTGCCTCTTGGATCTTGCTTTTTGTGGCACTTTCACATACATAGATGCTTCATGAGGTCAGCTCTAGCCATGAGAAGAGAAACATTATGTTTTAGATGATGTCTGAAGATATGGTGAGTGTCTGTTTTTTTTGGTAGTATTTGCAATGACTCTTTAGACATAGCAGTGCGCTTCCTGACATTTGACTGTACCGAGTCACTTCTGTTCCCTGTCCTCATAGCTGAATATCTCCTGTGTGCGATCAACTGTAGCACTGATGCCTTTGATAGTTTGCTAGTCTCATGAGATTTTGAGTGAGATTTGGTGATGTTACTACTGTGATGCTCACTGTTCTCCTTGCTGAATAGGAAGTTGTGCCTGAGGGCCTGCAGTGCAAGAAACTAGTTGTTATTGCTTATTTCATTCTGTGGATTAGTGCTTCCTCTACCTCTCTTGTTGCCTTTTCATCATTATCCACCAGTCATCAGATGGGCACCTCTGAAATAAGGGTTGAATGTCCTGTTCCTCTTCCACGACAGCTGCCTCTACACAGGGACATTGTGTGGCACAAGAGATGGCAAGTCAGTTTTTAAATCCTTTTATAAAACTATGGTTTTACGGATAATGATACTAGTAATGCAAAACTTTTTCAGCTGTCCTGTCTATATTATCTAAAGCATGAGCTGGACAGTACCATATCCATACTAAATCAAATTCTATCAGATATAGGAAGCAATATATAAATTAGTAATGTATTGTATTGACACTTAGGGGTTGATTTACTACAACTAGAGAGTGCAGATGTGCTTGCTGTCCAATCGGCTTCTAACTTTAGCTTGTTCAATTAAGATTTGACAATTAAACCTAGAAGCTGATTGGTTTCTATGGAGAGCTGCACCAGATTTTTGCACTCTCCAGTTTTAGTAAATAAATCCTGATATGTCCAGTTGTACCAAGTTCTGTACCGTTTCATTGCCCTGCAGTCATGGCAAAATAAGTTATTACTTACAGTATTTTTTCTGGTGTTTTAAAGTGATTACAAAGTCTCTCTTTTTTTTTTTTCTATAAAAATAACAAACATGTTATACTTACCTGCTCTGTGCAGTGGTTTTGCACACAGCAGCCTGGATCCTTCTCTTCTCGGGTCCCCCGCCGTCGCTCCCTGCCTCCTGTTGAGTGCCCTCACAGCAAGCAGCTTGCTTTCTATGAGGGCAGCCGAGCTGAGCCACAGCTCCATGTATCCATTCCGACACAGAGCCGTGGTTCGGCCCCACCCCCTCTCTTTCCTCATTGGCTAACTGACTTTGATTGACAACAGCGGGAGCCAATGGTGCCGCTGCTGTGTCTCGGCTAATCAGAAGGGATTGTTCCAAATCTCTCGTGCAACATCACTGAATCAAGAGGGGGCTCAGGTAAGTATTAGGGGGGCTGCTGCATACAGAAGGCTTTTTATCTTAATGCATAGAGTGCATTAAAGCGCATGTTAACCCCCCTCCCCCCCAAAAATTTGATCCTGCTCCTTTAACCTTCTTAGCGGTTTTCACGAGTGTAACTCTGGGTGAATTTTCCATACCAAGAGCGGTAACCCCAGAGCCACCCTCGGGGCTGCATCGCAGTATCCAGGGAAAGTTACTTACCTTGTCCCTAGGACCCTGCTCTGTGCGGCGGCTGTGTCTTCTGCCCGATGCTCTGTATGCTGGGCTCCGTTCCCTGCGAGCGGCGTGATGCACGGGGCGGAGCCCGGCGGGAATTTCAAAAAGTGCGAAAAAGCAAATACATACAGTACACTGTAATCCTTACAGCTTAAATTACTGTATCAAATTATTTCACCTCCCTTTTGTCCCTAATGCTTTTTCCAGTGCCCTGCATGCAGTTTTATATATATATATATATTATATATATATATATATATATATATATATATATATATATATATATATATATATATATATATATATATATATATATATTATATAATATATACTGTTCTTTCTGCCTGGAAACTTGAGATTGTCCATGGCATCCAAAAAGTTTCCCTTTACGTCAAAATCGGTTTTAGACCAGCTAGAAAACAGCGGTAATAAATTAGAACACTTGCAGAATTGAGCGATAGCGATTAGTGGGGAAATTTGTCACACTGACACTAAAAGTGACGACAGCAACAATACAAAAACTGAGCACATTTCAATGTTTTTGAGTTGATTACATTATTGAATACATATTATTATATTATTTTTGATAATTATTTTTAGTTATTTATTATATTATAATTTATGATTTTGTGTTTCAAACTTTATCATGCCCGGGATATATACTAGACTCTTGTTTGAACAGATTTAAGTGAGTTATTCCTAATACAATATAAAATGCCAAATTTCCATGCGAAACAATTGTACCGCTTTCCGCATCAAAAATCAGACATAATCATACCGCCAGGGAGGTTAAAGTATGTTATATGACATAGTGCTTGTGCTGTTTCATTTGGACCCCCTTAACACCTAAAACAACCTGGCTGATTCTGCCAGTTTCTCCCCTCCCCTCTGTAAACTGACCACGGTAATCATGGCTGCTGAGCCCTGACACCATGGTCAGTTTACGTGCCTCCGTCATACGCAGCCCTGCTGTCTCCCCTCTCTCCTCTCTGCTCCTCTGTCCTCCTCCCCCTCCCTCCCTGCCTGTAGGCTCCTGTGTCAGGCCCCGCCCTGCTCCCCCTCCTGCTGCTGCTGTTTTAATAATCTGTCTTACTTTATATAATCTGCGCTGTCTTCTAAGGGTATGTCCCCCTGCGTGTGTGTTGTATAAAAAAAACCTGTATATACATTATTTGTGAGTGCTGATCAGGGGTCACATGATGCTCTGGTTCTCTCCTCTTCTCCAGACTGACTTGCAACTACTTTAAGTCTAACCACACCAGTGCTCTGTCTCTGCTCAAATATTACCCTACTGCTTTAAAGACATTTGTTGCAACACTGCATTTGTGTACTGTGCGTTAGAAAAAAGTCTTGCTTTTTTTTTTTTTTTTTTTTTCATACATGCATATATACATATTGAATACTTAAAAAAAGCAATTCACTGAAGAATAGCAATGATTTTCTCGCAAAGCATCCTTTATATTGTATACAAATCACTCACTTAGCTTGGAAAGAAAAATCCTTGTAGTGCTTTATACTCGGTGATGATTCATAGCTAAAGGTTGCAGGTGTTTGTTTTTTCTTACTGAGTTACTATTCTTTCCTTATCTAAAAACAGCTGTGATTTAATAAAGACCCGAACCAACATCAACTTCTAGAACAAACTTTCTCAACCTTGAAATCATTTTGAAGTCTCAGGGAACGGTTGCTAAAAATGATTATACCCTCAGCTCACGGTACATTAGTGTGATCAATAAGTTGTGGATAGGTTTAAATAAAATGTTTAAAAAACATAAGCAACATGGCATACCTTGTGTATTTGACACTCTGGGCAGGTAATGTTTTAACACCCCCTGCTCTAGACACCAAAACATCTTAAGTAACAATCTTAAAATGAATAAAAATAACAGAAAAAAGCAAACATTTAATATTTTAGTGTTAACATTAGTGACCAGCATATAATCGACCCCTTACATTGGTGTATAGTGAAAAATAGCCAGTGTAGGTGGAGGATCACTGTTTACTGCTGAAAGAACTCTAGCATCCTAAGGAGGAACCTCAAGGTTTCACAGAACCCTGGTTGAGAATGGCTGTTTTAGAATAAAGAATTTAGTGATTTAGGCCTCTAGACCGACCTTTCTCCACCTTTTTACCCCAGGAAACCTTGAAACAATTTTCAGGTGTCTGGGAGCTAATATTAGTCCATCAGGGGTCATAAGGACCCCTTACATTGGTGGTAAGTGGAAATAGTGACCCCTTACAGTGCTAGTTACTGTAGAATTCTACCCTTACAGCCAGCAGAAAAGATGACTGGCTACTTACTCTGCCATGTGGCAATGGACCTGGAACTATGAGGGTACCATCAGATGGAAGGTCAACTAAGAACCACTAGCAACCTTGGGAGGAACCCTAGTTGAGAATTCCTGCTGCAGACATTGTAGGATGGTTCAGTCGGGAAATTAATGTCTGTGGTGCAGCACACATCACTGTTTTGAATATAGGCAAGCTAGAAAACATTGCCCAATTGACATTGTTTTCCATGAAGTAAAACACTGCTGGTTTTGTCTGTGGGCAACTATCCCACCCTACTCCATTGCCCCACACAAAAATACTTGAGCAATTAGAGAATCCCTGATTAGGGAAGAAACTGGTGCCAGTGACAATTAAAGACAGTCAGACGGTGCATGCAATTCCAACTATACAGTACATCCAGTATATGACCAGTTGTATCTGCTGTTTCTGTTGGTTTTGCTGATTGCAATAATGCAGAATAAGTGTAGCCTGGTTTTGCCACCACAAAGCAATGGTAAAATGACATCATTAGTCACAAGGAAGTTGCATAGTAAGGGTCAACGTAGACCACAAAAGGCTGCTATACAAGAAAAATGTTTGTGCTTCTTACATATGTAAATCCACTTGACATCCACCAAACAATAAGGGGGCTTCCCCAGAAAGCTCTTTCTAAATGCAGCTCTGTCAGGTGTTACCTCTTCTGATTTCCCATTCAGGAGACAAGGGATTAGAGGGACAAGACAGAGACAGCAACAAAAACCTGGTGTCATTGGATAAAGGGAAAGCTCCCCCATGCAGTTACAGACAACATTAAACATTTTACAGACATTTTAATTCTTTCCTTCTCTATTAAAAGAAATGAGGGCTTTAATGATAGCTCCTGTTAAACAAGCCAAATAATACATTATGCATCTTTTAGATGTTTTGTTGTGATCTGTCAAAATGAAAAAGATAAAGTATTTGCAGAGTAATGGTTACCACAGGGAAAAACATTACTTGAGAATACCCTGTCTTGGCTAGTGAATTATCTCCAAGGATACCGATTGTGAGATTACCAGAGGGACCACATTAGATGAGACAAGACTGTTTACCAGTTCAGATATACTTGTCACCTGTAGATGCAGGTGATGTGTGACCTGTGTCTTTGTTCCTGTAGACAGATTGGTTTCTTCATGTCCCAGAGGTGGAAACACCTGATTGACTTGTTGATCCGCAGGACTACGCCTATTTTAAGCCTACTAAACAGCACATATATTAAAGAGATATGGAAAACGATGTGTGGTACATTGTGTAATGTTTAACCTGCACAGTACATTAACGTGTAATGTTGGATTTATGTAATTGGGGGCAGAAAGGAGAATAGGATGTTTTTACATATTTATGTAAAATATTCATTAGGATTCGAATGTCAAGTGATTATGCGGTGATGATAGTGCTGAATCTAGTTAGGCTGGAAAAAAAACGGATAGATGTTTCCTTTGTGAGAAAGGAACACGCACACAATATTGCAATAGATGATGAAACCTGGCTGTCTTGACAATTTTATTTCACGTTGTCCAAGTAGCTGAGATGCTGAGATAAGTTCTTCTTACTAAAATAGCTGCCAAGAGAATAATTATTTCATTTATAGCACTATTGTGCTGTCATAAGATAAATCCGTTTCTGAAAGCGTCAGCACAACCCATAAAGATGCATAGGGTATTGAATATCATTCACTTATTTATTTATATATATATATATATATATATATATATATATATATATATATATATATATTATATAATTGACAGGATAAAATGACTACAAAGGGAAAATTCAAATACAATCATTTTAGTCATGTACTATATAGTTACTTAACAATATGTGCAAAATGTTCGTACTTAAACAGAAATAAAGGGGAAATCTACCATTTATTTCAAAACTTCCTTACTTTGGCGAAATCTCTGCTTACTTTTTGTTATGTCTTGTGACTGGACATAAAGAACAACCTCCCCAAAGGGACAGGGATGGCAAAATGATAAAAGAAACATACTTGACAGGCTTTTACTCATTCCATGGGGATGCTGGGGTCGGCTGCCACGCCAGAACTGTAGCAGCATAAACAGCTTGAAGAAGTGGTTCTAAAGCCTTAGAAGGTTTTTTAACTTAATGCAGAGAATGCATTAAAGTATAAAAAAACCTTGTGTCCAGGAACCCCCCTCAGCCCCTGCATATACTTACCTTAGACCGATTTGGATCCAGCGCTGTGTACAAGAGCAGCAGCGCTCTCTTTGTTCTCCCTCCTCACAGGGCAGATTGGTAGCAGAGATAGCCATTGTCTCCTGCTGCTGTCAATCAAATCCTGTGACGGAGTGGGGACGGGACAAAGCCCTGCTGTTTGTATCTATGGATGCAGCCAGTGGGGCTTGGGAACGAACCCGAACGAGTACCCCAAGCAAGTAGTTTGTTAAGAGGGTTACTTGGAAGGCAGCAGGATCCAGGCCCCCGGAAGAAGAGGATCGGGGCTACTCTGTGCAAAACTACGGCAGGTAAGTATAACATGTTTGTCAGTAAAACAATGTAAGGTTTAAAATCACTTTCATTATGCTACATCCAAAATATGCATGGCTTCACCCACACAGCTGCATCATCTATTCTTAAAGATCTGTGAATGGAACACTATAAGTCCCATATGCCACCATTGTTGAGAGACTTGTAGATCTAAATGAAAAACTGCAAAAAAAGTGCAGAGACATCATTCATAATTGCAGGTCCATATCTCTGGACTGACCTGGACCTAGGGGAAGAGTCTGAAGGAACCTGTGTATTGCACCCCACGGCCCACTGGTTGTGGTTGCAATTCTCTGCAGGCCACAAATCCCAAAAAAAAATTAAATGCACTTTTTTTTTTTTTTTTACCAATGTGAATGCATTTATACATTTTTTCCAAGAGGTGGACTATGCCTTTAAGCATCTGCTAGAACTGTGAATGCCAGAAACACGGCAAGTTGATGGATTTTTGCCATCAATTGCATGTAATGCGATTAGTGAATTGCTATTTAATAACAAGATTTAGAATTTTTCTTTAGTCTGAAAAAAAAAAAGATTTTCTGCTATACTTGTGTCTGAAGAATATGCCAGCTCACACACATTTTTACAATTAATATTTTACAAATTTAGCAATAGTTCCTAAGCAAATGACTGTTCTCTATTTAAGCATACATGTTAGGAATAAACCATTGCAGCTCAGACTTACTGAATATTATTGAATGCCTGTGGCTGGCATAACCACTGATATACTAATATCATTTTACTACTTTGTTTATTAATAAAGGCAATACTTGTCAGCCTAAAAAACCTGTTTGATGAACATAAGCTCACATCTTTTATGTTAAATTTCTGCATGTTGGATCATGAGCTGTTGACGTTGCATGTTTTGTCGATAGGAGTGTGCTTACATATGTTAGATAAGTACAGTATTTATTTGTACTGCGGTACAAAGTCCTTGCAGAAATACTGTACTTGTTCATCAGACGTTTAAGTTGAAAGATATTGAAGACTAACTTATAGATTAACTGAACACAAGTATCATACCTCCTATTCTGCCTCTCGCTATCAGAATTACTTTCCAAATGCACTGAAGCTAAACTCTAAGCAGATTTAAAAGGATACCATTTAATCCAGTTATATAGTCATTACAAAAATTGATAGCAAAGTAGTATATTCACAAAAAAAAAAAAAAAATCAATATTACAGTAGTATTCAGACTGAAAGAGAGAAATACAGCACTGTCAGCCAATTCTAGACTAATGTACAGAGCACAGGAAGCATGTTAAGGGGCAGAGTGAGTAGAGTGATGACCTCATCAGTTTGGTGATGTTGCTGGACACACTGTATCGCTTAAACCCCAACTCGGTGTGCTTCTTCAACCCCCATTTCCCCTTACTTTTTTTTTTATTGACATGCCTTCCTTTTCTAAAGTCTTTAGACCAATTACACAATGCCACAGGGTCCTTTTCCTCTTAACCTCTTCTTCAGGCTGGACATTTCTTAGGGATACAGAGAACAGAACCGAGGTAATGACATCAGCACCCCTCTTAGCACCAGTACACTGTGAATAAAGGGGAATGTAGTGATGCCCCCTCAAGGGAACAGAGCATTTACACCCTACATTTACAGTATAGTCTTCTTCAGTCTTCTGGGTTAAGTGACAATGGGCCGCATTTAACCTGAGGACATCACGTGGACAACTGCTGGGAAGAACCTGGGGGCATTTATAGATAGATAGATAGATAGATATATATATATATATATATATATATATATATCTATATATATATATATATATATATATATATATATAATATTATATATATATATAATAAAGTTTAGCTGTTGGAAAAATAAATGAAGGTCAGGTACCTGGTTTTGCTTTTTGATAGGGATGCCTGGAGATTGGCTGAACAGAATTGTGCATCTTTTGGCAGGTAGTGTGATTTATTTGTGTTTCAACTGTGTACAGTATTTAACTGTATGCCTGGAGTTGCAGCTAAATTCTTAGTGGATAATGTTATAAAAAAAGTTGTGTTTTATTCTAGCTGTACATGCAAAAAAGTTATGAGGATTGAATTACTCAGGAGAATTCTTGTAAGAATATTTTAACATACAAAGACCAGCGATGTTCTGTAATCTGGTCAACATCAAACATCAGCTTTCGTCTTATATTAATGTGCTGAGAATTGCGACTGGTTGAATCAGAACGTTTATGTGCTTAGATTATGTATTAAAAAAAGCTATATTTTATTCTGAAATCCTTTTTTGCAATACTTCTTGGCCTTGTTAATTTGCAGACAATAGTACCAATTATTAATTAGTCATGCTACAATAACCTTCAGAATGTTGAGTTAAAAACAGAATCGGCCCAGGCAGAAATGGAACATTAGCCTCTTAATATTCCCAGATAACTGAAACCTCAGTGACCAGACCATATTTCTTGCCGCAAGTTTACTTAGCAATCCTTTGCTCTAAAGCCCCATACACACGCTCGGATTATCCGAGGACCAGGTCCGTCGGATCATGTCCGTCGTACTTTGTCCGATGTTGGTTTTGCGTACACACAGTCGGACAAAGTTGTCGGAAAATCCGATCATTCTGAACGTGGTGACGTTTTTTGCCTACGACGGAACTACGTAGAGGCTAGTAGCCAATAGCTTTGGTCTTGTAATGTGATCTGAGCATGCGTAGCACTTTGTCCGTCGGAATTCGCTACACACGATCGGATTTGGTGTGATTTGTTGTCAAAAAATCTATCCAGCAGGAGATAGGACTTTGTCCGTCGGACAATCCGATGGAAACTGTCCGATGGTGCCTACACACGGTCGGAATTTCCGACAACATTGTCTGATAGGACAGAATCCATCGGAAAATCCGACCGTGTGTATGGGGCTTTACAGTGTTCCATACCAAAATTATTTAAAGAGACATGGTAACTGGGGGGAAAGGGAGACAAAGTGCGGGTGATATGATGTGCAGGTGCCTAGAAACCCTTGCACATACCTGCAGGAGCCTCCCAAACTTTATTTGCTGACCAATGAATGCGCAGGAAGGCGGCCTGTTACTTGTGTACATTAATTTCCTATATGTCTTTTTAAAATTTATGTCTACGATAAAACCCAAACTCTATGCACCCTTGCACACCTACACAGGTGTGCTAGCTTGCATCCTGCCTGCACATGGAACAGTGTATATCTAGCCTAGTGTTACTTGATGCTTATCTTTTTTTAACATACCATTTTAAATATCTTCTAAAATATATTTTCTCCAATCTATCTTGAATTATTACAACGTTAAAAAACTGCAGTACCTTTTATAATGTGCATACAAAATATTAAATATATTAGATAGTATAAGTAAAAACAAAGTGCTACAGTGCAAATCACGCTCAAGAGTTACTCTCTATGCTAAAACAATAAAATGTAATAATTAAATAAATCCACCTGAGTATTCTGTTATGCATGAACAGGAATAACACACATGGTGGGTTATTTACGAAAGGCAAATCTACTTTGCACTACAAGTGCAAAGTGCACTTGAAATTGCACTGAAAGTCACTGTAAATCTGAGGGGTAGATCTGAAATGAGGGGAAGCTCTGCTGATTTTATCATCCAATCATGTGCAAGCTAAAATGCTGTTTTTTATTTTCCTTGCATGTTCCCCTCAGATCTACAGCGACTGCACTTCCAAGTGCACTTTCAGTGCAATTTCAAGTGCACTTTGCATTTGTAGTTTGCACTTATAGTACAAAGTGGATTTGCCTTTTGTAAATAACCCCCATGGTGTGATCCTGTTTTTTGCATAAAGTGAAATCATGCATACTCACTTACATTGTGCACATAGTAGATGGTACACAATATCAAGGCAGGAAACAGATAAGCTCCCTTTGAAACTTGTGTGCATGTAAGCATGTGCTTATATTGTAAGGATAGGATCTGATTATTTAAAGCAGTTCTTCAGCCTTTTTGAAAAGAAATTAAAAGTCAGCAGCTACAAATACAGTAACTGCTGACTTTTAATAATAGTAGGACACCTGTCCTGGGGTCTAGCGCCTCGCTCACCCGAACCTCTTTGCTGATCTTCAGGTCCCCGGCGCCAGCATGTTTACTGTGGCCAGCTGACTGTGATTCCTTGTGGCTTCCCAGATGGCTGCCTATGCACAAGCCACGCTGCCCTTTGTTAATGGTCCCACAACCTTTTGGGACCAGTTTCCGAGAAGGTTGCAGGTTTTGGGCGGATTTCCAGAGGATCGCCACAGTGATTTGACCGGAGGTGGGAGTGAGTACCTTTTCAAAACCAGGTACCCACCCCCCCAAAAAAGTGCCAAAAATGGAAGAGGAGGGCATAAAGTGGAACTTCCCCTTTATAGTGAAATTCTGCTTGAAGCGCACATGTAGAGCAGAAAGAATTCAGTCCAGATAAGATCAACAGTAGGAATGAACCAAAGGAACTTGGGTTTGGTGAAAAGTACTGAAGTTTGGATGCCAAATCTAAACCCAATGGAAGTCAATGGGAGCCAAAGGTTAAGTCCAGTAAATATTTTTTTTGGCGGCCAGCACCTGTCTAATAATGTACTTGTAATGAAGTGCATCCCAGGTCCTGCTGGCTGCTGGTTAGTGCAACAATCCTTTCCTCTGGATACTCCTTACAACAATGCTTTTTCCGCTCTTTTGTCCCCATACATTTTGCCATTCACATAACTCCTAGTAATTTCCCAGAATGCACAGTGTTCTGTGAATGTAGGAGAGTCCTGTAATTCATCCTCACTTTGCAATCTGGAAAAATAATACTAGAAGTTTTTAGAATGACCGAGTGGATAGGAATCAAGTCCTTCACAGTTGCAGTCTCTCATCTATGCAGCACCAAAAGAACACAGCTGTGTGGAGTATGTGGCATTACTGAGTGGAGGATTATTACACTAACCAGCAGCCAGCAGGATCTGGGATACACTTCATTAAAGGCAGATTATTAAACTGGTGCTCTATGCATTTTTTATAGACTACAGCTTTAACTACTTTTGTACCGTTGTACGTTTTAAAGCAGCAAAGTGGTGCCATTTATAAATGGTACTGAAGAAAGCCACATCAGGTGGCATTACCCACTAATGCCTGCGTATATTAAACCTGCACCTACTTTCTTCTGCAACATCTGTACATTAACCCCTTCAACTCAACTCTCTCACCCTGTATGTAACCCGTACATTAACCTCTTTATCTTTATCTTCATTTTCCCTCTGTGCATGATCTGTATGTGCTTTATCTAGGGAACCATTGCCAAGCTCCATGTTTTAACCCCCTCAAAAAATGAGATCTACTTTCCAAAAAGGGGCCCTTTTGGGTGTTTTCACACTGTGCTGGCAATTTTAACAGAAAGTAAGGGAGACTTTTTTTTTTTTTTTTCAAAATTTTTGGTCTTTTTTCCCTTATACAATAAAAAATACAGTGGTTATTACATATAACAAAGAAAATCTCAAAAAAGTATTAATTTGGGTACAGTGTTGCATGATTGAATAGTTGTCAGTCAAGGTATCACAGAACTGAAGGAAAAATATAGGAGCCAATAGGTTGAAAATCCGTGCAAAGCAATGACCAAAAAACAAATGAACTACAATTAAGGGCTGCATGTTGTAAAGTGTAAAAAACACCTAAAATGTGAAAAGATACAAAGAAACCGCACTCTTATATCATAAATTACATATCATAAATCACCATAGTGAATAAACAAATGAATCTTCATTTAAATTATTAAAAATACATAAAAATTGTAAAGTCCGTGTATAAATCCCACACGTGAATAACGTCCTCCGTGAGTATAGGAAAGGTTCCTCCCCACCTGCATGCAGACACACCATGCACTCGCCAGACTTAATTGACCCCTATTACACTGGAGCCAAATTAAGCATATGGGAAAATCCAAGATGTCATACATGAGGTCACAGGAATGAATCCAAACCTCTTCTGTAATCCTTTCAATATTTATATAACCGCTTCCCGACCGGCCACTGCATATATACGTCAGCAGAATGGCACGGGCAGGCAGAATCACGTACCTGTACGTGATCGTGCATGTGCCTGCCCGTGGGTCGCGCGCGCGCCGCTAGCGGCGCGCTCGCGACCCGGTCGCGAGCTCCGTGACCCCGGCCGCGGGACCAGCGGACCCGATCGCCGCTGGTATCCCGCGATCGGGTTACGGAGCGGAAGAACGGGGAGAGGTCTATGTAAACAAACCTCTCCCCGCGCTTCCTACACTGACTGTCAGTGATCGGCGGTTCCCTGTCATCGGGAACGCCGATCAATGACGTCACACGTACAGCCACGCCCCCCTACAGTAAACACAACACATCACGTCACACTGACTCCTCCCCACCCCCTTGTGGTTAACCCCTAACTACAACTGTCATTTACATAGGAATCAGTGCTATTTAAATAGCACTGATTTCTGTATAAATGACAAATGTCCCAAAAATGTGTCAAAAATGTCCGATGTGTCCGCCAAAATGTCGCAGTCACAATAAAAATCGCTGATCGCCGCCATTACTAATAAAAAAAAAAATATTAATAAAAATGCTATAAAACTATCCCCTATTTTGTAAACGCTATAACTTTTGCGCAAACTAATCAATAATCGCTAATTGCGATTTTTTTTTACCAAAAATATGTAGAAGAATACGTATCGGCCTAAACTGAGGAAAAAAAATGTTTTTTTATATATTTTTTGGGATATTTATTATAGCAAAAAGTAAAAAATATTGCATTTTTTTCAAAATTGTCGCTCTATTTTTGTTTATAGCGCAAAAAATAAAAACCGCAGGGGCGATCAAATACCACCAAAAGAAAGCTCTATTTGTGGGAAAAAAAGGACGCCAATTTTGTTTTGGAGCCACGCCGCACGACCGCGCAATTGTTAGTTAAAGCGACGCAGTGCCGAATTGCAAAAAGGGGCCTGGTCCTTTGGCTGCCAATTGGTCCGGGGCTGAAGTGGTTAAATAGTGTTTTCAAAGCTCCAGATTTGCCATATAGAGAGGGAGAGGAAAGAACGCTCTCATGGTGCAGTGATTCAAATAATTTATTTAAAAATAAAGTTGTATTGCACTTACATCAAGGAAGACAGGGTTCAGCATATATTATATAGGAATCGCTGGTTAGCGTTCCACCTGACCGGAAATAACTTATCTGAAACATGATCCAGCGATTTGGATTCATTCCTGTGACCTCATGTATGACATTTTGGATTTTCCCATATGCCTAATTTGACTCCATGTATCAAGGGTCAATTAAGTCTGGTGAGTGCATTATGTGTCTGCATGCAGGTGGGGAGGAACCTTTTCTGTACTCACTGAGGACAATATTCACGTGTGGGATTTATACATGGACTTCACAATTTTTATGTATTTTTTTTATAATTCAAATGATTTATTTGTTTATTCACTATGGTGATTTATGATATGTAGTTTATGATATAAGAGTGTGGTTTCTTTGTTTCTCATCAAAGAACTGAACACTGAAAATTTTGAATAGGTAGGAAAGGATGAAAACTCTTGTCAGGTTCATATTGCCTTCCTGTGACCGCGCTAGGTAGATTCACACTCTGTTTGTCCCGGTGACCATTAACACTAGCAAAGAAAGTGATGTAAAAATCTAAAATTTTAAGTTGCCACCAGAGCAGGACCATGGGAAAAGTTCCCATAGGGACACGTGTTGCTGTAACTGAGAGGTAACTTCCCTCAATTTGGAGTTTTTTTTCTTTCACTTCCTGTTATTGCTACAAGGCAGGAAGTCAAGTAAAATCTCCCCAATGGAACATAGATGGCAAAACACCTAACGTGGGTTTTAACTATTTCCTGTTTTATACAAAATGAGAAAAAACGTTTTGGATTTAGATATACTTTTAAAATTGCATTTAATTTAGACTTCCCTTGTCTTTTCACAATGATTCCAAATCTGGTTGTTTGGAATAGTGTCTTATCCTTTCCTGAGGTCTGAATGGAGCAGAGACAATCACTGCAGACAGTTTTCATCAGATGGCTGAACTCACCAAAACAATTGGCGTTAGTGAAAATCTTTTTGTGCAAAAATTTCAGACAATATGGTGTGGAAGATGGTGATATTTGGAAGAAAAAAGGAATTTCCTTTATCACCTCACTTTATGTATATCAGGAAGGAGAACAGGAACTCACAATAAGGAGGAAATTGCATCACACAAGGGGAGGATTCACAGAAAGTAATTGCAATAAATACACTGACTAGCAGCATAACAATAATGAAATAAAAAAGTACAAAAAATTAAGCACAAAATCAATTGCATTGCCATGGTAGGTGAATAAGCTCTAAGACCCCTTTCACACTGGGGCGTTTTTCAGGTGCTTTAGTGTTAAAAAAAGCGCATGTAAAACGCCTGAAAGAAGCCTCATCTGCAATCCCAATGTGAAAACCTGAGTGCTTTCACACTGAGACTATGGCTCTTTTCAGCCGATTTAGCATTAAAATAAGTGCCTGAAAAGCGCTTAAAAGAAGCCTCAACTGCAATCCCAATGTGAAAGCCTGAGTGCTTTCACACTGAGGCGCTGCACTGGCAGGGCGTCAAAAAAAATCCTTACCTGGCTTCACTTTCCTCCTCACATACACTATACTACCAAAAGTATTGGGTCCTGCTTTTACACACACATGAACTTTAATGGTATCCCAGTCTTAGTCCGTAGGGTTCAATATTGAGTTGGCCCACCCTTTACAGCTGTAACAGCTTCAACTCTTCTGGGAAGGCTGTCCACAAGGTTTAGGAGTGTGTCTATGGGAATGTTTGACCATTATTCCAGAAGCGCATTTGTGAGGTCAGGCACTGATGTGGACAAGAAGGCCTGGCGCACAGTCTCCATTCTAATTCATCCCAAAGGTGTTCTATCTGTGCAGGCCAGTCAAGTTCCTCCACCCCAAACTCACTCATCCGTGTCTTTATGGACCTTGCTTTGTTCACTGGTCCAAATCATTTGGTGGTGGGGGGATTATGGTGTGAGGTTGTTTTTCAGAGGTTGGGCTTGGCCCCTTAGTTCCAGTGAAAGCCACTCTTAAGGCGTCAGCATACCAAAACATTTTTATGCTCCCAACTTTGTGAGAACAGTTTGGGGATGGTCCCTTCCTGTTACAACATGACTGCACACTAGTGCACAAAACGAGGTCCATAAAGACATGGATGAGCGAGTTTGAGGTGGAGGAACTTGACTGGCCTGCACAGAGTCCTGACCGAACACCTTTGGGATGAATTAGAATAGCGACTGTGAGCCATGCCTTCTCGTCTACATCAGGCATCCCAATACCTTTGGTAATATAGTGTATGATGCAGGACTAATAGCCAGCAATTTTCTGTTCTTTTTAAAGCCCCATTCTGAGATTTAAAAAAAACCCTTGCAGCACCCCTCCTCATTGGTAGTTTTTTTTTTTATCTAAGAGTGGGCTTTTAAAATAAAATGTCAAATGAAAATCCCATTGACATGCAGACAGATATGGTGCAAACACTGGGTCTTTATTAAACTAGCATTTTTGTATTATTTTAATGGCTGTAATTAATATCTCTGAGAATAAGCTAAGTGATAACTGTAAAATACCATTTTACAGAACTGTATTCAAACAGACTGAAAACAAAAGAGAAGAATAGAAATAACACAATATTTGTGGTCAGATAACTATTTCCCTGCTATGTTTGTCATGACAGTGCATCTATATGGTAAGGTGTGTGTGCCTTGAGCATGGGAGTTGTACAGGGTGAGACTCCTAAGTCAGCATAATACACACAAAGGTGACTATTTCAAATCTGTTTTCATCTGGTAACAATGTCACCGCTTTAAAGTTGACCTCTTAGCAGGTATAAAAACACCATTAAACGCAGCTGCCTTTTCAATAAATTAAATCAAAAAATACTCATATTTTAAGTAACTGAACTTGTATCTATATCAGAATCCTGTAATCGCCTGCAAGGCAGGGCTGATAAAGGGAAGGCAAGCAGGCAATCCTGCACATAGCACAACACTGTGAACATGCTTACAGAAAGGAAGAGCACAGGAATAACCTTTTCAGTGTGCTGCTCTAACAATGTCCAGTTCTAGGGGTGGGGAGGTGACATCACTGTATTGCTTAAAGGTAAAGTGTAGCCATCTAGAAAATGACATGTCACGTTACTATACTTTGTTATCAATATATCCATTGTTTACTTTTTACTGCCTTTACTCCCTAGTTTCTGTGCAAGAATTTATTGCTGTCTGAGTGCTGGGTGGTAATACCGGCATTGCTCGGGGAAACATTCTGGAAAACATACTCTGCCCACTAACTAATACCCAATAACTAATATTTTGTAAATGCAATCAGAGCTCTAACTCACAGGAACTGTTGCACACATGGGCTGTTAGTAGGGAAAACTGCATGTGATTTTTTTTTTTCATGCAAATCTTTGCAATTCACAGTTGGGAACTGGCCATTATTGGTCAATGACATGAGGAAGTCTGGGATAGACTCAGTTCTCAGCTTTGAGGCACCATACTGACCTGAGATCCAAAGGGAGGGGGCTGATCTGAGATCTCAAGGATAGTTTAAAGGTGGGATTGATCTGGGGTCTTATGGGGAGTTTAAATGGGGGCACCCCCCCCCCCCCACTGACCAATGACACCAGAGTCACATTTCCTCCCACTAGCATCAAGGATTTTTTTTTCCTCCCAATGACCAATAACGCCAGGCATTTTTCTCCCATTGGCCAATGATTCTGGGAATTTTTCTCCCATTGACCAAAGGACTCTGAAGCATTTTTCTCCCACTGACCAATGACACAAGGCATGTTTTCTCCCACTGACCACAAAAAATCAGGGCAATGTGCTTTCTTTCACTGATCACCGACCCAGGGCATTTTTTCCCTTCCACTGACCACCCACACAGGGCGTTTTGTTCCCTTTCACTGACCACCCACTCCAGGGCATTTTTTTCCCTTCCACTGACCACCCACCCAGGGCATTTTTTCTCTTCCACTGACCACCCACCCAGGGCATTTTTTCTCTTCCACTGACCACCTACGCAGGGCATTTTGTTCCCTTTCACTGACCACCCATCCAGGGCATTTTTTCTCTACCACTGACCACCTACGCAGGGCATTTTGTTCCCTTTCACTGACCACCCACCAAGGGCATTTTTTCCCTTTCACTGACCACCCACGCCAGGGCATTTTTTTTCCCTTCCACTGACCACCCATCCAGGGCATTTTTTTCCCTTCCACTGACCACCCACCCAGGCATTTTTTTCCCTTCCACTGACCAGCAATGTAAGTGGCACTATGTTACATAACCTTAATTGCTGCAATGTTTATTCTACGGTGTATGTTACAAACACATGACCAAAGTATTTGTTGTTTCAACAGTTGCTGGTTACAAAGTAGCCCTCAAGTGTTTAAATTTAGTTCTTCCTTAAAGCCCCTGTCCAGGATATATTTCAGGAACAGGCTCACATACTACTTAGCAGCTGCCACAGCCAGCAGGGCCTGCTCCAGGTAGGACAGATCGGCCTCATCAGCATTGGGGGGGGGACACCCACCATAACATCTGGTAGGCCTCTGCGCGTTTCAGATGACATCACATCCATGGGCATGTGTTGCTGAAGAAATGCGGGGGTAAGTTTCTCTTCTGCTTAGGTGTTGCCTGAACTAGTGGTGGTGTGGAGATTACTCCTCTGAGGACGCAGTGGGCCCCCCGCTTTGTGTCAATAACAGCACAGTCATAGGTACAGCTAGTGTAGCAGAGCAGTGGTGTGTTTGCTGAGGAGATAGGAGTTCATTTGCATAATAAAGGGGGAGGTGACGTGCTGTATAGTGAGGGTCACATTATACTTTTCTATATCATACTGTTGGCATACCTGCTGCCTATTAATGATTGTGCAACTTAAAAGAATAATGTGACTGCGCTACAATGTGTTTTGTAATAAATAAATATATGGAAACCATAAATACCTATTCCATCATTCAAGTGAGAAAAACAACTCTTAATTCATAAACAATCTATACAATGCAAAATTAATGAATCATAAAATCTATATGTGCAATAGAAAGTCATCAATAAATACCTAAAAAAAAAAAAACAAAACAAAAAACATGAATTCATCAAAACGTATACTGTGTCGATAATAAAGCCTGTGCATATAATAAAAGTTCATTCCAAAAAAATAAATACAAAGTACAACTTAATCCTTGTGTGTTAAAAGCAGGCGATGTGAACAGTCACCCTGCCAGGCATTGTAACCCCTGCTGACCCAATGCAGACTGTGTTTAGTATGGGACTGCAGCAGATGCATGCAGTGTATACTGTGAGTTGGCTCAAATTTGATATAACTATGCCCCTTTAAAGCACACCCAAAATTCAACACTCAGTAGCCATGCACACTTTTCATCTCAGCGCACTTCAGCTGTGTGCCGCATTATTACTTTTCCAGTCTATCCTTCTGTGTAAAATTGAAAGATGTACGGTAACTGCCTGCTGTATAGACTGTGCAGGCTATGGTTATGAAAGCGTCAGGAGGACAACAGTATTCTGTTTTGCAGCAAATTCAACCACAGCCACACCTCAGCCCAAAAAATAGGGTTACTTTTCATAGCAACTCTTCTATTGGTTGTCATGTTTTCTGATCTCTTCCTATACCAAACAACACAAAATAATTTCATTATTGCACAACAACTAGCACTATAATTGTATTTAACTTCATAGCAGTTTAGGAATGCGGCCAATCATTATCTTATAAATCATGCAATATCACTCATCAATGCTGAATTAGGTTTTTCCAACTTATCAAAAACTATAAAAGGCAGGGAGTTAGTAAAAATTTTTAAGTAAGAGGCTCAACCTAGGAATAGGGCTGACTGGAGATAACGTGAGAAGCAACTCAACATAGCCTTCTATGTTGAGTTGCTTCTCACGTTATCTCCAGTCAGCCCTATTCCTAGGTTGAGCTTCTTGCTTCTTAGCATAGCAGTACAAGCTGATTTAAATTGTAACTATACCTTTTAAAATAAGAAATTCCTTACTTCCCCAATTCCCAGGCTAGTTGTAGCGCTTTGTACTTCTCTTGGATCAGTGAAAGAGCTGGTCCATGAGCTGTGGCCCCTGTTGGCCAGATAGTCCTCTTCTCAGCAAGTGGGGCCTCACAATACTATACATGTACAGCCTATGTTTAGTGGGGCCTAATAGAAAAGCTGGCCATCTGTAGGCTTTCGAGGAATGAGACGCTGCTTTGGCATTTTTGAGTTGTGTTCATAGTAGTGTTTGAGTTATTGAGCTCTGTAAACAACATGCATTTTTCAGCAAAGCAGGTAAAGCTAGTCTGGCAAACCAGAGAAAAGAAGCCCAATGCTCGGGCCTCTGACTGAAACCCCAGCATACAATAATATGTCATACTTATTTGACTCCCAAAAATATTCACATGTGTTGTACAACTGAAAGGTATTGTGGGAGTAAATGTCCATATCACAGTTATGAGCCAATAAAGAAGAACAGAGCAATAGTACTTCAAGCTGATTCAAGCAACTCCTCGTTTACTTCTCCCATCCATCACACATATTAAGGAGTAGCAATACACTTTTGGAACTCCAAAGCACATTTCTGTCTCTTCTCCCTAATCTGTGTAGGGCAACACCAAATGTTGCATTAAACTGTACCTATCATTTAGGAAACCAAATGACCTCCTTTTGAGAGCACAAGGGTACTGTGTCTAGATATTAAACGTATCAACCATAGACCCAGCACAAGTGTGAGAAAAGTCAGAAGTCTTGATTTGCATACTTTTTTGGGTCAGTGACACAAAGTTTTGAAGCTACTGGACTGACATTATGATCAGGCAACACATTTTTGGGAGAGGTCTGCAGTGACAACGCAGGTTTACCTTCAGGAAGACAAGTATCTTCATAGATGTGCGCAGCCTATTGCATTAGGGTGTGCACCCCAAAGCTCAAACACACATGCCTTTCTCTGCAGCCTCAGCTACCTGGGGCAGCGAATTAATGGGAAGTGCTATGTGCTGTGTGACTTTCCGATCATTCACAAACTGAAACATAGTAAACACAGTTTACAATTCTTCAGTTATAAATGGACACAGTTTACGAGTGTGTTCACTGTGTTCATTTAGAAAAGGAAGGGGCTGGTGAATTACATATTTACTAGCCCCTTCCCTGCTCTCCATCCTGAAACCTCCCCCACAGCAGCCATGGGGAGAGGAGAGGAGAGGAGGGAAGCCAGCAGCACTGCAGGGCGGGCAACGAGAAGTAGAGGAAATCGGCACCCCACGTAGTGATTAGCGTGTGCCACCTGCTCATGCTTATGAGTATCCTTATGTAGCAGCCAAAAACTAAAAGTGAGAAGTGTTGTTCATTTAATAATCACTGAGGAAGTCTCCTTGGAAATCAGTCTTCTGACATACATGGACAAAATATATGTTTTTCACTGACGTTGACACAGTCTAATAATATTGTGTTGTAGTACACACATCAGATCATCTCAAATTGTTGTATAATCATCCACTAATTGCAATACACTTAATTTTTCATAATCCACTTTGTAATTGAATTTGTTCAGTGGCCCTTTAAATGATCTTCCAAGACATTATGTTACTCAGACACCCCCTGCCTCCAGGCCAGTCAGTATTTTCTGTATTTCACTTGTATAATTTGACACTGTTTTGACTGCGGGTCATAGAGAAGTCTTGTTTGTATGTTAATAAATATTCTCTAATTGTACTGTATATACTTGTCTTCTGTAAACCATTTCACACATTTTACAATACCATATCAATTTACAAATGATTTAAAGACAAACATAGCAAATGTAGAACAAACCCGTTCTCCCATGATGACCTATTAAATCAGAAGCTTACCCTGCAATGCACTTGTTGACTGACTGAAGTCACGGTGCCTCGGAAAAGACAGCATGGGGTCATGTGCTCTCATGCGCTTATTTTCTGCCATCTGTTTATGAGCAGAGCTCAGCTTGGCTTCAGCCCGCATTGAAGGATTTGCTGTGTTCAGCTAGAAGAGGTTAAAATAAATTTTACTTGATTATTGTAAGAGGTATTTCAGCAAAAGACTAGGCAATAAAGCATGTGCCCGTTTTCTGTACGAGTATCCTACACTATAATTTTAGACCATGTAATGACATTTTAAAACACTTAGAACCACTAGGATACAGGATATATATCATCAGTATTAATAAAATAACAGTCCACTAATTCAGCATTTACAGACCTCCAGGTTATCTATTTTTATTCTTGTAAAAGACCTAGTTTTTTTTTTTTTTTTAACCAAGATATTGGCAAGATTTAAGGAAAATAATGTATTCTCCAAAAATACAAAGTCTGTGTACACCTGACAATCACAACTATATAGGATTGTAGCATCCCCCTAGGTAGATGCTAGGATTAGTGTACCATAGTTTTTGGTTGATCTGCTTAACAGAGAGACAGCTAGGTAAAGGTAATTGCTGAGAGAGTGGAGATCTGCTAGGGTAGTCTGCTCAGTGTGCTCTGGAAAGTGCTGGATAGTTGGTGGCAAACAATGCAGATGGGAGCATGAATATTCATACAGCCCTCGCCAATTACAAAGGGAGGTGCCCATAGGCATGCTGGGTGCCTGTATTTATATTCTAGAAGCACATGGGCTCCAGGGTTGTTCCTAGCAGAGGATTGCACCAGGCTAGGGAGAGGTGCTGCCTCCCCTGGGACTTGCTGTCATGTGGCCTCAGGTAGGCGACCTGAGGGCCTGAAGTATGTGTGGCTGACCCTAGTCCTACCATAGCTGACTGAGGGAGAGTCTACAGTGCATCTGACCTGGTATCACCGAGAGCGAAGGTGGCCAGTGGTGCTTCAGGAGCCTTGTACAGACACCTTAAGGAACCTTGGACAGTTAACCCCCTCTTGTGCTTTAAGTCAGCTGAGGGACCACACAAATAACACTGGCTAGTGTTCTTAGAACTTTGTCCAGTACTGTCCACTACTTTGCTAAGGGACATTGCTCAGTACTGCAATGAGATTGCTGCTGCTGCTGTGAATAAGTCTTTATCTGCCTTCTGCAAGGACTGCAGAAATGTTTCACTAGGAAAGGCAGTAAAGCCCCATACACACTATCAGTTTTTCTGCTGAGTTTTTCCTTCAGATTTACCAAATCCATGTAGTGCAAGGGCCTGCCTGATTGCATATAAATTGAAACTCCTAAGGTTTGACCTCGTATTATACGGTTTTGGTAAATCTGAAGGAAAAACTCAGCAGAAAAACTGATAGTGTGTATGGGGCTTTAGAATCCTTGATGTGAATAGTTCAATTTGGAAGTATCCCACTATATCACTTCCCTATCCAAGTTCTCCAACAAAACAACAAAAGCAAAACCCCTAGTCTGGTTATTGGAGTAATGAGTGGAAGTGAGTGTGCACCTGGCTGTGGGAAATGCCTTGTGCCTGGCTGCAGGGAAAGAAGTGGTGAAGACCTGAACAAACATGCCAGCGACTCCTGCGGGGGTAGCGCTACAGGAAGGATAAACATCCCATTCCAAAACCATGGAAATTTAATATGGAATTGCCTCCCACACCCTTTGTGGCTATAACAGCCTCTAATCCTCCAAGAAAGCTTTCCACAAGATTTTGGAATGTGTCTGTGGAAATACGTGTCTATTGAGCCAAAGAGAACATTTGTTTAGACACTGATTTTGTACAAGAAGACTTGGTCTGCAATTGGCATTCCATATCATTCCTATCATCCCTAATATAAGCCTAGCTTTGTGCACAGAAGCAAAGTTATGTTGGAAATGTAAAGGACCTTCCACAAACTGCTGCCACAAAGTTGGAAGCCTCAATCAGCATAGGGGCCATTCACAGATCGCTTTGCTTTTTCTGATTAAATGCAAAGCACTTTCTGATTGGACAAGGTGGACAGGTAGGGTGGTGACAGCCATACCTGAAATTCTTTTTTTTTTTTAAAGTACCCTATCCTCTTAGTGTTTGCATTAAAATGTACAGTAAGCCAAAAACTGTTTTGTTAGTTTTGAAGAGTGTGGAAAGATTAGAACTCCTGCTATCTTGGGCTCTGTTAGAAAGATTTTTACCTTCCTTCCCGTCCTGCTATACTTTGACTAGACAGAAAGTGAAAGGGAAAATCTGCAGCAGGAACACAGACGGAAAGAAGAATCTGACACTTGTTCTTTCACTACTCTATTGTCAGTATTGTTGTTAGAAAGTTCCCCTTGATCTTTGTCTAGACATACCTTTTTAACAGCACTGAAAAAACTGAGCTTATTGTTGACCACATATTTTAAATACAACTGAGGTTTAAAATCAACAGGTAACCTTGGTTTTAAATTAAGAGATTAGGAGGTTTGTGTTTAGTTTGGGAACTTCAGTAATAACCTCCTCTGGGGTCAATCAAAGAATTTCATCACTAAGTCCATGGATGCCCATTACTGTTTGGAAACCTCTGCATAAAGTTGTATATCTATATAAAAATGATAATTGGCTGCTGGAATAGAATTGTAGAGGTATTCCGGAGGTTAGGCATTCTCCGTAAAATGTACCCATGCCTTAGCTTTTTACATTTCTCAGTATATTTTAGAGAGAGTCTTCTCTCTAAAGTCTCTAGAGTAAACAATTATTTTATTCCATGGTCATGGTCATAGCCAGAAAATTGTAGGGCCGGTCAGAACATTACAAACAGTTGATTGCAAAAAATCAGCTTTTTTTTTTTTTTACTGCATATGAATACTGACTGTTGGAATGTTAATGCATTTCAAAAACAAGAGTGAAATTCCATAAGAAGGCAAAGTCTACTTGAATTAAATAAACATACAATTTTGTCAAAAACAGTATTAATAGTATTACCACAGAAAACTAAAATTAAAAGTGCTATAAAAGTTACTTTGAAGAGGAAGTTCAGCTAGGTCTGCAAAAAGTAACAAGTACTGTAGTTGCTGACTTTTACAAAACAGGTACTTACCAGCCCATGGAGTACAGCTTCAGTGCTGTCTTCAATCCTGCGTCACATCTTGGATTTGGGAGCCGGCTATGACTTCCTGACCAGTCACTGCAGTCTCCCTGACACAGATGCTCAAGCTGCGTGGATTGGGAGAGATTGTCCTGAAGCCTCCTGGGATACATCACACGTCCCAGGAGACTTCAGGACAATATCCTCCAATATGAGCATCTCTGGCATGCATGGTAGGGTGCAAGCTATGACTGATCAGGAAGTCACAACTGGCTTCTGAATCCAAGATGGCAACAACAGCAAAGATGGTGGCAAAGCATTGAATATGATGTTGAAGATTTCAGGTGGTATGCACCCAGGAAAATGTCATCCTCACCTAGGCGAGGAATAAGAAAGTGGGATATTTTCCAAATATGTTAAAGGGAGGGGAGGGCCAAGAATATGCAATCTACAGGAGAGTGAAGATCTGCTTTAACCACTTTCAGACCGGACCATTTTGCTGGCTTAAGACCAGACCACTTTTTGCAATTCGGCACTGCGCCGCTTTAACTGACAATTGCGCCATTGTGCGACGTGGCTCCCAAACAAAATTGACGTCCTTTTTTCCCACAAATAGACCTTTCTTTTGGTGGTATTTGATCGCCCCTGCGGTTTTTATTTTTTGCTATTTTTGAAAAAAATGCATTATTTTTTTACTTTTTGCCCTAATAAATATCCCCCAAAAATATATAAAAAAACTTTTTTTTTTCCTCAGTTTAGGCCAATACGTATTCTTCTACATATTTTTGGTAAAAAAATCGCAATAAGCGATTATTGATTGGTTTGCGCAGAAGTTATAGCGTTTACAAAATAGGGGATAGTTTTTATAGCATTTTTATCAATTTTTTTTTTTTTACTAGTAATGGCGGCGATTAGTGATTTTTATTGTGACTGCGACATTATGGCGGACACATCAGACATTTGTGACACATTTTTGGGACCATTGTCATTTATACAGCAAATGACACTGGCAGAGAAGGGGTTAACCACTAGGTGGCAGTGTAGGGGTTACATGTTCCTAGAGGTGTGTTTCTAACTGTGGGGGGGGCGTGGCTGTCAGCTAGTGAACACTGATCTCTTCTCCAATCAAAGGGGACGTACCTGTATGCACTTATGCCTGTCCGTGCCATTCTGTCGACGTACATCGTACATCGTCGTGCGCCGGTCGGGAAGCGGTTAAATTCTTTTCTTCTTAATTTTCACAGACTATCCACTGCTAATGATAGCCCCCACCCTGGATGAAACATGTTAGAAGGGAATTCTAACATGTTTCATCCAGTAGGAATTAGTTGTCAGTCGATTAAGCCCTATTGGGTAATAAAAAATTAGTTGGGGTGGTCCCAGAATAGGAACTGTGGATGTGATGCTTATGGTTGTTTTATACAATTAAATGTAGATTCTTCTATTCATGCTATGGGCTTGCTCAAACTTCTGTGCCTTTAAAGCAGACATAATCCCATCGATTGAACGGTGTAAAAAAACAGTCACATCCCCAGCACGTGCTGGGAATGTTACTGTCACTTTGGTTGTGCTCTCAGCCAAACGGTTAATCCATCCAATGGCTGGTGTCATAACTGATCAAATGTACAGCACCATGGCAGTTGTGGGATGAGTGGCAGTGCTGGCGGGGAGTTGGGATGAGTGGCAGTGCTGGGGGAAGTTCTGATCAGCCAACTTAAGTGCACTGAGAACTGTAGTGGGGACTTTTAATGGCAACTATAATCACAGGTAGTGTTACTCACTGTGTCTCCGGCTTCATTGTGTCTCTGACTTTGTGGTGTCTCGCAGCAGTAACACCTATGCTGAAATCAGGAGATAGGGTCTCCTTCAGCCCCCCCACTTCACATTCCTCACCAGTCAGCTGACCTCTAGTCTCTGCCCCCCAGCCATGCATTGAACTGAATGGCCGGCTGCAAAGATGCTGAGTGGGCGGTCGCAGGCTCCAGGAACAGCCCAGCTGGGTGGCCACAAGCTCCAGGAACAGCCCAGCTGGGTGGCCACAAGCTTCAGGAACAGCCCAGCTTGGTGGCCTCAGGCCCCAGGGACAGCCCTGCTGGGCGGCCACGAAAAGTCTGGGAGAGCAGTGCAGGCTTCAGGAACAGCCCAGGATTTGGTGACCCCTGGCAAATCGTCATTCGACCCACGAGGGGGTCCCGACCCCAGGTTGAGAACCACTGCTGTATGCCATCATGAAAGTACATTGTACCTTTTACTTTCCTTTGGAATATAACAATTTCATTTTTGTATGCGTTAATGTGCCGAATTGCGGAAAATTTTATTTTTTGTGCCTGATATTGATTTGTATGGGTCTGAAAACATACATTGTGAAAAAAACAATCAGCGCCAAAATTAATGACTTCCTCCTATAACAGGGTAAATGTGTGAAATCACTAATATATGTGACTGCGCAGCTGCTGAACACTTACAGTAATACACCACACCAAATTCAATATTGTTTTCTAAATAGTGCAGCGCTGTGTCTCATTAAATAATGTGCATACAAAATTTATATCAAACATTTCATGATCAAAAAAATATTTTAAATAAAAAAAATGAAAATGTCAAAAAAATTTTGAAAAAAAAATGTTCATCTGTGTCAATGTTTCCAAAACAATCACCGCTGTGTGTGTTGGTCCTCAAAAGGACCAATATCCAGTGCACACCTCCACCAGCTAAAGTGCCTGCTCACCTCAAAGATGAATGTAAAAGCATAGACCAATCACTCCTCGTGTCCACCACAATGGATCAACTTTCACTCTCCAATGGTAATGCTGCAGTCTATAGACTGCTCCTCTGTGTGGGTAATCAGCGTTTTGTATTGCCGCCAGACAAACCTTCCTTCACTTTCTCATAAGAGCTCAATCTCGCTATTACTTCCGTAGGTTATAGACATGAAACAACAAACACAAGTGCCATAGTGTACGCTGCATGTTTATTAAAAGCCCCCAAAACAAATCCACTTACAAGATAAAAACAGCATGTCTCAAATCATCACTTCATTCACCGCAAATCTACACTCGCAAAGCTTATAGAATGTTTCAAAACTATGTTTGAAAATCAGATAAGTAAATAACATTGGTTAGAACAGGCAAAAAAAAATGAAAAAGATATAGTTAGTGCTGTTGAGCAAGGAGTTGTTATGAAATGATTACTTCTGAATGAAATAAATAACTTGCAGAGAAAGTTGTGCTTGCTTAGCAGGCTGGAATGAATGCAGAAAGAATGTGGAGATCAATCAGTACACATTTCAGGTCTATCTATTAGTTAATGTCACTGACTGAACCAGATCGCAGGATCGTATAACTAAAATACATACAACATAAATGTCAGGAAATGCCCTGTGGAAGAAACAATGCTGCTGGCCGAGCTGGTGCACGTCTGCGTGCGTCGGTGCGCGTGCGCGTGATTCTCTGCGCCAAACAGGCTATTTAAACAGAACTTGCAAATAGGACTAGTGCTGTCTGATCTGCAGCTTCCCATGACCCCTGATCTCTGTAATCTGCTTCAGTGATCTATTCCTGTGTTACCCGTTTTGCCTTTGGACTCTCCCTGCCTTCTGCCTGCACCTGACCCCGACTCGTCTTTGACCTTGATTCTGCCTGCTCCATTAAGTACCATGCTGCCGGCCTGTTGCCAACCCGGCCTGTGACCCGACCTGCCTTGGCTACTGCATCTGTTCCAGTATCTCCTACCTGTGTATGACCCGGCCTGCCTGTACCTGCCCGTGCTTCTTATCCCTCTGCTGTCTACCAGTCCCTGCATCCCGTGTGGTGTCCGGATATCAGGCGATCCAGTTTCCAGCCTGCCCGCTGCCCGGATCTCTCACCTTGCTGGTATTCATCCCGGAGCGGCTCTTCTGACAGCTGACTCGCCAGGCACTCATACCACTCTGCAATCTGGAGCCACCTATCTGCTCTATCAGGGGCCACGAGTCAGATACATAAGGGAGGCCTTCCTCTGCATTATTGGGCTCATCTACAAGGTACGTGGGAATGTGACAATAAGTGTTCACTTCATGAACTCTTACACACTCAGACCTAAAACGTAACAAGTGATAACTTATTTTCTTTATTCTGAGAAGTTTAGCATTTTACCACTCACAATTCTCCATACATAAATTTATTAAAAAATGTAAGTTACAGCCACCTGCCTGACTTCCTCCCTCTAATGTGTTTCGCCCTTGGTAGACGATTGAATTTGGTGCAACTGCAACATAAACCTTATTTAACCAATCAAATCCAAGCACTTTTGTTATACTTCCAGACATAAAGTGATTCCAAAGTCGAAATGTTTTTACCTTAATGCATTCTCTGCATTAAGGTAAAAAAACATCCAGCCACTTCTTATTGTGCCCCCCCCCCCCCCCCAAAAAAAAATCACTTACCCGAGTCCTCCCGCAATCCAATAATCCAGAACTGTACCATCTGCAGCAGCACTACTCGCTCTTCCTGGTCTCACAGGAGACTCTAAGAGCAATGGGAGCCATAGGCTGTCAGTCAAATTCTGTGAGGACAGAGTGGTGGGCAGAGGCCAAGGGTTTGCTGTTTGTCTTCCACCTGGAGCTGCAATTTTCTGTAAAGACGTTAGCATAGATCCTCTAAGATTACTAAATTTTACATACTTTATGCATGTAAATGCCTCTCTTGTTTATACATCCTAAAGCCCTGAGACTGCTTCTGGGAACCGCCATCTTGGATGTCAGCAGCTCCAGCAGAATCAGAGCTGTCACTCAAGTGACACTTTATAGTATTCCTCTTCACTCCTCCCCTGGTAGATACATGTGCTAGGGAATTGACTAATAAGATTTTCTAGAAAGTTCAAAGGCACATTGCAAATGAATAAAAAATGTATTTATGTAAACGGAAAAACTCTGCCAGAAAGCATGAAAAATACATGATTTTTCTTTACTCTTATCTGCAGTTTTTTAAGTTTGTGTCGGGGTCTCTTTCATGTTTTTAGTGTGTTGTATGGTCTACTGCATCAAGCTCTCTACAATGCATCTTGGCAGCAATGAAGCCCCATATTACAGGATACTGTTTTGTATAACCTACAGTTTCAAGTTTGGAGTCAAGATTTGAAACATTTCTAGGTCCCTCTGAATTTTATTTTTTTTTTTCAGATCACCCCACACACGATCGGAATATACGACGGAATGATTCCGTCTGACCTTTTCTGCCAGAAAAAACGGTTGTGTGTACGCGGCATAATACTTTACCCTAGAAAAAATGGTCGTGTGTACGCGGCATAATACTTTACCCTAGTACCAATCACTGTTTCACTCCTCATGACCAGTGCTTACCACTAGAGATTAGATTTGGGTTCAGCAAAATGCAGGGTTTGATCTGAAATTTGCATGTTCAGCATTTACAGATCAGCCAAACAATTTCCAGTTCACCAGACAGCACTGAACATCCTCATGCTTCAGCAAAAGGAAGTCATTTGTTTATTGGTGGTATTACTACTATCAATAAATGAAAACTTCCTCTTATGCAGGCTGCACAGCAATTTTGGTTCTTAAAATGCCAGTGGCAGCCAATGATCGTGCATCCACCAGCGTCCTAGCAACCGCACAGCATCCTCAGTTACTAGGGCACAGAAGGCTTTTTTTTTTTAAATATCCCCTTATAATTAATACCAGACCCTCCATCTAGGATAACTCACTTTTACTTGTGTACATCATACAGGTGTGCAACTTCACAGGGAGGTTTAGGGCATCTCTGAGGAATGTTATTTAAATGAATATAGCAAGCTTAACCACTTCAGCCCCGGAAGGTTTTAACCACTTCCTGACCAGGCCATTTTTTGCGATACGGCACTGCGTCGCTTTAACTGTCAATTGCGCAGTCATGCGACGCTGTACCCAAATAAAATTTATGTACTTTTTTTACCACAAATAGAGCTTTCTTTTGGTGGTATTTTGATCACCTCCTGAGATTTTTATTTTTTGCTCTATAAACAAAAAAAGAGCGACAATTTTGAAAAAAAAAATTTTTTTACTTTCTGCTATAATACATATCTAAAAAAAATATATAAAAAAAAATGTATTTGTAAATGTAGGCCAATATGTTTTCTTCTACATTACAAACATATTGATTGGTTTGCGCAAAAGTTATCATGTCTACAAAATGGGGGATAGATTTATGCCATTTTTATTTATTTTTATTTTTTACTATTAATGGCTGCGATCAGCGATTTTTTTTTTTTAGCTGGACTGCGACATTGTGGCAGATGAATCTGACCCCCAAATTACACTTTTTGGGGACCAGTGACACTAATACAGGGATCCTTGCTAAAAAGATGCATTGATCCCTGTATAAGTGACACTGGCAGGGAAGGGGTTAACAGTAGTGGTGATCAAGGGGTTAAGTGTGTCCTAGGAAGGTGCTTTCTAACTGAATGGGGGACAGATGCCCTGCAGGAAAGTTGAGATTGTGTTTCAGCTGAGCTGAAACACTAGATCTCGCTTTTCCTCACTGAACGATCAGCGGTGTGCCTTGTTTACATCGGCACACTGCTGATCCGTGTCTCCACTGAACGATTGGTGGGCCGTGGTGGCCATCGCGGCCGCCAGACCCACCGATTGGCCCCAAAACGGCGTGCACAAAATTATGTACAGGTACGTGATTTTGCGCATCCGGGCGCCCTGCCGCAGTATATGTACGGTGGGTTAAAGTATCATTTTCAGCATTATAGAAAAAGCTGCTTCCCCCTGACCTGAATTTTTTAAACACAATGCCCAGCCCCAAGTCTTTTTCTTAAAAATCTCTTGTCCATTAGCCTTAAAAATCACCAATAATTACTTGTAAGCTGCAATATATTAAATTTTTGTTCTTGATTTAGATATTTTTTAACACGTACTCACCAGCCATACCTAAATGTGTTTAATTTTAGCTTATCCAGTGAGCACAGTCTACCTAATGAGATAAATATATAATTCCCTCACAGCTGGCTGTCCCTTTCCCTTAATATCCTTGTTTTTTTTTTTTAATACCTCTGATTCTGAGTCTGCAAATTACAATCCAATGTGTACAATGACTCCAAACTTGAAACTGTAGGTTGAACAAAACAGTATCCTGTAATATGGGGCTTCATTGTTGCCAAGATGCATGGTAGAGAGCTTGATGCAGTAGACCATACAACACACTAAAAACATTAAAGAGACCCTGACACAAACTTAGAAAACTGCAGATAAGGGTAAAGAAAAATCATGTATTTTTCATGCTTTCTGGCAGAGTTTTTTTCCTTTTACATAAATTCATTTTTTATTAATTTGCAATGTGCCTTTGAACGTTCTAGAAAATCTTATTAGTCAATTCCCTAGCACATGTATCTACCAGGGGAGGAGTGAAGAGGAATACTATAAAGTGTCACTTGAGTGACAGCTCTGATTCTGCTGGAGCTGCTGACATCCAAGATGGCGGTTCCCAGAAGCAGTCTCAGGGCTTTAGGATGTATAAACAAGAGAGGCATTTACATGCATAAAATATGTAAAATTTTGTAATCTTAGAGGATCTATGTCGACGTCTTTACAGAAAATTGCAGCTCCAGGTGGAAGACAAACAGCAAACCCTTGGCCTCTGCCCACCACTCCATTCTCACATAATCTGACTGACAGCCTATGGCTCCCATTACTCTTAGGGTCTCCTGTGAGACCAGGAAGAGCGAGTAGTGCTGCTGCAGATAGGACAGTTCTGTATTGTGTGAGGACTTGGGTAAGTGATTTCTTTTGGGGGGGCACAATAAGTGGTAGGACGTTTTTTTACCTTAATGCAGAGAATGCATTAAGGTAAAAACATTTAGACTTTGGAACCACTTTAAGTCTGGAAGTATAGCAAAAGTGCTTGGATTTGATTGGTTAAATAAGGTTTATGTTGCAGTTGCACTAAATTCAATGGCGAAACACATTAGAGGGCGGAAGTCAGGCAGGTGGATGTAAGTTACATTTTTTAATAAATTTATGTATGGAGAATTGTGAGTGGTAAAATGCTAAACTTCATGAAATTAACATTTTATGTTATATGTATTTAAATGTATAAATGGAGAATTTGGGAGTGGTAAAATGCTAAACTTCTCAGAATAAAGAAAATAAGTTATCACTTGTTACGTTGTAGGTCTGAGTGTGTAAGAGTTCATGAAGTGAACATTTATTGTCACATTCCCACGTATCTTGTAGATGAGCCCAATAATGCAGAGGAAGGCCTCTCTTATGTATCTGACTCGTGGCCCCTGATAGAGCAGATAGGTGGCGGTGGTTGTTTGTTTCTCATCTGATAGAGCAGATAGGTGGCTCCAGATTGCAGAGTGGTATGAGTGCCTGGCGGGTCAGCTGTTAGAAGAGCCGCTTCGGTATGAATACCAGCAAGGTGAGAGATCCGGGCAGCGGGCAGGCTGGAAACTGGATCGCCCGATATCCGGACACCACACACCGGGATGCAGGGACTGGTTGACAGCAGAGGGATATGAAGCACGGGCAGGTACAGGCAGGCCATACTGGAACAGATGCAGTAGCCAAGGCAGGTCGGGTCACAGGCTGGGTTGGTAACAGGCCGGCAGCATGGTACTTAAAGGAGCAGGCAGAATCAAGGTCAAAGACGAGCCGGGGTCATGCGCAGGCAGAAGGCAGGGAGAGTCCAAAGGCAAAATGGGTAACATATGAATAGATCACAGAAGCAGATTACAGAGAGCAGGGGTCACGGGAAGCTGCAAATCAGACAGCACTGGTCCTGTTTGCAAGTTCTGCTTAAATAGCCCGTTTGGCGCAGAGAATCGCGTGCACGTGCACCGATGCACGCAGATGTGCACCAGCTCGGCCAGCAGCATTGTTTCTTCCACAGGGCATTTCCTGACATTTATGTTGTATGTATTTTACTTATACGATCCTGCGATCTGGTTCTGTCAGTGACATTAACTAATGGATATACCTGAAATGTGTACGGAAAATTGGAAACCTATGTGTGTGCAAATAATTTTTTTGCAAATTAATTATTTTTTCCCAAAAAAGGGTTTTAATGAAGGAGATAATTCAGATTACAATATCGTCTTCTAACAGATAGGTAGTTTTCTGAGAACAATATGTTATAAATGTAAGTAATACAACTTATGTATAGGCATAAAATAACCATAGGAACAGTAAACGAAAAACGGTGCTTATGCCTAACATCCAAAGAGGGTTTGTATAACCAGTTAAACTAAATGGAAGCTCATCTGTAATGAAGCTCATCTGTCATCTGTTTACTAGTCCAGGATGTTGGAGAATATATGGAGGAAGGGAGGTAGGTTGGATGGGAAGAAGTGAGGGGGGAAGCAAGGGGTGGAGGGATGTGAGAAGAGGGTTGGTCAGGGGTGAGGTTTCCTCGGTCTCCACCAAACCCCTAGTCTATCTTCTGGACTTAGTGCAAGTAGGAGAAAAGTTGGTGAGCATATTAGTGATATGCTCATGGTAAATTATCGTGACACAAGTCCTCCCTGACTCACCCATTGGGTAGTGGTGGGGGGTCTTGTGTCAAAGGTCAATAGTATGACCTGAGTGCGGTCTAGCTTATTTAATATGATTTGCTAGATCGATGGGACATTGTCCGGCTGCTTTCCCAGCGTCCTGTATTCATCAGTTGTTCGGAAGTGCATCCAGCAGGCCCAGGTGTGTGAAAATTTAGATGGGGAATCTTTGGTGATATGGATTAATTTTTCCATCTCTGCAATTTTATTGATACGATTACACCATTCAGAGATGGTGGGGATATGTGAAGAGCCCCAGTGTATTGGGATACACATCTTGGTGGCATTGATCAAGTGTATTACCAGGGATTTACAGTACAAGTAAACCAGTACAGTGGAGTGGTGAAGAATGAACTGGGCTGGGGTATGCTCCAGGGAATATGTAGAGATTTGTGCTGTTAAATCATGAACTTATGTCCAGAATGGTTGCAAAAGTGGACATGACCACCAGATATGCAGTAGGGTAACAGGTGTCCTGGAGCATCTCCAGCATGTATTGGGTATGTTTGGATCATATTTGTTGAGTAGTTGCGGGGTACGGTACCAACGTGTCAAGGTCTTATAGTTATTTTCGAGACATTGAGAGAGCCTTTGTGGGTGATTGTGAATATCCGTTCCCATTGATCGTTGGTTAGATCTTGTTGCAGATCTCTGGAAATTACATGCTGTTGGGAATTGGATTGGGAGCAGAGGTTTTCAAATAGAGTAAGTGATCGAGAGACTGAGGAATCTCGGTCAATGTCTCAGAGAAATTGGCCGATTTGAAAGTATGTCCAGTAAGGGAACGAGTTGTTGTTTGTGTGAGCTTCTAGCGTGTCGCGATTTAGTTATCTGCTAGGAATTGTGCAGACATGCCGGGTAAAAAGGCCGGGTTGAACCTAATGGGTGTAAGGGGTCCAGGGTTGAAAGATGGATGCTTTTTTCTTTTGTTGACCTCTCTGAAGCTACTAAGAGTTGGGTTAATGAGCGGATGCCCTTTCAGGGCTGGGGGGGATATGATGCAATAGGAGCCACAGAATTAATTTAATTGGCAGGGAGGAAAATTAGTTTTCAAGGTTTACCCAGTCCTTCAATTTCTGATGTACCTACCAGTGTACGATTCTGGCTAGATGACAGATGGCCATTTAAACGTACCAAGGCGGTGGGCTTTATGTATAGGGACATGATAAAGGTAAACATTCGGTTTTGTAAACCAATGTGCCTTAGAACCGCCCCCATGTAGCCCCATGCCTGCCTGTTAAATGTCTTCTCCACGTCCAGGGATAAGAAAAAGCCTTTGTATTTGTGGGCCTTCATCCAGTGTTGTATGTTGAGAGCCTTCGTCGTATTGTCTCTGGCTTCTTGTCCAGGGACCAAGCCCACTTGGTCTTTTTTTATTAGGGTGGGTAGATGAGGTAAGAGAAGATTTGCAAGAATTTTTGCAAATATTTTAATGTCTACGTTTAGTAGGGAGAGCGGCCTGTAGTTGGATTAGACGGGCACCGGAAGTGACGTCAGGTCACGAGCTCGCTGTTCGTTTTTATCTATCTGTTCATTATGTGAGTATTTTTAAACTTGTAACCTCAATAAATATCTGTTTTGAAATGCTTCACAATTTGGGTCCCCCTTTCCTCTTTACTCTATGTTCACGGATCTTGGAGGCTGTCCACTGTCACTAAGGCATATAGAGATAACCTATCACTATATATGAGGATCATATATCAAGCTACCAAGGCACATTAGGATATCTAGTCCATTGACGCTTCCCTTGGACATTACATTACAAGAGTAACATTTAATGCGAGCCATTAAAGGATTCACCCATCCTCACCATTTTTACAACATGCTGTTACACCTGTGGTTTTTATACACTGAAGATGATTCATATCACTTATGCACTGAAAGACTGCATTTGCACTGATTATCACTTGGAGCACAGAACTTTATTTTCCAATTTTCTCTGGATATATATGTGCAATGTTGGATTTTACCTTTTTATATTGTGTCAACATTAGCACCTTTTTATTTATTTTATGCAATGTGAAGTATATGCAATTATGTAGCAATTTAATGCATTTTTATGCAATTTTGCATATGCAATATCATTTTATATAGAACTTTATTTAATTTAGCACTTTATTTATGGTAGTGTGTCATTAGAGCGCAACACCACATATTGATTTTTATATGTAGTTGGATACTGACGTGACATCTTTTCCTTTTTTCTGAATGACTGTAATATGCACTTCCAGTAACCTGTGGAAGGGGAGTTTCGATCTGGAAATGGAGTTAAAAGTTTTAAGAAATGGGGCAGTTAGCGTATCTATGAATGTTTTAAAGTATGTCGCTGTGAACCCATCAGGTCCAGGGCTTTTACCCGTTTTTAGTTTAACTGCTTTTTTGGAGTTCGTCTATTGCGATGGGCTGTTCTAAAAGACTGGCTTCTTCTGGAACAATGGGTCTAGGACAGTATTTTCGAAGAAAATTTTTAATAAGTGAGGGCCGTGTGTTTTCCGTATGTTTGGTAGACTGTTGGGGTAGATTATATAGTTTGGAATAATATTTTTCGAACTGAGATGCTATGTCGGTGGATGCAACATTTGCTCTCCCCTGGGAATCTTTAATGGTGTGGATACTGGGGTTGCTCTTTCTGTTTGCATAGCTCTGGCTAGATACTTCCCGCACTTATTGCCAAATTCATAAAAGAGTTTCTAATTTACGTTGGGTTTTGCGATCAATCTCTTCCCTTAGTGTTTTCCTAAGCTGTATGTGTTCATGGTAAACTTGTAATGCTTGGGACTGTTTGTGGATGCGCTCTGGATTTTCAGAAATTTTACTTTGCTGGGCTCTTCTCCATGTTGCTTTTTAGGGCAAGGGATTTTCCTCGGATGACGCACTTGTTTCCCTCCCACTGGGTGAGTGGTGTTATATCAGGTGTGTTGTTCTCTGAGAATAATTTGCATATGCTTTCTCGGATGTGATTGACATCAGGTTCTGAAGTTAATAAGGATGAGTCTAGCCGGCAAATTTTGGTGAAAGAATTTTTGTCTGGTAGTGTCAAGGTCATAGAGATTGGATGATGGTCTGAAAGGAGCATTGGTTCTATGGTAGCATTTGTGAGAAAGTGAAGGTCTTTTTGGAATACAAACAGATAATCGATCCTTGAGTATCTGTTGTGTGGGGCAGGGTAGAAGGTGTAACCTTTATTGTTGGGGTGTAGTATATGCCATGTATCGTGCAAAAGAAGGTCTTGAATTTGTATCTTAATTTGGTGGAGGGCCCTGTATGGTAGGGATGTGGTGCTGGAAGAGGTGTCTAGCAATGGGTTCAACGCTACATTAAAGTCACCCCCAAGGATGGTCAGCCCACAGGATCTGTGCTATTGACCTGAAAAAGCTAACTTGAGCTGAGTTAGGGCTATAGATGTTGGCTAAGGTGACAGGTCTGCCTTGGATGTGGCCCTTGAGGAAGACATATCTGCCTTCTGTGTCTAAGAGTGAATCAGTTAACTGCCAATTGAGAATTTTAGAGATCAGGATTGAAACCCCTTTGGTTTTTGCAAGTGAGTTGGTTGGTAGAATGTAGGTAAGAAGTGATTTGTAAGTTTAGGGATTTGGTTAGAGCAAAAGTGAGTCTCTTGGAGAAACACCACGTCAGCTTTGAGTTTGAGCATCGTGTCAAGGACTTGGCCGTGTTTTTCAGGAATATTCAATCCTTTTGCATGTAAAGAGACTACCTTAAGCATTGGGAGTTTGTGGGGGGCGAGCGGGGGTCATGTTGCTTTGCAGGGGTGTATTTATCTAGGTTTACCTAGGTACGTTTGTCTGATTTCTCAATTAGCTAAAATCTGGAGTAGGAGCAATAAGTAAATTAAACAGTCGAGTGAACAGTGGAGAACAAGGAATATGAGGGAGGAGAGGGAGGAACGAGGAGGAAAGAAAAGGAGAGAAGTGAGGGGGGAAGGAGGGGAGAAAAGGAGAAGGGGGCAGAGAGCGGGTGGGGTGATAAGGGGGCCTGGGGAGGGGGGTTGAACCAGGGGTAGGAGGGGTGGCTAACCTACCCAAGGGGTTGTTGTAGAGTCCGGTAGGGGTCAGCGAGAGTAGTTGAGCTCCCGCTGTATAGAGGAGTGTATGGTGTCGGTATATGACAGGCTGAGCAATAGCCTCTAGTCCATAAGAGGTAGTTGAGGGGTTGAGTCATAGGAAGAGCCAGGAAGTCTTGTTGCATGACCTAGCAGCCATGGTTCAATCTGTAGGATGTTTTTAGCGTAAAAGAGGACCAGCATGTATATCCTCTAAGGTGTGTGTAAGCTAAAGGGGGTTTTCAGCGATTAATCAGGGTATCGTTGAGCAAACCATTCTCAGATATGTCAGAGCACCCATTAGCATGTATAAATGACCAAACCACATTGGGGCAGTAACAACATTCTCCGCTTCTGTCCTGTCAGTTTCAGGAAAGACTGAAAGCTAAGCTAGTAAAAGATTAGCAAAGCATAACAAATCACATATATACATTGGCTCTGTTAGATTTATCTATTAGTTTTGCCGCTTATGAGTTCAGTTGCCACTAGTTCAGGGCCTTCTCTGGTAGCAGAGAGCTTATATAGGGGTTATCTGATGCAGCTGTGGCAATTCTGTTTAGTCTATACATGTATGTCTTTAGTTATCGGGGGTACGATCCCACATGAGGGGGTGCAGTAGATAACATATTGTTTGCGAGTGTCCCTGGGGTAATTTGTTTGTTCACTTCTCCTGTAGTGGAGGAGGTGTATTCTCAGGCGTAGATCTAAAATAATAAGCAGGGGTGTAGACCCCCATCCTATATTGGTTTGTTTCGGATATAGGAGGCTCTGTAGGGGTTTGGGACCTACATAATTTAGAAATGGAGACATCACTAGAATGTGTAGCCCCCATGTGGAATCGTCCCTCGTCTTTCACAGCATTAGTAACAGACTATAGAGCGTTGCTAGGTAGAGTTAAACTTATAAAGACTCTTGCTTGGGTTCCAGTTCTGTTAACCAGAACAGGGAGGGGTCAGGATATAGGGTGGGGAGAAGGTGTGTAGGGAATGAGATGGAGGGATTGGGTATTCTAGATAGCTGGAGAGTCAAGAATGGGTGCTGCGTATACACGTCGCTGCATAGTTTCCATAATCAAATGTCTGCTAAGTACGGAGTGTTGTAGTGTTGCAGTTGCTGGAGTCCGTTGATCTTGCAAGGGGCTTCTGAAGTTTTGAGTAGGGGTTAGCTTACCACAGAGTATAATAATTCAGGCAAGGTTTCCAGGCATCTGATATCCATTGGGTGCTACAACCAGGGTTGAACATCAGGGGCGTGAAGGGAATAAGTATGAGTTTTCAAGGATGCGTGACACCAAGGTATTTCTGTACCACCTGTTGCAGTTGCGCTTGGGAGTTAATGGTGGTTGTTGCAGAGATTCTGGCAGGAAACGTATCAGTCTTTAGTGATGGTTGTCTTGATGTTTTAAGTTGTCATGACGTGGTTGCTTCTAGGACTGGGATAGTGGACCAGTTCAGGTAAGGTCGTTATTAGCTTAATCTGGTATGAAGATAGGTAGGCTAGTTAGAGCCTTCCTGGCGAGGCCTTCTATGTACTGGAGAGGCCGTTGGGCTGTTACATCTGGCACTTCTGGTATTTGTTGGTCTGAGTGGTCTTGGCGAGTGGGATCTGCGTCGCCTGATGTGAAAGTCATCTCAGGCTGCAATAGCATCCATAGAAGTGGTTTGTTGTGCATGGGGAACGCGAAAGGCGTTCTACCAGTCCAGTACATCTATTCGTGGCAAATTCAATGTTTTGCAGAAAGCATTTAAGTCCTCTGGAATTCTCAGGTTAACCGTGCGGCCTTGTGATGATGCTGAAAGTCAGAAGGGAAATGTCCTCCTATATTGGATCCCCTTGGCGTGAAGTAAATCAAGAAGAGGTTGGAGGTCGTGTCTATTCTGAAGGGTGATGGGCGAAAGATCCTGGAATAGTTTGATGTCTGTGCCCTGATACAGCAGAGTGCCACGGTCCCTTGTCCTTCTAAGAATCTCTTCTTTGATTTTGAAATTTACCAGGCAACACACCACATCACTAGGCGGGTCAGTATCTCTGCCCCTGGGTTTCAGTGCTCTATGCAGGTTGCTCATATTCAATGGGGCATTCGGGGGGGGGGGGGTCTGCCAAGGAGATCATTGAATATGGCTATTGTGGCTTGGGCTAGCTGGTTGTGTTCCACAGATTCAGGGAGGCCTCTTACCCTCAGGTTGTGACGGTGACCACGGTTGTCCAGCTCTTCCATATGTCTGCTTAGCTCCCTGAGCTGGACATCATGTGTGTGGGTGGATGATTGGAGGTGCTGGATCTTGGTGTCATGGCGGGATGTTGTTTCCTCAAGGACATCCATCTGCATGGCTATGGAACGGATGTCTCTCCTGAGGTCTGTAATGGCAGCTGCCAGGGTGGCTTTTTTTGTCTTCCGCTACTAGGCGCGGGTCCTGTAGATTGAGTGGCTGGGTGACAGGGAGTCATTATTCCCGAGCTGTGTGAGGCTTCTGTCTCAGGGGCTAAGGCTCCAGGAGCGCGCGGTAGTTGCTGAGGCCTGAACTGAAGCCGGGGACTCGTGTGGCCGGATCCGGAACATTTCCGGGATGTTGTGTCAGGGTTTCTAGGCGAGCTAAAGCAAGATTGCGGTGAGCTCCCATCCAATTTCCCCATGGTTGAGGTTTTTGGCTCTGTTAGGCTTGTAGCTTTACCTCCTTGTCCCAGAGCAGGAGAATTACATGGCCATCACAGTCTGGCTCCAAACCATACCCCCATGTGTGCAAAATGTAACTGCTCTGCTGATGGAAAGGGTTCATTGTCACCATGTCACTATCTAGGGATGGCTTAAGTGTCTGATTGCTTGACTTGGTCCAAGAGCAGACCCTGCATTTCCACCATAAAGTCTGAGCAGCCATCCTGTTTTGATGCTTCTTTAACTTTTGTCTGCCGCATATAATATATTACACAATGATGCCAAATTTGGCAATCTGTGCCATCACTTTAGGGGCCCCAAAACCACGCGGTCAGTTTTACAATAAAAACAATACAAACACTAAAGAAAAACCTGATATTTTCAGGCCCAGACTAAAAATGGCCTTTAGTTTATAGTATACATCTTCCACTACCTGCTATTCCAGTTTTTTTCACTTATGTTAGTACATCTTTTACCTTTTTTCTATAATTGTATTTCCCTTCCAGTGAACAAAATATAATAAATTACAAAATACAGCTTAAAGATTTTAGCTCGAAAAAAGAAGCTTGGCTTTTCTTTTTCAAGCTTTGTATATATTTTTTCATTGTAATTGTACCAATGTGAATTATTGCAAGAACTGACTTGGCTAAGCATCCCAAAAGACATGATCATACTTCTAAGCTATAATTAGAAGAACTAGAGCATATGAAGCTTATAATGTAGTTCCCTCTTTAACCACTTCAGCCCCGGAAGATTTGGCTGCTGAATGACCAGGCCATCTTTTGCTATTCAGCGCTGCGTCGCTTTAACTGACAATTGCACGATAGTGCAGCGCTACACCCAAACAAAATTGATGCCTTTTTTTCCCCACAAATAGAGCTTTCTTTTGGTGGTATTTGATCATCTTTGCAGTTTTTATTTTTTGCGCTATAAACAAAAAATAGCGACAACTTTGAAAAAAATATATATATATTTTGTACTTTTTGCTATAATAGATATCCCCATTTAAAAAAAATAAAAAAAATAATGTTTTCTCAGTTTAGGCCGATATGTATTCTTATCTTATCTTAAAAGATTTTTTTATTTTTTATTTTTTATCAGGACTGCGACATTATGGCGGACATATCGGACACTTTTGACACATTCTTGGGACCATTGGCATTTATACAGTGATCAGTGCTATAAAAATGCACTGATTACTGTAAAAATGTCACTGGCAGGGAAGGGGTTAACACTAGGGGGCGATCAAGGGGTTAATTGTGTTCCCTGTGTGTGTTTCTAAATGTAAGGGAGGGGACTGACCTAGAGAAAATGACAGATCATGATTCCTAGCTATTAGGAACTCACAATCTGTTTCTTCGAACAGAACAGGGACTTGTTTGTTTACACACACACACGTCCCTGTTCTGCCTCTCACGACTGCTGGTCACGAGCATCGGCACCTCCGCGATGCAGCGGGCACGTGCGCGCGCCTGCTATCCCGCTTAAAGGGACCAACGTATAGCTAGGACGGTTCGCGGGATCGTGACGACCTGCCACAGTATAATGACGGCGGCTGGTTGGCAAGTGGTTAAAAAATAGCCATTACATGCTAGATATAGGGGAACCACCGCTCCAGGATAATCCACGCAACTGATACTTGCAGCTTCTCCTATGGTAGAGAGACCCAGGTGCAGGCACGGCACATACTAATGACGATAAATTAAAGGACTCTGGACGGCCGCACTCCAAGATCAATTCAAATGCCTTTTTATTTGTGAAACAAAAATCACACAAATGTGGGTCACAGCATAGCAAAAATCTCTAACGCGTTTCACACTACCAAGAGTGCTTACTCATAGCTTATGATAGCTTGGTAGTGTGAAACGCGTTTGTTTCCCTGGGAATTTTGTTTCACAAATAAAAGGCATTTGAATTTATTGCATGCTAGATATAGTTACTGGCAAGACTAGAAAATAGAAATGCTCATGTTACTTGTAGCAGTGTGAGGAGCATCTACTGCAAAGCAATGATGCTTAGTGCTGAATGCTATCTAAACACATCGTTTCATATATAGTACTTGTTTGGCATGAAAATTAAAGGATAACTAAATAAATATTTTTCTTTATTCATATTTTAATGTTATATGAAGATGTAGCTTTTAGTAGCCAGCCACATTCAACAGGACTTGTTTTGTTTTGTAATGGTGAAGAGGTTTCATCACTCATGTGTGTTAAAATGTCTAAAACATTACTGAATGATGTTTAGTGTGATTAATTATGACTAGCTTTATTCTGAACTGGGTAAATTAAAGCATTTGTCACCCCACTATTTCATATTTCATGTGCCTGCTATACCATGTACTTGTATGAGAAAATATCCTGTTCTCTCTGTATTGCTTCCTTTAACTGAAATCCCTGGTGTTCTGGCAACCCCCCATGCTTTCCTATTAAAAAATGACCACACTAAGCAAGAGCACATGGTGGCCAGTTCTCTAGCTATGCTGGGAACTCAGCCTGTTCTCCTCCAATGATCAGACTTGTCCTGACACGCCCCTGCTGCACAGCCATTCACTGGCCAGCTCAGTGTGACTGCTGCTTCTCCTCCCTCAGCTCCTATACAGCTGAGAGCAGAGGGAATGTGATCATTTATAAAAAAGGGAAAAAAAGTATTAATAATATATTTTTTTTAAATATATATCTCTACAAATTGTATAGATATACATTTTGTGAAAGTGTTAATACGTCCACATTCAAAGTTATTCACTATGTAGCAAACAGTGGTTTTCGGGATTATAGGTTGAATGCCTTTTTCTTTAAGGAGTCCTGTAGTCTATCTTCATGAAAAGCAAGAATTCTCACATTATAAGAGTATGGGGACATGATGTAGTAGCAAAGTACTAGGGGGACTCATTCAGAAAATGGAAAGGGGGGGGGGGAGGGTGGAACATTGTAAGAGGTATTTACAGTATAAGCCCTTAAGAATACGTACAGTATGGGAAATATAATATTGTTTTAAGTGTGTATATTTCCTGGTACTAGGCAGATATAAAAGGAAATACTGATAAGCCTTTAAAAGAAGGAAGAAGAAATGTGTCTGGTTCTACGCTACTTATAATGTTTTTAGTTCAGATTCGAAAAGAAAAGCTAAGTGGATGCTAAGAGAGCTTATGTATGTTGTTTATTATGGCTTATATGCTCTGATTGTCTTTCAAAAAGAAAAAAAAAAATGATATCTTTCAGGGACAGATCTATTCTTATTAATCAGCCCTCATTTAAAATCTAAAAATCAGATACTGAAGAAGTGGCATGTTTCCCACGCATCCTAGTTACATGTGAAAAGAGATCCATTTTTTTCCCATTATTGAAGGACACATGTAGTTTGAAACTGAATGGATAAAACCAAATATGAAGCACTCTATATGGATGCTTTTATTTCTTCTATCTTAGAGTAGCCAACAGATTCCCACTGGCATTATTTTTTATATTAAATAATGAAATATGATTTAGAATGTTTTTAAATAATTCACACAAATTTTTCTCCTGAATAACTCTTTGAAGGATGACGCTTTGCACATTAGGATTGCTTGCCTTTGTTGGAATTAAACATGTGTGTTTATAGAAGATAAGGGCTAAAATCAGACTAGTATAAATTACAGATATAGAACAATAGTACAGATTCATTAAAAATGGCATTAATCTGTTGCTGGGAAATGCAGTATTATGCTGCGTACACACGGTCAGACTTTGCGACGGCAAATGTGCGATAGGAGCTTGTTGTCGGAAATTCCGACCGTGTGTAGGCTCCATTGGACAGTTTCCATCGGAATTTCTGTCGTACAAAATTTGACATCTGGTTCTCAAATCAAATCCATTGTCGGAAATTCCGATCGTGTGTAGACAATTCCGACGCACAAAGTGCCACGCATGCTCTGAATCAAGCAGAAGAGCAGCACTGGCTATTGAACTGCATTTTTCTTGGCTCATCGTACGTGTTGTACGTCACCGCGTTCTTGACGTTCGGAATTTGCGACCGTGTGTATGCAAGACAAGTTTGAGCCAACATCTGTCGGAAAAGAAAATGGGATTTGTTGTTGGAATGTCCGATCGTGTGTACGCGGCATAACAGTACATTATGAGAAGTGTGAAAATTTGTGCATTCATACACCGTTATTTGGAAGTGATTACAATAAAAACAATACTGTGAAGGAAACGGTGTCAGACCCAGGCTACTTTCACCAACTTGTAACAAATGGCTGGTCAAACCCACACCACACTGTCACTGATGCACAATAATGGCACAATGGCACAACACAACAGCCTTACCCTGCACAAAGATTTTCCAGCTCACGGAACCACAATCTAAGTGCCAACCGACTAAAAGCAGTCACTGGGTTTTGTTGACTACACGTTTACCTCTTTATTCTGCAACCATATATTTTGCTTTGTTCCTGAATGTTTAAACTATACTGTATGTATTTTTCATCTTTTTTCCTTTCTTGAATTGCTGCATTAGGAAATTAGAGAAGTTGTCCCTGAGACTAAAACCCAAATATATTTTTTCTAGATGCTCCTCAAAGCCTGCTGGATCAACCCACTGTTTTATCAGGATGAGAACTACATACACATCTATGTAGTTAGTCCCTTTTAGGTTTAGCTTTTATCTCTGTCCCCGTCCCTTTTAATCCTTACAGGATAATATCATCTTGAGACTTCAAAGATGCATAATGTGTTTGCCTTGTCAATGACTTCTTGCATATGTGGGTGTTTCAAGTTTGTCCCCTAGGTGCAGCATGCAGGCACTTGAGACAATCCAGCCTTGCAGGTTCCCATAAATCTGGGAAATCTTTATTATGCAAAGCTTGACTTGCCAAGAAAATCAGAGAATGCATTAGGGTAAAAAAAAACTACAGTCTTAACAACCAGTTAAGGGGTCCAATGGGCATTTCTGAGGGTTATGGATACACCTATCTGGAGGTATTCTTGTACCAAAAAAATGGTGCATCGTTTTTTTACAAAAAGAAAATAACACAGTTGAAAACAATTAATATATAAGATGCAAACAGACAAATAATAACAAATACACAATATAAAGAAAACACTAAAACGCTAAGAACGCTACTAGAGTCCTGCAAAGTTGAAAAATTACTCTGCCCTGGTGGACCCTCCGGTTGCTTGTAGTGAAGTAAATCCACAGTACTTCCAAGTAAGGTGGAGCATCTGACACAATTCCCTTCATTGCATGCGAATGTGGGAAGAGGAAAGTATCCTCTTCAGAGATAAGCCTAGGTTCACTTTAAGGGCTCATTTACACTTGCTTCGGCTTTAACACACATTAACGGCTAGTTTACACTTGCTTTAAAACAAAGCTTCTGAAAGGCTTTGTTAAAGCTTTGTGAATGCTAGTCAAGGCTCCGGGGACTAAATAAAATGTTAAGCTTACAATCCTGTTTACACCTTGCTTTTGCTTTCCTTTTTCTTCGGCTTTGCTTCAAAAATTATACCCCATGTAGCTTTAGTGGTGCTTCAAAGCCTACATAGAAGTCTATGGCAAAGCTCGCTTGAAGCCTCACTGAAGCCCTACCAAAGGCCCACGGAAGCCTCATCAAAGCCTCACCAAATCCCCATCAAAGCTCCATCGCAGCTCCACCCAATCAAATCCTCATCGAAGCCCCAACGATGCCTCATCGAAGCACCAAGCAAAAGCAAGGTGTAAACAGGACTGTAAGCTAACCATTTTATTTAGTGATGGGAGCTTTGACTGGCATTCAGGGAGCTTTAACAAAGCCTGTCCGAAGCCTTGTTTTGAAGCAAGTGTAAACTAGCCCTAAACATCATCAATACTACTATATATACTTTTTTTAAGTTTGGACATCCAAGGTATTAAAGATTGAAACTAGAATATAAAATAATATTTAAAAATCTATGCTTATGTTAGTGGATGTGAATAGGTTTAAAAATGAATAACCAAATCTTCCTTACAGCTTTCTTATTGCAGTTAAGTAACATGACTTGTAATGCATTGAGATGCACAGCCAGTTGTAATGAATACAGTTATTTCCACCAGGGCTGTGTACTGTAGTTACAAAGCCTGTTTAAAAATTCAACAGTTACTGTCATGTAATCCTGTATTTTCCTATTGTATTAATTCTCTGTTGCTATGAAACATGTTTCGTTGATTCAAATGTTCATGGTAAAGGCCTTTCATTGATGCAATGACACATCATCATCATCATCATCATCATCATCATCATCATTATTATTATTAGAGTTCTATTTACAGTATGCTGTCTGTAGTTTGTATCTGACTTGTCTGCCGTTTCTGTTTCATTCTTCTCAGTGCCACCACTCGATCATAAGCTCAGATTTTGAAACATCCAGTACACAGTATCTGAAGGAGAGGGCCATACATAGCGCAAAACATTAGAAAAAAAGTTCTTATAACTTCAGTGGCCGAAGAAAGAAACTGATTTGTTTCTAAAGTATCCTGTGCAATCATTTGGGCCAAATACAGTAGTCATTGTTCTTAAAGATCTTCCATTGCCTCTACTTGTTTGTATATTTTGGTGACTATATTCTTTTAACCTCACAGTACTGATGCTAATAATCCCTATCAGTCACAACACTAGAAGATCCTTATCACATACAGGCAGTTTTGGCTGATGCACACAACAATTGGCATGTCTGTGATGACCACCTTTAGATCCGAGTGGATACCCTTGTCAGTTTTTTATCAGAGAAAGAGGCAATTGAATGGGTTGGATTTCCCTGGCGTATAGCAAGCAGAGCCTGTATATGTAATGGGTAACTAGGAAAATGGAAATTTCTATGTGCTCAACTGCTCAGCTTTGCCTGCTATATACAAATCTCCATATCACTGTAACTTCACAGCTATAGTGAGCTGCAAAATCCTTGTAAGACCAATAAAACATCCAACAGGAAGATAATAAAACCCCATCGTAGTGGTATTTTAGGCAAATGCACATGGGATTTCATTTATAGAAACAAGCTAGTGGTTGAAGCATTCAGCTAGGATTTGCCCAAAAGAGAAATATCTGTTATGGATGAAATGGTCTTTTAAAATGAAACTGTCTATCATTTTAAACTTTTAAAAATAAATGTCTAACCTATGTGCAGACAACACAAGCACCATCTTTGAAGCCGAGATAAGTTTTCCCATGTTCCTCCTTCATCTTAAAGGGATTTTTTAAACTACGTGAGGTCGGTGCCTGGCGTTTATTCTACACTGGACAAACACCCGTCAGCACATCTGTTTTCTATGAACTCTGTTCACCCCACAATGTTGGTGTGATGTGTGGAGCATTACAATGTGGAAAAATGCCGACATGCTGGCTAGGGCAGTCCCAACATACCTGATGTGAACAAACCCAAGCTAAGATTTATTTTACTTTTGAAAAATTTAGATTTAAAACTGTTGTCTGCTGAACAGTAAGTGAGGGAGACTCTAACTACCGGAACCCTGCATAGTAATAATTCCTGATAGAGGTTCTAATAATTTCCCACATTATCCAAAACAGGGAAGTTTTGGATGGACATTTTGATCATTAATGGATGGACACTTTCACCATTAAGGTGCTTTAACTGGACATTAGGTTGCAAATTAGCAGAACAGAGCATAGTTTCCAAAGAGGTTAAACCCTGATGAGACCTGCATGAGAGGGGTACACAGAGAATGCTTTTTTGGGAAACAAAAGGCGATAGCAATGAACGTATTGTTTTGCAGGGCTTTGCTTTTAAAGGTTGAAATTGCTGATGGGTTTACTGTATATACAATGAAGGATTTAGTGTGAGTTCAGAGATGTGTTTTTGTGTTATGGTGACCTATAGGTAGTGCCAGGTGGAGAAACACTTCCCTGGACACTTTTCCACATATTTAAAATGAATGTAGAACATTGTGCTATAGTATAGTTACTGTTTCTGTACTGCTCAGTTAAGATATTATGCATACTACTAGAGTTATAGTGCTAGTATCAGTAGCGCTAATCTGGAGGAAAACAAATGAGTGAACATAGTAAGAGGTTTAAAGACACATTTTTTTCATTTTGGATAGAGTAATGGAGGGTTATAACCCCTGACAGTTTTTTGCCATCTCCAATTGGGGAGATTTTCCTTCACTTGCTGCTCCATAGTCAATAGCTCCATAGTCAAAAGAGGAAGTGAGAAGAAATCCCTCCCAAATGAGGGAATCCCTGGTTCTCACTCACTAGTGTCGCCATTGGAAGATTCCCCTCTTTTGCTGTTCTGGCGACAACCCAAAATTTGCTATTTTCTTTCACTCTTACTTCCGGAGATAATGCTAGGCAGGACAAATAGAGATGGTGAATTTCTCCAATGAGGGCATAGATAGCAATAAAAATCTGCCTGCCATGTGTTCTGGTCCCTCTCCATGCTATCCAAAAAAATGTGTTTTTAGATATACTTTAAAGATGGGGGAAAAAACAAACCAGCACCATGATGTGATATGGTAACAACTAACAGGGAACTTAAACTGAGTCCTGAGTGGTACTGACCTGAGTCAGTAAACAATATTCTGTAAAGACCTCAGGTAACAGTTCATGACCACACGTCCACTACATGTGGCCCAGACAGGTACTCTGCTTGCAGCCACTTTCTCTTTAGATGGAGAAGGTGGTTGCATCTCCACTTGGAAGGACCAGCTGCTGACCTGATGTGCTTGTACCACCGAACTAAGACCTAGACATGTCAAGATATCCTGCTTGACACTTTCATAATCCAGAGCATCCATGGACTCCAAATCGTAATATGCCTTCTGTGATTCACTGGTTAGTAATGGGGCGACTAGTCCTAACCACTGTGTTTTAGGCTAGTTTTCCCTCTTAGCGGTTCTTTCAAATGGAACCAGGAGACCTCTGTGCAAGAGTCTGCACTACCTCTGTTAACACCTTTTATGTTTCCACAACACTTGACAACTTTTCAGTATTTTTAGTATCTAAGTTTGCTTTTGTACAGCTTTGATCTGATGAGAAAAGATTTTTAAAAGAGCTGAAATATTGAAACTAAATTATAGCACCACATTCCTATATATATAATATATATATATTGTTTCAGAGCCAGGCTCTGTCCCTATGAAAATGGGGTCAAAGTGGACACAGAGTCTGCATATCAGCGGATTGCAGAGCTACAGAGCATACATTTGAAACAGAGAAAGCTGCTCTGGCAGTTTTCTCCAGATCTTGCTATTTCTGGAAGGGGTTCTGTAGTTTGGAGATTCCTCAGAGTCTTGGGTGGGACGGGATTTCCAACCCTGTGTCTGTGTCTTGTGGATAGCCAGCAGGGTGTGTGCCCAGGTGCACACAACCCATATAACGAGGGGCTGGTGAGAGCAGAAGGGGGAAGGAAGGTGGAGCAGTGGCTGCTAGTAAGTGTCTCTGTGTGAGGATAGATGCTGTGTGCATTAACAAGCTCAAAGCTGTGTGCATTGAAGGACTTGAAGCTGTGTGCGTCCAAGAAGCTCAACGCTGTTTGTGTTGAAGGGCTTCAAAGCTGTGTGCGTCCAAGGAGCCCAAAGCTGTGTGCATTGAGGGGCTTGAAGCTGTGTGCGGCCAACTTCCAAGGAGCCTAAGACTGTGTGCATCCAAACAGCTTGTTTGAGAGGCAAGTACCCTATAGCAGCAGTACTGTTGAAGAGTAGCCAGGTGGGCTAGCATTTTCTTTTGGATTTTGTGTATTTGATTGAAGCTTTGACCCCTGCGTGGGATTCCTGGATGGACTTTTTTGTTTTTGTTTTCCCTTTTAATAAACATGGGCTACCAGGCCATTAAATATAAATGCCTGTCTGATGTGGACTCACTGCACCAAAACGCATCTATCCACTTGAGCTAAACACCCCAATGTCACAAAAAAAAAAAATATGTATATATATATATATATATATATATATATATATATATATATATATATATATATATGTATATATATATATATATGTATATATATATATATATATATGTGTGTGTGTGTGTGTATGAAGAATTTTATTGGGACTTTTAAAGCGCAAAAACACCGAAAGATAGAAAAATATCAATTTTAATAAATTTTTTAAAAGAAACCTAGGAATACATAGAATAGAAAAATTCCAAAGAATACATCACAAAGTGCATAAAGATATTTGCTATACTGATAAGTCTCAGCTTTGATCTGATGTTGATTCTAATGAATCAGCACCTGTGTTGGTTCCTGAACAGCACTGACTTGTTGTTGATTCTGTTTGAATAGAATCTGCATTTGTTCCCACAGTGCAGCGTTTGCTTGCTGTTGTGCAGCAACTGTTTTGTGACCTCCTGCATGTTCAGTCAATCCAGAACTGGTCCTTTAAATAGCAGTTTCTTAGCTAGTTTCACCTTGCCGTTGGAAGGTAGTTAGTTCAATCACAGTTCCCCTTTTTGTTTAGGACTATCAGTGTGTCATGTACATTGTTGCCAACCTACTAAAGAAATATACGGAACTAAAAGCAGTGACAGAACATAGTATTTTGTTAGAAATGTCATGACTAAGTTCCATGCTTTTGACCAACAACTGAATATAATACTGTTGCTAATGTATACCCTGAAGTTATTACCATATATCTGTTTACAATGTACATCTGTTTTTATGACACAATAAAAACTTTTCTGATCAAAACAAAAAAAAAACAGTTTCTTGCTAAAGGTGTCCACATTCTCCACCATATGTGAGCTGGGCATAGATAGCAGGTATTATGCTCCCTGGGGTGAGGACACTTTCAGGCACAAATACCAGTCCAGTGATACAATGACAAACAGTGGTGTGTTTATTTGTGCTATACAAAATCCTAGCAGTGTCCCGGCGCCAAATCAAAATAAAAAATCTGGCTGTTCAAACCTGTAGTTGTCAGCCTCCACATACAGTTTTCAAGCTCTCAGAAATCTGTCATCTCTCAGGCCTTTCACACTAGTAGAACGATCGGGTCTGTCTGTCAGTTTTTCTGGTGGACCCGATCTGACATCCAGTCTCCTCTATGGAGCAGCGGGTGTAAATGGACATGTGTCTGTTAACACCCACCGACATCCGATCCGCTAAAAATAGAAAGATGGTGATCCAGTCCCCATCCAATTGGTGGATTGGATCAGATGACAGTCAGGTGTAAATGGATAGGCGGTCTGTTTATATCCAACCATCCATAGAGGAGAGCGGGCTGTGTCTGTGTCCGCTCTGCATCCACTGTGTCTGCGTCTGTCTCCGCTTTTGCAAAAGAGTGGACACAGACCAGCTATCCACCTGCACAGCGGGGATCAGCAGACAGATTCACCGCTGTGCAGGCGGACTCCATCGGAGCCGACCCTGTGTGGAAGGGACCTTACAGACAAGATATGTCTGTTCCCCAGGCACTTGTGCACTGACTGCGTGCCCCAGATGATTTAAGAAAAGGGAGAGGTACAAACCCTGAACTGGACAGAGGAACAGAGGTCTCTAAAAGTGTATGAGAGGAGGCTGGGAGATCTGTAAATTCCAAATAGGAGTTTTCTTTTTGAGACCCTGTGCCACAATACATGTATGCAGAAACCTAAGAAGACACACGCAATATAAAAATATATGTGCTGGATGCCCGAAGTAATGACCCAACATACACCCTACAAAACCAAACCCCCAAAACTCACTAATGATAACACATACGACCAGTGGCGGCTGGTGTTTTTTTTTGGGGGGTGGCAAACAGCCCCACCTCGTGCCGTCGGTGGAGCAGCCATACCCCCCCTGCGGCACGAACACACTCCCCCCACCACCACCCACTGTCCTTACCTTGGATGCGGGCAGTAAGAGCGTGGCAGGCCCAGGAAAAGCTGCTCCGGTGTCCTCTCCTGGAGCAGCTTCCGCAGTGTCTCCTCTCTCCTCCTCCCGGTGCTAGGTGTCCAATAGGATCACCAGACTTTTTGGCCAATCAGGAAACAGGTTTCATACCTGCTCCCTGATTGGCCGGGAGGAGGATCAGTGTTGCAACAGCAAATTTTTTAATCGCTGTTGCAACACACTTGGGTGGGCTCCAGACACAATGCTCTGCATCCTGAGTCCACCCTATTTTGAAGCCTATTAGAGCCTGTGGCTCTAATCAGTGCTTCAAAGAAAAAAACCTTGGGCTCTGTAATTATTATGCCCGGTGACCTGAAAGGGGCTGAACACATGAATAGGGGCAGCCGTGGCGGCAGTGGATAGATTCATGCTATGCATGAATCTATCCATTATGCATATAGGGGGTGGCGGCGCCCGGGGCATCCCTAATAGACGGGCCACCCCAGCATAAGACCAATAGACAATGGAAATATGGAAAACATGTGGGAATAAAAGAGGTGACGTACCCAGATCAGTAGAAAATAACAAGATGTGACATAGACACTGTTGATTGAAGTACTAGAGTCATATGCTCTGGCAGCTCTAGTCTCCAGGAAATCAAATCTATGAACATGCGAGAGGATTAGCAGTAAGAAATGGCAACTCGGTGTTACAAGAAATTCATTACAAGGTTTGCTAGGAGAGAATATGCAATTTCTATCTCATCTATGTTCCAATTTGTTGGCTAAATGGAAAAAAAAAAAGGTCTGATAATAAAACTTATTATGACGAACAGATGAGGCTGCAAGGATTCGAATGACGCATATTACATGTGTTTATGGGTTCAGTGCCACAAAGTCTTAAATTGAACCTACTAATATCAAGTGCTTTAATGCAATTATTATCAACTGTGTTTTGTAAACTGAGAAGTTTTAATTAAGAAATCAAGAGTTACACTTTATGGCTATGAAATTCATTTAAGAATTAAGTTAGTTAGATATAGCTGTCATAAAGGAAAACTATAGAGAGCGCCTCTAATTTAAAATAACACATGCTGAGCTATTTAGCCTCTCTAGAAAGACGAGGATTTTTGTAGTGTTGACAACTGTTCTAAAGGCTGCAATTGTTTTGTTTTTTTGTTAGGATAGAGCAGGTCCTACTGACTAATTATTCTCTCCTACTTGAAGAAGAACGTCACTCTCTCAATCAACATTGACTATATCCTTATGCATCTAACAGGGGAGGGCTGGGCTGGGGGGCAGAGTGGCAATTGCCCCCCCAGGCCGCCCTAACTTATGTTGAAAACGTCCGGCGCCCGCTGCTATTTTTACGGCTGCAGCGGTAGGCCACTGTTGCATTCCAGGAGTTGTAGTCATTCAAGCTCTCAAGCAGCGCAGAGGAAACTACAACCCCCAGAGACCAGAGTCTCGTAGGCAGGGTGCCCGTGACTGGCTCGGGCTGTGGGGCTGGGTGCTGGCTTGCGCTGGCCGTGGCGTGCAACCTTAGCTGCCAGGTAGGAGACCCTGACACCCCCAGCTGACCCCCACACCCCCCCCATACACCCCATTTACCCTGCCCCAGTGATCAGGCTGCATTGGATGGACACTGGTGAGGCTGCATTGAGGGGCACTGGTGAGGCTGCATTGAAAAAACAGCTGGGCATGGATGGTGAGCTGATTTGGTGGTCCAATAGGCCACTTGACTGGACTTCCCCCCCCCCAGGCCTAAGGCTGCCAGCCCTCCCCTGGCTGCTAACATTAGTAAATGGATAGGAAAGTACTGTATATCATATTGGCTTGTTTTAAACTTTATTCTTTTTACATTTCTTTGGTTCCTTACTGGTTTCCAGGCCTAGGCAAATGATGTCATACATCCCTGGAGTTGTCAGGAGGGGAGGAGTCTCGCTCAGCTAAGCACACCCTCTCCTGCTTGCATGCCCGAGCTAAGGGAAGTAAATGTACATGAATCATCTGCCCTTTCTCAAGATGGCCACAGCCAGAAATTCTAGGGGGTGTTTTTCAAAGTGATTTCTCAGCATGGAGACATGGATGGATAGCCATGTTTTGCTTTGAATAATAACAAAGAATCAAAACGCATTTTTAAAGCAAAGTTTGTTAAAATCCCTGCAATGTACATGGATCACCCAGAGGGGAATGTTTCTTTCTCAACAAAAGTGGAGTTACGCTTTAAGCTAGATTAAACCCTGATGGGACCTGCATGAGAGAGGTACACAGAGAATGTTTTTTTGGAAAACAAAAGGCAATAGCAATGAACTTGTTGTTTTGCAGGGCTTTGCTTTTATTGGTTGAAATTGCTGATTGGTTCACTATATACAGTACAATAAGTGACTTAAGCCCCATACACATGGGCCAGATGATTGGAGATAACGGGCGGTTAAAAAAAAAAAAAACGTCCGACACTCGACCGTGTGGAAATGCATGCTGGAAAATCGGCAATCGACGACTTTCTATCAGCACTCTCAGCCAACGGTGGAGAGCACTGATTGGAGTGTTCTGGTGGGGGGGGGGGGGCATCCCCCTGTCAGAACAGTTCAGCAGGGGAGATCGCTGAACAAAGCTTGCATGGAAGTAAATGTACATGAATCTTCTGCCCTTACGCAAGATGGCCACAGCCAGAAATGCTAGGGGGTCTTTTTAAGTAATTTCTCAACAAAATACAAAATAAAGCATGGAGACATTGATGGATAGACATGTTTGCTTTGAATAATAAAAAGGAATTAAAAAGTATTTTTTGGTTTGTGGTGCTCAGATGACGGTTGTGTGTGGTGCTCAGATGATTGCTCTGCTCTGTTCCACTTTACACAATTACAGCAATTACACTTTTCAGCTATGGACCTATTTAATTTGATGATAAATTTACTTTATATTACTTAAGGCAGAGCTCCACCCAAAAGGGAAAGCTCCACTCGTTTGCTTCCTCACCCCCTCCGCTGCCACATTCGGCACCTTCCAGTGGTACCTGCTCCCACCTCTGTGTAAGATTGGCGCATTGTTGTGCAGCGATCTACAAAACTTCTGGCCCCTCTTCCTTCCCCCCGCTGCCTTCTGGAGACACACAAGTCCCAGAATACAGTGGGACCATTCAGAAAGCACAGGGCAACTCACGCATGCACAGTAGGAAATAGGCTGTGAAGCCACATGGCTTCATTTCCTGTTTCCCTTAGTGAAGATGCCCGAGCCTGCACCAAGAGCCAATGGACCGATCAGCTTGGGGTGCCGACATTGTGGACTCCCTGGACAGGTAAGTGTCCTTATATTCAAAGTCGGCAGCTACAGTATTGCAGTATTGGTAACTGCTGACTTTTCTTCTTTTTTTTTTTTTTCCCCCAGGCTGGAACTCCTCTTTAAGACGACAATGTAATATGTGTATAATTTTTTGTTTTTTTTGTACAAACAAGGCTGTCTCCTGGCAGTATTGGCTTGCAAAAAATATACATTTTTTTTTCCATCGATAGCAAAAGGTGTTGCAAAACTTTTTTTGACTAGTGTTAATTTTAACACAACTGGTGTTATTGTAGATAACAAGTTACGTTTAATCAGAAAGTAAGGGTTGACCTGGACATTTTATATATAGGCCACTCCTATCCTCATATTGATTAGTGGTTCCAAATTAATAATGACTAACTACTGCAGTAGGGAACAGACAAAAAAGATATACTCCACATCTTTCCAAATAACTGTTCTGCTTTATTATGATGCAATTGAAGGTTTTTATACACATGATTACGTAGGTATCACATTAATATTACAATTGTACTTGTATGGTAACAAGGGGCGTAACATAGGCAGGCTAATTCTAATCGGGACTCGAAAGAATGCAAACATGTAATGAAAACATTATTAGTGCCGTGTGCACAGCGAGGACAGTGTGCAATACATAAAATTCTGTGATTTATTAAATACCATCAAAAGAAGGCTGCAACTGACTTAAAACATGATATAGAATTCAATTGATTACAGTATTGCATGACCCAGTAATTGTCAGTCATACTATCACAGCACTGAAAACAGAAAAATGGCTTGGTAATGAGAGGTTATTACAGACTGCTACTCAAGTGGTTATGCTTCAAAATAAGCTAGTTCAAGAAGATGGATCAGTCTGTAATCAATGTGTGAAAATGTCTGCACTTCTCACCTTCCAAGCCAGCATATTTACAACTCCTTATCAGATTTTAAGTTTACAAAGCTAACATGCCAGGAATCCAATGAGAATTAAAATATACTATCACTTGGCTAAGGCAGGCCATACATGGGTCGAATTTCGAAATAACTTTCTTTCAAAAAACCTTATCTAAAAAAATTTCGTTCGCATTTCGCACCATTAGTGGGCTGCAGCAACAGACGATTTTCGTGCGGCAATCAAATTTGAGTGATTGGACATGTAATTTTTTTGAAGGCTTGAAAAAAAAAAGAAATGCGCATGTGCAAGAAAAGAAGGCTTGGTTGGCCGAATTTCGAAATCCAATGGTGGCACCATCGGATCACTAAACGCCCAAATTTTCAGATTTTCAAAAGAAAATTCTTTTGAAATACAACCCATGCATTGCCAGCCTAAGGCTAGGTTCTCACTGTAGCAGGGCCTGTGTGCCACGTTTGTGCGGGTTCAGCAGCCCCATTCATTTGAATGGGCTGCAGTACCTGCAGGAAGCGCAGGGAAAAGGCCCCTGACCCTTTTTTAAAAATGTGTTGTATCGCCTCCCTGCCGATTTCTTTAACCCTATAAACCCTGACGTACTGGGCCACAACTGTGTTAAATGGGTTTCAGTGGGAGGTAAAAAGCATCATGGCCACAGCTTATGTATTTCCCCCTCCATTGCCTTTGCAGCATAAGGGGGAGTGGTTGGGAGGTGGTAAAAACGCACAGCTAAACCCTCCCAAACACCAGTGTAAATGAGGCCTTAATGCTTTGTTACTTGAGCCTATTGACTGGCCCTGGAGCCCCATATTCACTATATAAGCTACAATGGCCAAAAAGATGCCCTTAGTATCTACTACAGTTAAGGATGTAGAAAATCTCAACACGCTCCCATAGATTTTTATATGGATTAAAGTTGCTCTTTGGCTCTCAGTGTCAATACTGAGACAAACATATTATCTAGAACTGGATTTGTCTAAGGCCGGCCATATGTGATTTCTAATCTCAGCCGGTTCACGATTTGAATGGTTAATGGGCAAGCTGAATGTACCAAGTTGATCGATCTCTTATCATCACTAGCAGCTACTTTAGCCTCTAGCGATAATCACTGTCTTCTCGTGGCGGGGACGACTTCCCCTGCTCGCCCCCCCCCCCCCCCAGCGCCAGGAGAAGACAATTGCTAATGCTAATTGCAGGAAAGAAATTTGCACCGTGTATGGCAGGTCTAAATTAAATCCCCCTAATCTGAACTAATTTCTGGAGAAAGGTTTATTAAACGTGTTACCTGCAAGGTGACTAATGTGACAGCATAAGGAACTAATGTAGCCAATGGTGTGGTGGCCTTACTAGTCCATGGCACATGAGCAACGTGCTGATTTCTCCAGCACCCATAATTAGTGCCAAACTCAGCTTTAAATAACACAGCTCTGAATTTGAAATAATAGTCACATGGAAGATAATAAGTCCAATAGATTTAAGACATCCTGAAAGCATTTCTCTCAACATATGGCTAAGGCTGGGTTCACACCTATGCGAATTAGATGCAGGTTTACCCGCATCCAATTTTCATAGCAGGAGAATGTGACTGTCTCTCTATGAAGAACTGCACTGTGCGTCTTTAGCTCCATTTCAGGCCCAAATTCAGGCACAGATACAGCCCTGATTCGTCCCTGAACCGGAGAATGGGGACGCACAGCGTTCCTGTGCGATCGACAGCTGGTTCTAGTGTGAACCCAGCCTAAATGAGAAATAATATATTTGAACACAATGGATTTTTCCATTGCACTTTAAATTATTAAATATTATCAGTTCACAATAGTAATAAAACAGATAAAAAAATAACTGGCATATGTTAAATACAACTGTATATAGATACCTGTATTACCACATCAGAGTATTCAGAATACTCAATCAGAATATTCAATGACTGTTAACCTGGTGTAAGGGTTTATTGCTTTGTGAGATGCTACAATTCCTGGGAAAACTACCTTTTCAAATGCAGCTTTTAAAATGTAAAGTGAATCTGTCACACATTAAGCAAGATCACAGTGTGCAAATCAGCTAATGTAGACATCAATTTTATTTTTTTTAAACTCGTGATGCCATTGCTTGACTGTCATGCAGATCAAATGAAAGTGTATCTAAACTCAACAACATTAAATGTATAAAATTGCAGCTTCTGGTAAGAGAAACTGGTATTTTCTGTACTTGCAAGAAATATACTCTCATTTCACTACTTTTGCATGTGGAGATTAGGAGCTCTGACTCTCATGCTACTGTCCAAAGATGTTGAAAACAGAAAACCGCCAACTAACATTTTCACAATGTGGCCAGCAATGTGAATCTCCAAATTTTAGTACCAGTTCCATTTAATAAATATCTTCTATTACAGCAAATAAGTACTGATTTTCCCAGGCATATGACCCGGTTCAATTGTGCAAATAATAGTATACAGAGACTAGTAGCCAGAGACCAGTTGAAAATAATTTCTTTCTGATCTGAAATGTTGATTGGCATAATGGAATATTGAATATGAATTCAATTCTATCTAACAGATTTTCATTACATTATTTTGCCCTGTTTCCTCCTCCTCCCTGGTGACATCATCATGGGATCTCTGTGCTTCTGAATGCGATGCAGACAGATCATGACTGGTGGGAGGAACTGGGACATCACATGCCTTCATGGGAAAATGTCAGTCTCGAGGTGTAGGCATATCTGGGCCAGCTGTATTTACATGCAGACTGCTCTAGCTAATGGCCACCATTGATGCTGAGCCTCCATGAAAGAACTGAAATCCAATGAATGAAAAGGGTGTGCCAGGCACAGTATGGCTGGAAAGTTAAGGGCTAGATAATGCTGGATGTTCTCCAGCCAGTAAATGAGGCATGCTCTATCTGACTTGTTGCAGCTTCTAATGCACACAGTGAGAAGGTCACAGAGTGCAGTGAAACCTAGAGCAAGCATTTTCAGTACAGGATAGAGAAATAAAGAACGTGCCGCGCTAACTGTGATAACGTGCAAACAAAATAATCACTCCATTAATGTGAAACACAAAAAAAGATCATAAAGTCCAATTTGCATATGTGCAAAAAATGTCAGTCCTAATCGAATGCCAAATCACTGCTGTGCTGTTATAAATATTGTGTTGAATCAAATCTTGTGATCACCACGTGGACATCACCATCATAAGAAATGGACTCTTACCGGAACAGATAGACCCTATTACAGAGTCAAATCTGTCTGTAAATTATATTCTTATCATAATACCCATACCCACGCTGCTTGGCTGGAATTCTGCAATGTCTCCCATCCTGCAGTGTATGATAAAATCAATGGTGACCATACAATGGATATAAAAAGTCTACACACCCCTGTTAACTACCTGAGATCCGCGCTATAGCCAAATGACGGCTGCAGCGCGGATCTGATGTGCTGGGACGACGTCTATTGACGTCGTCCCGGCCACGAGCTGCCTGCGCGCCCCCTGAAGGGCGCGCGTGGCGCGCTCTGTGATCAGCGAGTCTGTGAGACTCGCTGGATCACAGATCCGAGTAAGGGGTCGATCCCGACCCCTTACCACATGATCAGCTGTCAGCCAATGACAGCTGATCATGTGACAATAACAGAGCCGGTAATCGGCTTTTTTTCCTCCTCGCGCTGACAGCGCGGGGAGAAAAAAAAAAAGCCGATCACCGGCGGCAGTGAGAGGGACATCAGTCCCTCTCACTGCAATGTGCCCACCTTTGCCCCATTAAAGTGCCGCCTACCAGTGCCCACACTGCCATCTCTCAGTGCCCACAGTGCCAGTGCTGCACATCAGTGTCACCTGCCAGTGCTCATCTGTGTCACCTACCAGTGCTCATCTGTGTCACCTATCAGTGCCCATCAGTGCCACCCATCAGTGTCATCCATCAGTGCCCATCCGTGCCACCCATCGGTGCCACCCATCCATGCCACCCATCCGTGCCCATCAGTGCCATCTTTGCTGTCCCCATCAGTACCGACTTATCTGTCCCCACCAGTGCAGTCTATCAGTGCCCACCTGTGCCGCCTCATCAGCGCATATCAATGAAGCAGAAAAATTACCTGTTTTGCAAAATTTTATAACAAACTATTAAACATGATTTTTTTTTTTTTTAATTTTCCATCTTTTTTTGTTTGTTTAGCAAAAAATAAAAACCCCAGCTGTGATTAAATACCACCAAAAGAAAGCTCTATTTGTGGGAAAAAAAATGATAAAAATTTCATTTGGGTACAGTGTTGTATGACTGCGCAATTGTCATTCAAATTGCGTCAGCGCCAAAAGCTGAAAATTGGTCTGGTCACGACGGGGGTTTAAGTGCAAAGTAATCAGGTGGTTAAAATGTCAGGTTTCTGTGATGTAAAAAAAGTAGACAAAAATAAATTAATTTCAGAACTTTTTCCACCTTTAATGTGACCGATAAACTGTAAAACTCAATTGAAAGACAAACTAAAATCTTTTGGGGGGGGGGGGGGGGAGTAAAAATAAAAAACTAAAATAATGTGGTTGCATAAGTGTGCACACCCCCTTATAACTGGGAATGTAGCTGTGTTCAGAATTAAGCAATCACATTCAAACTCATGTTAAATAGGAGTCAGTACACACCTGCCATCATTACAAGTGCTTGTAATTAACCCCAAATAAAGTTCAGCTGTTCTAGTAGGTCTTTCCTGACTTTTTCTTAGTCACATCCTACAGCAAAAGCCATGGTCCGCAGAGAGCTTCCAAAGCATCATTGTTAAAAGGTATCAGTCAGGAGAAGGGTACAAAAGAATTTCCAAGGCATTAGATATACTAACTGGAGTACTGGAGAAAATATGGCGCAACAGTGACATTACCAAGAACTGGACGTCCCTCCAAAATTGATGAGAAGAAATCTGGTCAGGAAGGCTGCCAAGAGGCCTACAGCAACATTAAAGGAGCTGCAGGAATATCTGGCAAGTACTGGCTGTGTGGTACATGTGACAACAATCTCCCATATTCTTCATGTCTGGGCTATGGGGTAGAGTGGCAAGACAGGAGCCTTTTCCAATGAAGAAAAACATCCAAGCCCGGCTAAATTTTGCAAAAACACATCTGAAGTCTCCCAAAAGCATGTGGGAAAATGTGTTATTGTGAGATGAAACCAAGGTTGAACTTTTTGGCATAATTCCAAAAGATATGTTTGGCGCAAAAACAACATTGCACATCACCAAAAGAACCCAATACCCACCATGAAGCATGGTGATGGCAGCATCATGCTTTGGGGCTGTTTATCTTAAGCTAGAACAAGGGCCTTAGTTAAGGTAGAGGGAATTATGAACAGTTTCAAATACCAGTCAATATTGGCACAAAACCTTCAGGCTTCTGCTAGAAAGCTGGACATGAAGAGGAACTTCATCTTTCAGCATGACAACAACCCAAAGCATACATCCAAATCAACAAAGGAATGGCTTCACCTGAAAAGCCCAGACCTGAATCTGATTGAAAATCTGTTGGGTGATCTGAAGAGGGCTGTGCACAGGAGATGCCACCGCAATTTGACAGATTTGGAGTGTGTTTGCAAAGAAGAGTAGGAAAATATTGCCAAGTCAAGTTGTGCCATGCAGATAGATTGAGTGCTGTAATAAAATCAAAAGGTGCTTCAACAAAGTATTAGTGTAAGGGTGTGCACACTTATGCAACCATATTATTTTCGTTATTTATTTTTACTTCCATCCACCTAAAAAAACTTGTTGTACAGTTTATAGGTCACATTAAAGGTTGAAAAAGTTCTGAAATGATTTATCTTTATCTAATTTTTTTACATCACAGAAACCAGACATTTTAACAGAGGTGTGTAGACTTTTTATATCCACTGTATTTTTCACGAGATCCACCATAAAATTAAAATGGGGAAAACCCACATAGTTTGGATTACATTAAAAGTTTTATATGTACCGGTATTTAAAGTGCATAAAACTACTCACATGAGAGTCCATTTCTTATATGCAACACAATATTTATAACACCACAGCAGTGATTTGGCATTCAGTTGGGACTGTCATTATTTTTTGCACATATGCAAATTGGACTTTTTTTGGATTTCACATTAATGTAGTGATTATTTTGTTTGCACATTATCACAGTTAGTGCGGAAAGTTATTTCTTTATTTTGCTAAACAGTTTGTTTGACTGCTTCTTGCTAGTGTCTTGATTTTTCACCTGCCAGTGAGATTTCTATTATGTTTTTAGGCTAGAGTACAAGTCTGTTGGTAAGGCTGGAGTTTACCTTAAAATAAACCGTATCCTAAATCGCCTAGGGAATGAGAGAGATTTGTGATTGGTTTCCCATGCCCACACAGCTGAAACAGATGTTGCATAGTAATTTAATATACTTTTTGAATTTTATTAATGTAATCTATATTTTGTAAAATGCAGCAAGAGATTCAGCTTTTTTTCCACTTGTGAGTAGGGAGCGCTTTGAGATAGGCAGACAGAACTGGGTATAATGGTGGGTCAGTACTCAGGCCACTAGATTTAATCTGTAAATCAAATATCACTTCAACTGGATACCTGTAGACATGAGATCTCACCATCGAATGAACATTTTGAGAAAAAGGCCCAAGGCCTAATTTGATTCCTTGAGTTGGGAGCTTGCAGACATCTTTGTATTTAGTTATCTTAACAAAAACAAAAGCAAGTAACAAAACATCCAGTTTAAAGCAGTAGTAAATCACTTTTTTTTTTTAAATCCTGCAAGGTAAAGCTCTAGTGTGCTCGTATGCATCACATACTAGCAGATTATGTGAAACTCACCTTAGAATGAAGCCCTCCAGTGTCGATCTGTCACCGCTGAAGGTGCTTCCATCTTCACCCGGTCCTCCTTCCGGTTCACAGACTAAGGCTGTGTGAGTGGCCGGAGCTGCAATGACATCAATCCGGCGCATGCTCGCCGGAGCCGCCGTTCATGGCACAGGACTCTAAAGGAACAGCCCAGTATGTCGCAGGTGACCTCAATGGCTGCATCAAAAGTAAATATCTTCTAAATGCCGAACGTTTAGGAGATATTTACTGTACCTATAGGTAAGCCTTATTATAGTCTTTCTTATAGGTAAAAGTCATGCATGGGAGTTTACTCCCACTTTAACAAGATGTGCATATACCCCACCCCTTGAGGACTTTAATTTAGCAATTAAAAAACAAACATGAATTTAAAACTGTAAAAAAGGAGGATAGGGAAGGGAATCAAGGCAAGAATAAAAATAACAAGGACTAACTAGAATTTTAACTACAAATTTCAATGCTAAAACACAAATTAGGGCGAACTACAACATTTTAGTCTGATTTACTTTTTACTTTTTTTTTAAAAAGGCACTAAAATTGTCTTTTTTAGGTCAAAACATTTTCTTTAGGTTTGGTACTACAAGCAAAAATAAAACTTTAAAAGTTTACATACAAACGATAAAAAAAAAAAAAAAAAATACTGAGGGGAAAAAAGGAATTGGTAAATCTAATTAGGGTTCACTAAGGGTTGATGAAGGAGCTTCTGAGGAATTCCTATTTGGACACAATGCGTAAAGCAGGATTGATCCATGATGACGGCACACATTGGGAGGAGTTTTTGGAAAGCCGACAGGTGAACTAAACGGCTACAGTGACTGCCGTGAGAACAGGCAGTGGAGTGAATGCACAGGTGCCATTACATGTGGTATTAGAAGTTCTGTTAATGTAAGTATTATTTTCAGGTCAATAAACGTTATTTTATATGGAGAACAGTAAATGTTCCTCTTATGACTTTTTGAGGAATTGCTGTATGTGGTGAAGGCTGCATTATCAAGCAGGAAGGTGTCTCCCTAAAAGGAAGATTTTGTGTATCGACTGGTATTCCATAAAGGAAATGTGATGGAGGGTCTGTATATAATATCTATATAATGGCAAGCTTTTATTGAGATATATATATATGTCAAATCCTGACAGAGAGTGCTTTTTTTGTGCATTTGTAGACGATCACAGGGTGACATTGAAGGAAGAGCACTTTTTGGATGAATGTTTATAAACACTTTGACTTCTGTGGACACTTTTATGAACGTTGTAGGAGCTTATAATCACACATTATTGGAACACATATGTTTGTGATACTTTTGGGTGATATTTCAAAATGATAGAATGTGGATCTCCCTGTGTAGATATCGGAGCTTCATGATAGCCAAGTGCTGCTGGTTGCGCAGGGAGAGTTGTAATCTCCAAGTGTGGTCTGTAGGGCCTAGATGGCAGCTTTGCTGAAATTCTTCTTTAATATAATGGTTAAATGTGTTTTTTTTCAGGCAAGCAGTATGTGACTCGTCTAAATTTAGTAAGTTGTGCTGCAGTGCTCTTGTGCTAACAAGGGTCTTGGGGAGATGAGGAGAGAATGGATTGGCAGACAAGTTTTTTTAGACTGCTGCTTCTCCTTTCACTGTCCAGTCACAGACAGTGGGAGCAGCAAAACATGTAAGTGTTACTTACCGTAACTGCAGCCAAAGATCCAGCCAGGCATCTGCTCTGCCAAACAGTGCTTTAGCTGTGTGGCAGAGCTGTTTAAATCTCAAGACTGGATGAGCAAAATTACAAATCCATCGACAAGCTAAACAGCTACCATATACATACAGTATCTATTTTATGTATGTGTATTTATCTGCCTAGAGTTAAGCTTTTTATTTAATACAGTGTACTCTCTATTGTGCATAAAATATACTTGGCAGCTTGATGCTATTATAATATTATAAGGCATCTAGGTGACCTGTGTAATGTATGTGCAGACAGTTGCGTGTCATACAGATGTACAATACTTGCAACATTGAAGATCATCTGAGATTATTTATTAAAACCGTTTTATGGGCAATGTGTAGCAAAGGGGTGTTGGCTCTAGCTGCCTTTTTAAAGATGGTTTAAAGTGAAAACCAAACTGCTGACATGTAGTGTTTAAATTTTCTTTAACATCTCACATAATTGGCCCCATAGGGTTTGTAAAAAAACAGCTTTTCTTATATTTTCTCTAATTTGTCTTCCTTAGGAAATTATCTGTTTTCTGCTACTCTGCTTGATCTTCACTGATGCTAGCTACAGAATGGATCTCATCTATAGAGTGTTTGGTGAGTACTACATCACAGGCAAAAATGGAAGACTGCTTAAAGAAAAATACTGTCATCATTTAACGCTGAAGTTTAGACATAAAAACATTCTCTATGGCTTTAGTGAACTAATTCTAATTAAGTATGTCCCATGTTGTGTAAGCAGCTGGATCCTGTAGAAATCTTTAATGCAGGGATGCCATGTCCTCTTCTTGTCTCTGAACTTCTGGTGCTGTAGGGATTAAAGGAGAAGTACAGCCTGAGATTGTTAGGATGGGCTTCTCCTATGGGTCACAGACGTTCAATTCGTTTTGCACTATTGTGACCCATTTTCAGCAGAGGGCAGTCTGCTGACGTCACCAAGATCAGTCCAGGCACCGCATCATCCCGACTCTGGAAGTCTGGATCCGCCAGGAGCCTGGACTGATGCCTGTCTCAGCCTCTCAGCGAGCTGATGAGATGGCCGCTCCCCACCCCTCCACAGCTCAGCATTCCAGTGAGCATGGAGGAGCAAAGCAGGAGAGCTGCTGATTGACAGTCAGCAGCTCTCCGCTTAGGGATCTGAGAACCGAGCCATCAGCGGTGTTTGGTGGCTCAGTTCTCAGTGAAGAGGGGGACAGATGCAGCATTGGCCTGATGCTGCATCCACCTAGGTAAGTATTAATCTGCAAGAAAGAGGATTCCCATACTTCTCCTTTAATATCTTTGGGTCTTCTGTGAAGCTGCTGTGAAAAAGTTCCCAATGAGGACCCACCCCCTCCTCTTCCATAGAGAAACATTCTTTCATTCCTTTCACTGTCTATAACACGATCTGTAAATGGGAGAAATCTGTGACTCCTCTGATTCTCCCACATTTACTGATCGTGTTACAGGCAGTGAAAGCAATAAGAGAATCTTCCGCAATGGTGGAAGAAGGGTTGGGTCCTTGTTGGGAACATTTTAACAGCAGCATCAAAGAAGACCTGGAGCTATTATTACCGACAGTGCCAGAAGTTCAGAGGCAGGAAGAGGACGGGGCATCCCTGCACAGAAGATTTCTCCAGGATCTAGCTGTCTGCACAACGTGGGACATCCATCAATACAGATAAGTTGCCTCACTAAACCTCCTTTTTATGTTTTTTTTGGGGGGGGGGGGGTAAATGGGGGTTTAGCTGCACTTCAGCTCTAAAACCAAAGCTTTAGCCAGCTTCAACTTCATATTTGTTGCATGTTCTCATTCACATAGCATAATTTAAAAAAATGCAGATTACCTTTGTGACAAAACGCTCCCACACTCCTTGAGTGCTTTCGTCATATACCACTTCCTCCCAGTCTGAATATGTATCTCAGATATTCCAACCGCTCCCAAGCACTAAACGAGACAAAACTTGCTTAGTGCCAACATGGACTGTTTTATTAGAACCAAACTGACAAGTATTTATATACAGTAGAAGAGGAGACCCCCCCCCTCCTGCTCATTTTACTCTAACAATACACCTGTAACAAATTAACATAAACTAATTAACTAATCCCTTTAAGCAGCCGATGTGACTCTGGGCCCATCAGGATTTTACTACAGGTCAGACTTGTTGTCACCGAGCTTCACACATGTTAGATGCTAATATCATCAACTCCAGCCACCTGTCTGTTGTCTTGTATAATGCAAATGAGGACCCACCCCCTCCTCTTCCATAGAGAAACATCTTATCTTGACAGATTCTAAAGAGTATTTCACCCATTGTTGTATGTGCTAATTAACCCTGCAATTGAATCTAATAGCACAGATTATAGTGGGGTTCTCATTCACCCTGTGCCCCTTAAAATCCAGGGCCCATAATCGGTTGGCAAGAGGCTCGCATTTAGTCCTCTCAAAAAGCCTGTGTCCCGGTTAGGTCTGTCACAACCTTTTTAGATGATCTATCCTGGATCCTTCAGCGATATAAAATCATTTTTAGTTCTCTGTTTACTGGGCAGCGGTGTGTGATCTAAGAAGAATTCCTCCTACCAAAGACCTTACATGTAGGAGGATGAATGCCTTTTACATTGGTGGTAAATGGGATTATTCTTGTTACTTAAATTCATGGTCAGTGAGGCTGACAATGATAAGAATAAATAAAATCAAAGGGTCCAAAGTTTCGTCCACCCATACTGTAGATCCCACCATAGCGCCAGGATAAGTAAAACACTAAGGTAAATTGCTAACGCTACCTATTAAATAAATACATAATAAACTACTAAAGTGAATAGTAGCAATGTAAATGAATAACTAGAAATAACATGGAATAATAAAAGAATCACTCAGTGACAAGTGATAAGGAAACAAAATAAAAACAAAAGTCCATTGACTGTACATGTCCTTAAATGTGACGGTGATTAACCAATAAAGATTGATAATGCCTTGACAGCAGATTCAATATTGTTTATCCACCACACCACATGCAAACGTTGATTCCACTCCCTTCTGGGTGTCCACTCGCCAAATGAAGTTGCCGTAAACTCTCATGTTCGGCAAATAAGAATCAACCCATATAGGGTTAAATTATCCATTGATCTCTTGTGATTTATCCTATGGAAAGATCCATATATTAGAAAACAAAGTGCTCCAATAGTGCCGTAACGTTTGATCAAAAATGTATTTAAAAAAAGATTTCAAACATTGCAATTACACAGGTTAAATTAAAATTATGCATGTGATACATCCACTACAGCAGCATGAGGCTGGTAAAGCGTGGTCACAATGAACTCAGCGTGTAGTAGTAACTCACCCACACCGAAATCGTCACCGATGGAATGTCACTTCCGGTATTGCGTCTGATATCACTAATGGTTGCCGTAGAGCTACCTCTGACGCATTTCGTCATGACTTACTCAAGAATGCCCATAATACTGGTGGTCAACAGAAATACATTTATCCCACCGGCCATAAATATAGGGGCTTTTTTTCTGCTGTACGCCAATGTTAGGGGAATTCTTACTCACACTGATCACCAATGTAAGAGGTATTCTTTTTCCCATTGACCATTGGTGGCCAGCAAAAAAAAAGTTGGTTGCCAATGGGTGTTGGTGGGAAAATTTCCACTTAGGCCCTTGTCACACTAGAGTTCCTGTAAAAGAAAATAACTCACTAAAAAGACCCACTTGTTTCTATAGCATAATTCCCTCCCTGGCAGTTCAGCAGCTTCCAAATTTGTTATCCAGATAGGTTCCTTTTAAAGGAAACCAGTACTGAGAGAAATATGAAGACTCTGATTAATGAAAACGCTCCCTGGTTATCATGCTTCTGTACTTTGAGTCACCAGCCTAGAGCTAGTGTGCTTAGGTGTGACTTTACTGATTTGCTTGCCTCATATGCTTCTACATGATAGTGTCACAGAAAATATATAAAGCCAAGGACAGTGAAACTAGTCATAAACAGCAAAATTTTGGCCAATTCCTGCTAAATCAGTGACATTCAAGCCATAGTAGGTGGCTCTGCAAACATCACCTAGCTCAAGAAAAGTTAATTAAAAAATTGACTGAGCAAGGTAAAAAATGAGTGGCCCAACAGTGGCTGCATCCTATCAGATACAGTCACTGTTCAGGTACTGATACAAGTGCGGCAACTGCCTTAATATAATGGAGATTCCTCTATCCATGTTTAGTGTGGATTGGGGAATCAGTTGATTTATCTTGTTCAGTCCACTGGCCATACAACAGTAACTTTTTCTCTCAAGAAAAAATATTTTTGGAAAAGTCTGTTTGATTTTCCAGTAGTTAATTGGTTGAAATTGTGATTTGCTACTGACCATAGTGATAAGTAAAATCTAAGGAGAATGGAAACATTTTCTCAAACAAACTAAATTCTAACTGTAAAAGTTGTTCTCATTCAGACAAAATAGTACTTTTGACAACGTATTTGTGCATCCGGAAATTGAACATAGAATTAAAAAAATTGGCATGACAATTGAATACATTTTTTCAGGGTTTTCATACCCAACCCATAATGGTGCATAATCAATTGTTCTGACAAACAGCTTTTCTGAATTCGTACATACGCTTAAATGAACTTCTACTGGTGTAATTCCAGCTTTAGGCATACAGTATTTCCAAATGTAAATTTACAGAGCTGTTTTCTCTCAGTACATGATTTTCATTTCCACTTTTGTAGCCAACACCTACTTTATATTTAATGCATGTTCCTATTCACGTAGCATACTCTTGCCGACCACCTAACTGTAAATGTACATCAATATTTTACAGTTAAATACCGAGGTTATGGTTGCAGCTAGATGCAATAAACCCCCGGTATCTTTTTTTTTTTTTTCTCAGGCGGTCAGCTTTATGATGAAAGTAATCCCAGCAGCGGATTCGCCACGGCATAACTTTTATAGGCAGATGGAGAGGTGCCCCCCCTCCCGCCGCTTAAACGGTAGTTTCCAAGCTTGCTGGAGCCGTCGGTAAGCCCGGAACCAATCCGGTGCGGCCGATGGTTAGGCAGGAAGTTGAGTAAAGGCAAGAAAGACATCTGACCATCTGTGGCTTGTGCTCAATTTTCTTGGGGGTGCGGACCGCGGCCCCCCCAGCCAGCCAGCCAACCTTCTCCCCTGCATCTCCTCCCGAGTCTCGGCAGAAAAAAATGTGACTTGGCTTGCTGCAAAATTCCACTTTTTTGGTTTGGCTAGTAAAGAAGCATTCCCAGTGTTAAAGTGGAACTCAACCCTCCTATCCTTTACAGTCAAGGAAGCTGCCATCTTAGCCTCTATTTAATCTGCAGTTACCATAGAGCCACACATATGATCAATTATGACACCAGCCATTTGATGGCCTGACATTTTGATTGAGAGCGCAAGCAACTGTGAAACTGTTAATTTAATAGGTTTCATTTCACTTTTAGAGCTGTGTATTGTTAAATTGAATCCACGTTTCTCTTGAGAATAATGCTGCACTCCTAGACAACACTGCTGGAACTCTCATTGTTGTTCTTAATGCTGTGATAATTAATAAAAATTGTATTTTCAAGTTATGGCATCCTTCAGTTTCTGAGCGCAAGTGTTCTTATATTTGCACACACACAGTTGTAGCCTTCAGTGTGAATAATGGCAGTCTATTGAGGTGAAATGAAAGTTCGGGAACATCAAGTTCCACAATTTTATTTGACAATCAATAAGAGATTAAACAAGTTTTCAGAAAATTCAACAAAGTTCAGATCTTATGATGATTTTGAGCTCTCATAGTAAATGGTTAATATTATACAGCCAGATATCTACACCGAAACAAAAGCATTCTTATTTTATCTCTACAAAGTTTACCTACCCATTTGTCGGCACAAAGACCTGTTCATTAAAAGAGAAGTGTGGGATTTGAAAAAAAAAAAAAAACAGTGATACTCATCTAGGTGGATACAGCATGGATCCCATACTGCTGCTGTACTCCCGCCGCCTCTACACTAAGAACTGAGCGATCAAAGACCACTGATCGCTTAGTTCTGGGGTCCGCTCTGAGCACGGATCATGCCTGGCAGCCACTGCTCAGTCCTCTGCTCTTCCAGTGCTCACTGGGGTCCGGGACTGTGGAGTGGGTGGGATCGGCTGGATCAGGCTCTCAATGGGGTGCTGAGAGGCCAAGCCAGCTACCGGTCAGGCATCTGGGTGGATCTCAACATTAATGTCAGGATCCCTGCAGAGCCTGGACCAGCTCTGTGGCATCAGCTAAAGCTGGAGTTCTCTTTTCTCAATTATAAATAGATCATGGCATCCATTCGTTTTTGGTATAAATGTCCCCCGACTGCCTAAATAAAAACATAACAGAGCTTGCTGAACATGCATTCTGGATTTGGTTTGTACTTGTAGGGCCCAGTCACAAAATGTATTAAAAGTTATGATTACGCATTTAGATGCATTTTCATCCATGGTCACCTGAGGAAAAACGCCATGCATTCTGGTGTGGTTTTGGTGCATTTCTATAGATGTATAATAGAAGGGACATTTTTGAAATAGGGCACCAAAGATGTAGCATGCAAGACTTTTTAAAATGCAGTGCCCCCGCAGCATGGTGATGTAAACAGTTGCAGAGGATTAAAAGTGTGGTTTAGCGTGGTAAAAGTGCACCAGTGTGAACAGGTCCTTAGCCTTTAGGAAAATAAATATTGATCTTTTTTACTTAGACGTAAGGTGTTTTGATATCCTACAATCTGCACATTTTCTAACAATAAATTCACTTAGGAATCCTTTTTTTTTCCAAAATGCCTTGCTGTTCTAATTAACAATTTAGCAATTTCATTAGTTGTCCATTTTTAAAGGATAAGGCATTACAATTATTTCTGTGAAGTTCCCTCTTGGACTCTGGTTTTCTTCTTCAAGGCCCCAAGAAAGCTTATAAAAAGAAATTTTCTAGGCAATAATGTATTATCCATAACATTTAAATAATTTTAAAGCAATTTTTTTCTTCATCTTTGTTAAAGCCAATTGACTGTTCGGTATTTTTAAGTAGGGATTTGATAATTGAAGTCGGTATTCTCCTCTGAAGCCCTTAATGGCTCTTTTCATGTTTTAATATTTGTGAGAGCAGGGATGCGTGTGGAGATTTCTATATTACATGGGTGGTTTGAAACGTTCTAAAGACTTTAAACACAATCTTGATTTGGATTCACTCTGTGCATTAGTTTTTTTTATGTGCTGGTTTATATTGAGCATTATAGTTATCACAGTTTCGAATTTGTGGTGTATTTAGAATTGTTGTTCACAAATAGTATTTTCTTAAAGTGTATATCCACTGTTGCAGCCAAATTTGGATAATATCTACTTTATATTTGTTACATGTTTCCATTAACATAGCATAACCTATTAAAAAAAAATGCACAAATTGCTAGTTACCTTTTTAAGGCTTGATTTAGATGTGCAGTTGGGGCGGCAAAAAACGCGCATTTGAGCTGCCAACCACCCCCCTTAATTTGAAATAGGCAGTGGATGGGGTGTTTACAATCCCAATACCAAAAACGTTGGGAAGCTGTGTAACATCTACATAAAAACAGAATACAATGATTTGCAAATCCAGTTGCAATAGAAAATAGAAAACATATCAAATGTTTAAACTGAAAATGTATCACTTTAACCACTTCGCGCCTAAGGGTAAAACAAAAATAAATGCCTAAGCACAATTTTGCAACTACTGAACGGATGTGTAAAATCTGTCTAAGTGGCCAATGGAATTCTCCAGTTGGAAGCAAGATCAGTAATTGTAGTTGGGGAAGAAGAGGAGGGGGGGATAATAATAATAAAAAAGGGGGGTAAGAAAGGGAGCATAGATCAGATCTAATCAGGTCACTGTCGGATCTCACCAGCGAAGGGGCCACCTCAATCTGTTCTCTCCCCTGGAGAGGTGTGTATTTTCATTAATAATTTAATTGTATTTATTTTTTATTTATTTTTTACACACTTTTGGTTTGTTTACATTTTTCTCTCCTGCAAGAAGAGGAAGATACAAAGTTTCTCTTTCTTTATTCAGAAGAGGAAGTAAACACAGGGGCGTGCTCACAGTGACTGATTACTGTTATAGCCAATCAGAGGCTATCACAGCGATCAGGTGACCCGGAACTGAAATTCCTGACTCCCGAAAATTAGTTTGAGACCCGGTCTCTGTGCTGGAAGTGTGCTGTGCGGTGCACTCCCAGCAGAAAGCGAAATATGCATATATGCGGCCATACAGAAAAAAGCCCACTTCCTATATGTGTGCAGTCAGCGGGAAGGGGTTAAGAAAAAATAAGGTAATTTTGTAATTGATGGCAGCAGCACGTCTCAAAAAAGTTGGGACAAGGCAACAAAAAACTGGCAAATTAAGTAGTACTAACAAGAAATAGCTGGAAGAACATGCATGCAACTAATTAGGTTATTGGGCAACAGGTCAGTGGGTATAAAAAGAGCATCATAAAGAGTCAGGGTGTCTCAGAAGTAAAGATGGGCAAAGGTTCACCAATCTGCAGCAATGATCGAGATATAATTTTTTAGGGTTTCCCTTCCACCCCTCTCATGCCGCTAACTTTACTGTGCTCTCTTGTGTAATTGGGGAGCCCGGTAGGGATGCCACTAGCAGCATCCAGTTCCAGGGATACAGTGAGAGGAACTGATGTTGATGTTGAGGATTTCATCACTTCCAGTTTCCGTCTCATGTAAACAAGTCGCTACTGGCTTGAACAAGAGTCTGATCTGATTTGTACTTTGTACTAATGCTCCAATGCTTAAGCAGATACCTGTTGCACAGGTCTGATCACAGATGGTGCGGAGATGGTGGCAGTTACAAGATCCAATCTCCCTGTATAGCTTTTAATAAAGCAGCCGAAAGCTATACAGGGAGATTGGTGCTTGTAACTGTTACCACCACCACACTGATCACCCCTGACCGTCCCTGTGTCCTTCTCTGGCTCCCCAGGTCCTCCTCTGGCTCCCCGGGTCCTACTGAGGCTGCAGAGAAAGGGACTGGGGAATCTGTGTCCTCAGTCCCTTTCTCAAAAGGGAGATATTAGGGGCCTGTTTAGATCCCTGATATCTCACCAAAGCCATCCCCCAACAGGGCTGATAAATAAAAAAAAAAAAGGATTGTAATAAATAAATATTTCAAGGTTAAATTGTAAAAAGAAATGAAAATTAAACAAAACAGTGACACCGTCCACTCCCCCCCCCCCCCCCAAAAAAGAAAGCATTGTAAAGAAAAAATAACCAGAAAATATATAAATTGTAAAAAATTATAAAATAAAGAAATTGTAAAAATAAATTAAATAACAATAAAAAAACTACTGACAGTCCACGCCTCATCGGTGCCCATCAGTGCTGCATATTAGTGCCTCCCCATCAGTGCCACCTATCGGTGCCCATTAGTGCTGCATATTAGTGCCACTGTCACATGACATTAAAAAAAAAGTATCAGTAATCAGTGTATCGGCGAGTACTTGAAAAGGAAGTAACGGTACTTGTACTCGGTCTTAAAAAAGTGGTATCGGGGCAACCTTAGTTGAAATGGTTAAAGTGTAACTCCACTTTTGTTGAGAAAAAACATCCCCCCCCCCCCGGTGATTTATGTACATTGCAAGGATTATAACAACCTTTGTTGCAGATTCCTACCTTTTTGTTATTCTGAAGATATCTACTGTATGTGTCTTTGCCTGTGGGCCAAGTGGGTCTAATGGGAGTGTTTTCATAATTATCTATCAGCTGTGGCAGCTGAAGAGCACTAATGAGGAAAGCTTCTGGGTCTGCATCCCTTTAGACGTGTTCTTATTTGAAATATCTCTCCAAAAATGACATTTTTGTTGCAGGGGAAGCCTGAAATCTGACTTGTAGCTTAGGCAGACTTCTGGGAAAATTGGTGAGCCAATCGCACAAGCAGGAAATTATTTCTTGGGAGTGGTCAGTACATACTTTGTGTACAGAACAACTCCATGTAGCCATATTGCAATGCATTTATAGAAAATTACAGCGGCTGCAGATTGAAAAAACTACAATATGACTTGTATCGAAATTGTACACGTTATTATATCATATATATATATATATATATATATATATATATATATATATATATATATATATATATATATATATAATTTTTTCTTTATTTGCTAGAGGGAAATTATCCTTTAATTGCAATTTTAACAGGTGTGTGCCACCTTCTGTGTCTGTACCAAGGCCTAACATTCCAGGGTATGTAAACTTTTGATCAGGGTCATTTGGGTAGTTTCTGTTTTCATTATGATTTAAAAAGAGTAAAACACAGTTGATTGATAATAAATGGCTTCAGCCAAACACTAACCATGAGTGAAAGAAATGTTTTTGTGTTATCATTCATATTCTCTGAAAAATGCCCAATAAATAATACATTCTGCCAGGGTATGTAAACTTATGAACACAACTGTATATGGGTTTTCTGTCTGGTCTAATGACATAATAGATCCTTAGGCGGCAGTCCTTGCTGCACTGAACAGCACTCACATAATGATATCTAAGCAATGTTCAGTGCAGCAGCACTAACAATACTGTCTCAAAAGAGGAGGGAGGGGGGCCCATTACGACCTGAGCTTGGAGGAAGTGAGCTAAATTATGTTGTTAATTATTCAACCCGGAAGATGAGGACATCTAGTGGTGGAAGTTAATTACAGTGGGGGACAGCTCCAGACTGAAGATGTGTATTGCAGCAGAAGTATCTTTTTTATTTTATATTATAATGGGCTATCCCTTTTTTGGTTGGAGTTATGTCTTAGGTTGGCAAATGCTACCCTAGGGTTTATACCAAATGAAGGGACTGAAGGATGGACTTGCCTGGGCTACAAGATTGAACACTACTGTATACATTCTGCTAACGGTGGTTCAGTGTCCGAGTGTGATGGAAGGAGTAATTGTTGGGCATTGAGCCATATCTCCTAATTATTGCAGAGTCTGAGAAAATCCTGCATCAATTCAGCTGTGCACTTATAGCAGAAATTCTGCCTCTGAAAGGCTCTGCAAATATCTAGCTTACATATTTATTTAGTTTTGATTGACACAATTGTAATCATTTATCATAATGCATAATTCAGCTTAATTTTCTAAGGTTTCAAAATTAATACATAAACTAATCATTTCTTCAATTATCCATATTCATTAAAGTGATTTTGCATTTATTTGTTCACTTGATTAAGTGCCTTGATTAATAGTATTTCAGGTGTAGATATGTTAGGCTGTAACATTTAAAATAATGATTAATTTCTTCCTGTCACTATATTATTTGATCCAGATATTATAATTCTGACAAAGCCAACAAAAATCATTTGCATTATTTGCTTGAACGTCTAGGCATGACTTGATGTATTGCTTTGCATTCACAAATTCCCCTCCTGCCACCTTAGAATAACTTCCTAAATCCGTAGAATCAATGTATAATTGCTACGGTGCTATAAAGGTAATCTGTGGAGTTCCCAATATGAATTTAAACTACAACTAAAGGCTCCTGTATGACAGTCTAAACAAGTAGCAAATCAAATTACTATGGGATGCACAAGACTCAAAAAGTAAACAAAAAACATTCTTAACCTTCCATGACCGAGCAAAATCCTCCTCCTTATTTGTGCCTCCTGTGCTTCTCTCCCAGGCACCGCAGCTCAAAGTGGGAGGGTTTTTAGAATGTGGGCAGTGCTGCCAATCCAGAAAACAGTGGGCAAGACTAGATGTAGCCAGGTGCTAACTGACAAGCTACAGGCTTATAATTCTACAATGACAATGCTGATGGCCTCTTCCTCTACAGCATTTTTTCATACCACTGTAGTGTAAGCAGACACAGAGAATGGCAACTAGGGATGAGCCGAACACCCCCCCGGTTCAGTTTGCAGCAGAACATGCGAACATGCAAAAAATTTGTGCGAACACCATTAAAGTCTGGTGCCCCGTGCGGGGGACGTGAATCTGAAAAGTGCTCATTTTAAAGGCTTATATGTATGTTATTGCCATAAAAAGTGTTTGGGGACCCAGGTCCTGCCTCAGGGGACATGTATCAATGCAAAAAAAAACTTTTAAAAACTGAATTTTTTTTCAGGAGCAGTGATTTTAATAATGCTTAACCGCTTCCCGACCGCCTCATGTAGATATACGTCTACAGAATGGCACGGGCAGGCAAAAGCACGTACCTGTACGTCCCCTTTAATTGCCTGCCCGTGGGTCACGCGCGCGCGCGCCAGCGGTGCGCTCGCGACCCGGTCGGGAGCTCCGTGACCCCGGCCGCGGGACCAGCGGACCCGATCGCCGCTGGTGTCCCGCGATCAGGTTACGGAGCTGAAGAACGGGGAGAGGTATGTGTAAACAAACCTCTCCCCGCGCTTCCTACTCTGTCTGTCATTGATTGGCTGTTCCCGGTCATCGGGAAAGCCGATCAATGACGTCAGACGTCAGCCCCGCCCCCTAATGTAAAAAAACACACACGTCACAGCCCATAAACCCTCCCCTCCCCCTAGTGGTTAACTATTTCACTACAACTGTCATTTATACAGGAATTAATGCATTTAAATAGCATTGATTGCTGTATAAATGACAATGGTCCCAAAAATGTGTCAAAAATGTCCGATGTGTCCGCCATAATGTCGCAGTCACAAAAAAAAATCGCTGATCGCCGTCATTACTAGTAAAAAAAAAAATATTCATAAAAATGCTATAAAACTATCCCCTATTTTGTAAACGCTATAACTTTTGCGCAAACCAATCAATAATCGCTAATTGCGATTTTTTTTTTTACCAAAAATATGTCGAAGAATACGTATTGGCCTAAACTGAGGAAAAAACATTTTTTTTTATATATTTTTTTGGGGATATTTCTTATAGCAAAAAGTAAAAAATATTGAATTTTTTTCAAAATTGTCGCTCTATTTTTGTTTATAGCGCAAAAAATAAAAACCGCAGGGGCAATCAAATACCACCAAAAAAAGCTCTATTTGTGGAAAAAAAAGGACGCCAATTTTGTTTTGGAGCCACGTCGCACGACCGCGCAATTGTCAGTTAAATCGACGCAGTGCCGAATCGCAAAAAGGGGCCTGGTCCTTTGGCTGCCAATTGGTCCGGGGCTGAAGTGGTTAAAGTGAAACAATAAAAATGAAATATTCCTTTAAATATTATGCCTGGGGGTCTCCTTAGTCTGCCTGTAAAGTAGCGCATCTTTCTCATGTTTATAATAGTACCACAGCAAAATTACATTTCTAAAGGAAAAAATGTAATTTAAACTGCTAGCCGGTGTAATGTATTGTCTTATCCCGGCAATATAGATAGAAATCATTGCAAAAAAATGGCGGTGAGACTCGGCCACATATGTGCGTTTGCCCTCGCACTTTTACAAACAGGTCAAAAAAAGGTATAAATAAATAACCAAATATATGGATAAATATGTGATCTAAGGTGTGTTTTTTTTTCTTCTCTTCTCTCCTCCATCTCGATCTCTGAGGGATAGTATTGTTGTATTGATATATAAAGTATTCTATTTTTATCTTTTTAGTGAAGTTTTCATAATAATTTTTTGTGAATAAATATGATTACATTATGTTATGAATCACACTGATATGCTCTTCTACCTCTAGAAACAATCTCTATGATTCTTCGTGAGATAGGGGGGTCGCGAAAAAGAGGTACTTCCATGAAACGTGTAGGCCTCTATCCTATATCTCGATAATATACCATGCAACTCCATGGTGGCTATATTTGGTAGAATCAATATGCAAGCAAATTTTTCATATGTTGTATGTTCTAATACACGTTTATTGTCAAATAACTAATATAATAATTTGTATTTTATATATACTTTTGTACTTGTGTGTACTTTTTATTTAAACTCCTACTTGCTCTTTTTGTTCCCAATATATTTGAAACAAGGATGATACCTTTCAACTGTACACAACTTTGATCTATACCTTCCCCCACACACACACTCAACTATTCTTTGCTGGCAGTAGATGATACAACTGCTCAGGGGCCCATAGAGTATATGGTCTCAGCCATGAATAATACTTCAACTTATTTTATTTATTGGCATATAACACACACTTTTTCACCCTGAAAATCAGGTGCAAATAGTGTGTGCGTGTTATACGCCAATACTGCAATCTGGGCTGCATAGGGGGGAATGGGGAGGTGGCAGGACGAGCACCGTCAGATTACATACAGTGAGAATCTCCTGTTTATGCAGCGGCCTCTGTAATAGGAAGTTCTGTCTCCTGGGCCGGCATTGGACCAGTGTTCTGTCTATCATAGAAGCCGGTCCAGGAGGCGGGACTTTGTATTAAAGAGGAGTAAACAGGAGCTTCTCGCTGTACGTAATCCGACGACGCTCATCCTGTCCCCCTCCGAGGCAGCAGTAATCTGAGATGAGGCTGCAGATGGGTATTGATCAGGCTGCATTCATGGCAATGGTGAGACTGTAGATGGGAATTGATCAAGCTGCAATGATGGGCAATGGTGAGGCTGCAGATGGGCAATGGTGAGGCTGCATTGATAGGCACTGACCCTTATTTTGATTCAAAGTTCTTTATTTCAAATTACATTTTTTTCCTGAAACTTCCCTCCTAAAATGAAGGTGTGTGTTATACGCCTGTGCGTGTTATATGCCGTTAAATATGGTAATTACAAGTTGTCTTGCTCACATTACATTCTGAACAGTATAAAGCAACATGTGTTATAGCTACTTTTTAGCAGTTTCCTTCTTTACTAGACTAAAAAAGATAGAGAACGGGGAAGTTTACCTTAATCACTTTAGTACTAGCCTGTAATACCCTTTTATTACCAGGCCTTTTTTCAGTTTCCAGTGCTGTAATAGTTTGTCTGACAAACTATGCCTAAATTAATTTTATAGAATTTTTTTTTTTTGGAGAGATAGAGCTTTCTTTTGGTGGTATTTAATACGCACTGGGTATTTTTTTTTATTTTACTATATGAAGGAAAAATATAATAAAAAAAAACAAAAAAAAAAACCAGTTTCCCTCATTCTTTTCATGAATTGTGGCAAATACAAATTCCGGGACAGTGTGAAAACCCCCAAAACGACTCCTTTATGGAAATTAAGAAACTTGCTGGTGTTGAAGTGGAAACCTTGAGCTAGGTAATAATGCACGAAATGTACAGGTCATACACAAAAGGGAGGAGAGGGTGAAGGGGTTAATATACAGACCACATACAGTGGGATGATGGAGTTGAAGGGGTTAATGTTCAAACATGCAGGATAAGGGAGGTGAAGGGTTTAATATATAGGTCACTGCAGAGTCATGGATCTGAGATATACAGGAGGGGGTAAAAGTGTTAAAAACAATCTACAATCTCAAATATCTTCTGTAGTCGCTTATCTGGAACTGTTAAATGAATGAGTCATTTATTCACTAGTTCCTCCATTGTAAGAGGAAAGGGCGGGCTCACCATTGTAAACACTACACTATTTACATTTGTGATCACAAGGACTATATGAAATTGTTAAAGTACAATATACAAGGGAGTCCAAATCTAAAGCTGACCACACATGAATCATTTCAGCCAGTTGTTTGAATGGAAAAAAAAATTAGTTGATTCCCCCTTCCACACATTCGATGTGCATTCTCCAATCCACACATTCCCACTGTGCTATTGTATTCTGATGGCAGGAAGCCTTCCCTGGTGTCAAAATGCAAAGATCAGTGTTGCCGGCTTTAGTCCGTGGCACTGATCATTCGGCACAAACCCAACTGGCTGGTTGTACACAATAGATAGATAGGAGTATGGATGTCTCTCGCGCTAATTGAGTATATAGACAGGGCAGAAAATAACTTAAAGTAACAGAAGTTTGCAGCAAAGCGAATAGTGTTCACAAGTGCACTTAAAAAGTAAATAATATAAAGTACTTCGCGCAAATTAAAAGAGATAAAAAGTAAGGCAGTAGTAACGGCTAAGTTCCTCTGGGGGCACTAGTCCAGAAATCGGAGAATGCAGCACCAGGGTAAGTGATCAAAGAGATTGCCAATAAATAAAGTGAAGTGATTAAATAGAGAAAAAGAACCACAGTGGTGATATAAATAAATAACACTATATCTCAAATGTAAAAATAAGTAAAAAAATTCCCTAAATATAAATATATGCAAATATCACAAAGAGTACACGTCAACACAATTATAGGTGTGATAATAAAATCCTGTGTGATTAAAAGGAATTAAAACCTAAAACGTGACAATATAGTTCAACCTAAGTGTCATGTGGCAGGTAAAACAAATAAGGGTGAGATAATGTGCTAAAACACTCATAAGTGACCTTAATTAGAAATAAATAAATAAGACCTGCAAAGGTGCATCAAGTGCAAAAACAGTGAACAAACAAGTGAATAAATAGATGAATATGGGCATACAGATAAATGTCCAGAAATGAATAAACAAATATGGCAATGTCCAGCTCAGTGCAGGAAATGAGACCAAATGAGCTAATATGATGTCCAATATTGGTTTCACTAAGTATGCTGCTGTATTCTTGTAGCCATTCATCTTTTTAAATGGGGTGCTCCTTTTCTGGTCTCCCAGAACTCTCACCTTATATAAGGTCAGATGAGCCTTTCTGGGGTATCCAAATTAGCTCCTAATTGCGGTTAATGAGGTGTCCTACTGCCGGGTCCTGCCTTATCCTTTCTCCTCAGTAATCCAGACCTATAGCACTAGGTGGCTCCCAGCAATATACCAGATATGGGGGAAAGAGGTAAAAAGAGAAAAGGGGGGCTCCACTGGTGTAGTAGTTTAAAATAATAACCATTTATTTAAAGAATAACGTTAAAACTCGTACATTAAATCAGACAGGCAAAAGCACTAAGTTTAAAAATCACCGGGGGCGTCCACGGCGCCTACTCGCGTCCTTCTCTGTACTTGCCTACGGCCACTCCCTACGCGTTACAACACGGTCACGTGTCTTCATCTGGGGAACCGGATTGGTCAGGCAATGTGTGGTTGTGGTCTTATATACTATAGACCGCGGCCATGTTTGAAGGGGTTTGTGTATTAGAGAACGGCGGCCATATTCTTGGTAGACTGGTCTAGTATAGGGCGCCGCCATTTTAATGGTAGTAAACGGGACTAAATAGACAGTGACGGCTATCTACGCGGCCATCTTGGTTGTGGTCTTATGTACTATAGACCGCAGCCATGTTTGAGGGGGTTTATATGTTAGAGAACGGCGGCCATAATCTTGATGTACTGGTCTAGTAACGGGCGCCGCCATTTTAATGGTAGTAAACGGGGCTGGAATAGACAATAACGACTATCAGTACAAACTAATGTTAGAGATAGTGTTCAGGTTTGCTAACTTAATAATAAGGTGCAAGTAGTCATATAAACCAGCAGACTGTAATGTCGAAGGCTAAATATTTATCTCTAATAATTAAAATATATTTAAAAAAGTATGACGATCTACTAATACTAGATTAAAATTGGTAAAAATATTAAAATGGTAACCAATAGGTATCTATATATTTTTCAAAAGTTTGGGGACATTTGTGCTAACATGAATAGTAAATATAACATCAGGACTCAATAACTAAAGTCCCCAAGGGGAAAATGGGAAGACATCAATAATTCTTGTATTGCTGTACTTAATTGAGGTGATGTGTGACACCAGAACTCAAAGTGGGGCGCGAGTAGGCCTCATGGATCGGCTACAATAATACCAGTACATTACACTAATAGTACAGTAAATGACATCCTAGTAGGTAAATAATTTTAAAGTCTAGGCCTATTGATAGACAGGGTGATCATAGTGGAGGGAATGAGAGTGTTGGTAAATGTGGTAAGGGAGTCTGCAGTTCTGATCAGAAGTTGCTTAAAAAGCAGTTCAGATCGAATTCCACATTGAGGCCCCCCTGGCGTAAGTGTCCGCATGGAGTGTATCCATTTTGATTCTTTTTGGCTTATAGTCCTTAATTTGTGGCTACCTCTCCATGATTTGATATATTTCTCTATACCCCAAAATTGGAGTGATGAGGGGTTTTGGTTATGTACTTCCGCAAAATGTCTGGAAACATTGTGTTTCGGGAAACCTTTTTTGATGTTACGTACATGTTCTTCTATCCTGGTTTTTAGGGCCCTTTTTGTTCTTCCTACGTATTGGAGGTTGCAGCTACATTGTAGTACTGTAATAGATAGATAGACTTGTGTACTACCAGCTTGTCCATACATGGATAGAAATTTGTCCATTCCCTGCTGGACTGGCTGATATTCGATCCAGGTATGGCAGGCTTTAATGCGCTCCAGAATCTTGTGAGTTTCATCTATGAACTGCTACCATGGTCTCATTCTGAGTGCAGCTTAGGCAATGCGTCACACACCATATCCTTATTTCAGTTCACATAGAATCTATTTCTGCTTAAATCCTTTCTATGTAAAAGAAAGGATGGAAGCCTAAAATTCAGCTCCAAAAAACATTTTTTAATTAGTTTAGGATAGGGTTGGAATAAGGGTTGAAGACCTCCTTATGTCCATACCATATTCAATTAGAGAGAGAGAGAGAAGACAGTTATATTATGCTTTTTCTCAAAAAAGCAGTAATCAACCTCAGAGAGTTAAGATTCAGCCCTCTTTTTCTGTCTAAATAATGAATCATGCATGTTGTTAGGCCTGTAATAGGCTTTCTTAAGTGTAGTCTTAGAGCATTCTCTCTGTAATAATTAATAGATTGTAAACTCTTATGAGCAGGGCCTTCTTAACACTCTTATATGTTGTATTGTAACTGTACTGTCTCCCTTTATATTGTAAAGCACTGTGCAAACTGTTGGCGCTATATAAATCCTGTATACAGTGCCTTGAAAAAGTATTCATACCCCTTGAAATCTTCCACATTTTGTCATGTTACAACCAAAAACGTAATTGTATTTTATTGGGATTTTATGTGATGGACCAACACAAAGTGGCACATAATTGTGAAGTGGAAGGAAAATGATAAATGTTTTTTTTTATTTTTTTTTTACAAATAAATATGTGAAAAGTGTGGCGTGCATTTGTATTCAGCCCCCTTTACTCTGATACTCCTAACTAAAATCTGGTGGAACCAATTGCCTTCAGAAGTAACTTTTTAGTAAATTAGTAAATAGAGTCCACCTGTGTGTAATTTAATCTCATTATAAATACAGCTTTCCTGTGAAGCCCTCAGAGGGTTGTTAGAGAACCTTAGTGAACAAACAGCATCATGAAGGCCAAAGAACATACCAGACGGGTCAGGGATAACGTTGTGGAGAAGTTCAAAGCTTGAGATATTTTTTTTATAACCTAACCCTACTTTAAACATCTCTGAACAACACTGTTTAATCCATCATCTGAAAATAGAAAGCGTATGGCACAACTGCAAACCTACCAGGACATGGCCATCTGCCTAAACTGACAGACCGGGCTAGGACAACATTAATCAGAGAAGCAGCCAAGAGGCCCATGGTAACTCTGGAGGAGCTGCAGAGATCCACAGTTGAGGTGGGAGGATCTGTTCGCAGGACAACTATTAGACGTGCACTCCACAAATCTGGCCTTTATGGAAGAGTGGCAGAAAGAAAGCCATTGTTGAAAGAAAGCCATAAGAAGTCCGTTTGCAGTTTGCGAGAAGCCATGTGGGGGACACAGCAAATATGTGGAAGAAGGTGCTCTGATCAGAGACCAAAATTGAACTTTTTGGCCTAAAAGCAAAACGCTATGTGTGGTGGAAAACTATCACTGCACATCACCCTGAACACACCATCCCCACCGTGAAACATGGTGGTGGCAGCATCATATTGCGGAGATGCTTTTCTTCAGCAGGGACAGGGAAGCTGGTCAGAGTTGATGGGAAGATGGATGGAACCAAATACCAGCTTCGTCTATAGAAAATATAGTGTACTGAGGTTTGTCGCCATTTCACGGGCGCACACAAATTTAAGGTTTGACACGTTGAGTATCTGTTTATATTTTACCAAAAATTTGGGTAGTTTATTTTGTGTGTTTGCCATAAAATTTATTTGTGTGTTTTTTTACTGAAATTTTGCATTTCCCAGACCTTTGCGATAATATCCAGTGACACAAACATTTGGAACTACCACTATTTTATTCTCTAGGGTCTGCTTTCAGAAAATATATAATTTTTGGCGGTTTTATGTAATCTTCAGGCCTAAAATGATTTTTTAAACGTGTGCAAAAATTGCAAAAATGACTCTAGCAGCAAAAAAGGTTAATTTGTTAGCCAAATAGTCCATCTAAATTTACTAGTCTATATAACACGAGCCTCTCCAGACAGTGCTACTGTCCAAAAATGACTCGTTGCTCTTCCATAGAGGAGCCATCCTACGACAGGAAGTGTGTTACTGGCCAGATCACCAGGTGAAATAAAAGATAAAATGCCTAAAAAAAAAAAAGGACAATGCATTGAAAGATTGGTAAACTGTAATATATTCAACTTTTGTTTTCAGGTTTTTATACTAATTTAACACGAGAGAACGGAAATGAAAAAATAAAAAAAATGAGCGTGGGGGTCCCCCCAAATTCAATAACCAGGCCCTTGAGGTCTGGGATGGATTTTAAGGGGAACCCTAGCCAAAAAAATGGCGTGGGGTCCCCCTCAAAATCCATACCAGACCCTTATCCGAGCACGCAACCTGGCAGGCCGCAGGAAAAGAGGGGGGGACGAGAGCAGCCCCCCCTCCCACCTGAACCGTACCAGGCACATGCCCTCAACATTGGGAGGATGCTTTGGGGTCCCCCCAAAGCACCTTGTCCCCATGTTGATGAGGACAAGGGCCTCTTCCCCACAACCCTGGCCATTGGTTGTGGGGGTCTGCGGGCGGGGGGCTTATCGGAATCTGGAAGCCCCCTTTAACAAGGGGACCCCCAGATCCCGCCCCCCCCCCCCTGTGTGAAACCTACCATTTCATCAAAGTGTCAAAAATGGTAAAAATGACAGGAGATGGTCTTTGACAATTCCTTTATTAAAATCTTCTTTCTTCTTTCTTCTGGTCTTCCTTTCTTCATCCTTCGGTTTCTTCATCTTCTCCTTCCGGCATCTTCTTCTTCCATCATCTTCTTCCTCCGATCCGCTTCTTCTTGCTCCGGTCTTCTTGTCCGGCATCGGCGTCTCTTCTGGGCCGCTCCGCGCAATGGGAGGCTCCCGCTCTGTGAGGCTCCGCTCCGTCTGACAGGTCTTTTATAACGGAGGGCACCTGGTGACCCCGCCCCCCTCTGACGTCATGGGGAAAGCCATAGGGAATTCCCCATGACGTCCCCGTGCGTCAGAGGGGGCGGGGTCACCAGGTGCCCTCCGTTATAAAAGACCTGTCAGACGGAGCGGAGCCTCACACAGCGGGAGCCTCCCATTGCGAGGAGCGGCCCAAGAAGAGACACCGACGCCATGGAAGAAGATGCCGGACGAGAAGGACGAGAAGGACGAGAAGACCAGCGCAAGAAGAAGTGGATCGGAGGAAGAAGAAAATGGAAGAAGAAGATGGAAGAAGATGACGGAAGGAGAAGATGAAGAAACCGAAGGATGAAGAAAGAAGAAAGAAGATTTTAGGAAGGAATTGTCAAAGACCGTCTCCTGTAATTTTTACCATTTTTGACACTTTTTTGGTGAAATGGTAGGGGTACTTTTGTACCCCCCTTACCATTTCACACGGGGGGGCGGGATCTGGGGGTCCCCTTGTTAAAGGGGGCTTCCAGATTCCGATAAGCCCCCCGCCCGCAGACCCCCACAACCAATGGCCAGGGTTGTGGGGAAGAGGCCCTTGTCCTCATCAACATGGGGACAAGGTGCTTTGGGGGGGGGACCCCAAAGCATCCTCCCAATGTTGAGGGCATGTGGCCTGGTACAGTTCAGGTGGGAGGGGGGGCCGCTCTCGTCCCCCCTCTTTTCCTGCGGCCTGCCAGGTTGCGTGCTCGGATAAGGGTCTGGTATGGATTTTGAGGGGGACCCTACGCCATTTTTTTTTTTGGCTGGGGTTCCCCTTAATATCCATCCCAGACCTGAAGGGCCTGGTTATTGAATTTGGGGGGACCCCCACGCTTTTTTTTTTTTTTATCAATGAATGACAGTTCTCTGTGTTACAGGAGCCATCAATTCATTAGCCGCGAGTGCTTTTAAATAGCTTTTTTCCTGCAAAAAATTACACTTTTTGCAGGGAAAGTTATAAGCACAGGAAACCTGCCCCCCTTCACAGGCCACCTATAGACACCCCCCAGATGTGATACTGTAATGCTGTTCTAAGAGCGCGCACACACAAATCCCCAGAAATAGAGCATATCTTGTCAGCAGTCAGCAACACACTGACACGCTGACACTGTGACTGAAACATAATATGCGAGGCCGCCGATCATCAGCAGCCAGCATTGCACTGCGACTAGCGCAATGCATTGCGGGCCGCTCGCATCACACGAATTTGATGCGAGCGGCCCAAATAGTTCTGGGCTCGCCGAGCGTGCGAGCCCCCGATGTTCGATTCGAACATGGGTTCAATCGAACACCGGGCCCATCCCTACCCATAACTCATACCTCCCAAATGTTTGAGATGAAAACGAGGGCATAGGACACACACCCTACCACGACCCCTTAAAGGAGAATTATAAGAAAAAAATGAGTTAAACCCACAAATGCTTTTTTTACCGCTATACTGGCTTTGGAAATTTACACAGGCAGCAATTTAAAAATTGGATGGAAGGTTTAGCACTGGGAAATACTGGAGGATAAAACATGCATTTTATATTGAACTATATAGATCAGACCAAAATTAGGGACAAATGAGGAGGAAAGGGACAGAGGGACTTTGTTCCAAATCAGGGACAGTTGGAAGCTATGCATAATTATAGGCATGGAGGTGAGGCCAGCCACATGACTGGACTCTCCTTTTGACTTTTTTCGTTTATTCCGCTTATTTGAATAGCGCTCATTTAAAAAGCATATCAAGGTATTTTTGGGGGGTTTTGAGCAGCATTATGAACACTATAAAGATATAATTCTGATTTATAACAGTCTCTGTGTGTTCTGTACACAGTTTTTACTTCTTTCGTTGGACTACACACTGTGGAATTAAAAAAAAAAATCATATATTTGGTGGCTCACAAAATATAACATTGCCGGGTATGTATTTTTTTTTACCTAGTTCCTCAGTAAACTATGCTGTGCTGGAGCTAGCCAGAAATCGACATGTTCTGTATATCATATCGGTGTGAAATGTTTCCTGAGATAATTCAGCAAAGCACTGATCTTATCAGATAATTGTTTCCGCTTTTCTATGATTTGTAATGATGGTATCACAATCAAAGCCTTTTATAAAAATAAACAAAGATCAAGATGAACAAAATGTGTTATCTTTCTGTAAGCCACTTCATTATTATTTGTGCTTTTGCCATTTTCTAAGACTCGCTGCTTTGTAAAACTTTGAAGGTCTTCAATGTCACACTGTAATTCTTCTACATGAAATTTTTGATAAAGGGTCAGTGCCCTATGCCCTTCATCCCAGCAGACCTACGTGCAGACTTCCTTGTATTATTACTGGATTTGAGAGGTTGTATATTTTTCTTTTGCAAATCTGTTTTATTATATTTTGAGAGGCTGTATATTTACCTGTGAAAATAACAGACTAACATGTAAACCTAACACAAAAGTTCAGGCACTTAGCTGCACCACCGGAATTTATTTTTCGCAGTGACCATTTGACAAAATAACGGTGCCCAAAAAGGACATTATTGTCACATTTACCTAATTCTGAATTTTAGAGAAAGTTTTCACATTTCTATTTTCCTACTGTGTATGATTATTAATTTAAAAGCCCAGTTAAAGCCTAAGAGCCGGTTCACACTGAGGCAGCAAGGCTTGGAGCGCGACTGCCTCAGGCGACCGGCATCCGACTTCAGCGGCGGCTTGCAAAATGACTTCTGTATAGAAGTCAATGCAAGTCGCCTGAAGTCGCCCCCAAAGTAGAACAAGAGCCTTTTTCTAAGTCGGAGCGACTTGTGTCGCTCCTATTAGAATGGTTCCATACTACAGGAAGGGACGCGACTTGTCAGGCGGTTAAGTCGCCTGACGAGTCGCCCCGGTGTGAACCGGCTCTAACACATTTCAACCACTTGCCTACTGGGCACTTTCACCCCCTTCCTGCCCAGGCCAATTCTCAGCTATCAGTACTTTCGCACTTTATTTTTTAAAAATCTTTTCAGCTGTTTACTACCGCTTTAAGAGGGAGTGGTGTTGCCCCTGAAATGCATTAGCTGTTTTTATAAGACTTTCTTTACTAACAATTTTGGGACTTTTTTATCTGGGTTTTGTCTGGTGCTCTAGTCTGTATTTCTACGATCTGTTGATTGCCCATGGAGGGGAGCTTTGCTGTGTGTGAAGTGCCTCGCCAGAGCTATTAAACTTGTTTGAAGTTTCCTTCTTCTTACTACACTTGCAAGTCTTAATGTCCCCAGCTCCTCTGTGAGTATTTTGTTCTGAGGTCTTTTACCAGGTATTAGTGATGTTGAATCCAAAATGTTGTGTTGCCACTGGAACAGGAATGAAGGAAATTATTATAACTTCCTATCCCTACCCGCACTCTAACAAAAAAAAAGTTTTGGCTTTAGCTATAAAGTTCTTTCATATAGACAATTATCAGTGTCTGAGAGCAAAAAACTCACCCAAGCCCTACCGCTATATAGTATAGTTGGTGTGTAGAGTAGTCGGTGCTCTGGCTAATTAAGCTCACAAAAGATCCATAGAAAGTACAGGCCGGGAACTCGACAACTTCTCCATAGAAAATATTTATTTGAGCATTACAGCAATAACATCTTTCAAAAAACGGACGCGTTTCGGCCTTAGGCAGGCCATACAGGGGTCGAATTTCGAAAGAATTTTCTTATCTTATCTAAGAATTTTGTTCGTATATCGCACCATTAGTGGGCTGCAGCAATAGTCGATTTTCGTGCGGCAATCAAATTTGAGTAATTGGACATGTTGGAAATTTTTTGAAAAAACAAACAATTTTCTATTCAATGATGGGAGAATCATGTGAGAAATGTAATCGAAAAAGAAATGTGCGTGTGCAAGAAAAGAAAATTCCTGGAAAGAAAAGATTCCCAGCCACAAAAATTATTTTCTGTAGCAACATGAGGTGAAATTGAAGGCTTGACTGGCTGAATTTCGAAATCAATGGTGGCACCATCTGATCACAAAACTGACAAATTTTTCTGATTTTCAAAAGAAAATTCTTTCGAAATTCGACCATGTATGGCCAGCCTTAGGCCTTCACCGAAGGCATAAAAATATGACATTAAAAACAAGAATATATAAGGGAAGCAGCCCTAGTGAGGTATTAAGGGCATACATCACTTAATTAAAAAAATCAACCCATTAATTGGTTACAGGTGGAGATGAACAGACCTGGGCCAAACAAACATAACAAAAATTATTACTGTCTATCTTCTTCATTTTGCTTACTGCTTGAATGTCTCATGCATGCACTGTATGTCATCACTCCAGACATTAATACAGGACACTGCCAGACAGGGTTCAGTAATAAGGATTGCTGTTTTAAGCAGTTTATTTTTTAGGAATATTCTAGATCTGTAGTATTGCTTCTCCAGAATTCTCAAGGCTACACTCGTATTCTCTCCAATTGCCGGAATCCCTTATAAAACATTTATTATTATTATTTATTTTTTTTATAAAACAAAATTTGATATACATTCTTTACAAGGACAATGGTGTTCTGATTATAGGGTATATATTTACTGATCGTACTGTTCCTTTAAATTGGCATCCATTACTAACAGGAACTGTAGTATATTCCTCCCACTTCCTGCCCAGCAGTCATATCAGACAATCTTTCTACAGTGAAGGAAGCATGCTAAAGCCCTCCACTATTTCTTAATACAGGCCTTGGAAGCATAAGTCTGTAAGTAAGCAGTCATTAGTTTTCAATTAGTTAGTATATGTTCTACTAATGCAACTACATTTTATATGTGTGTTGGTGGGATGTGTCTGTCAGGAAGTTCACTCAGCTAGGCCACATTTTTGCCAGCTAGTGCCTTAACAGTATTGTAGCATGACTGTTACTATTTGCATTTGTGATGTAATGTTAAATGCTAATGCATATTTTTATAATTTGTGTTTTGCAGTTTTACAAAAAACTTATTCTCAGTAAAGATTTCAACTATTAGCCCTTCCTCCTGAGTCTTTATTGGGAAGCTGTTAGCTGTCTGCCAAGCCTTGTACTTGAACACATTGTGAGGGCAGAACAGTAAAAAGACTTTTAACACAGCGGGCCTAGTTTAAAGAAGAGTGGATTCATTCTGCTCATCATCAGCTAACCTCTACAGCCACAGACACTACAGAGAAGTAATCTATTTCATCATGCAGCACACAGACAAGGATACTGCACCAGTCATCCCTCAGCATACACAAGCAGAGGAAAGCATACACAATATGCCAACCAACAGGTCACGCTGCACAAGCTCCAGAGTCTCTAGTCAGTCGGATCAGACATCAGCTAGTGCTGAATCTGCCAGGTCCAAGCGCACTAGCTCTAGACATTCAAGCTGCTCTAACCTGTCGTCCACCAGTGCTGCAGCTGCCAAGGCCCATGCAAAAGCAGAAGCCGCGCGTGCATTGGCTTCCTATGCAATACGTGAAGCTGAAATGATAAGAGAACAGGGCTGCATAGATGAAGAACATCATATGATTAAAGCTAAAAGTAAAGCTGAAGCACTTAGAAGAAAAGCAGAGGTGAAAGCATCTTTACATATTATCAAGCAAGAAAAAACTGCTTCAGCAGCCTTAGCTGAAGCCGAGGTGCTCATGAGAGCTGCCGAAGAACAGTGCAGAGAGCGCTCTGTGATAGATACCCAAATGACACCACTCAGTGCAATCCAACGCACCAGTGATTATGTGCAATTGCATGCGACCATGTACACAGATCAACAGTCTAATGATGCATTGGAATCGTCAAAGGTCCCGCTAGCAGCAGACAACTTTGATATCGCTCGATGCTACAAGACTGAACCAGAACTTTACTATAACAAGCCAAGTAGTTACATACTCAGAGACCAATCTGTTGGTCCTTCAGGAAATCGAACGAATGGTGACATAATCCCTCCTCGGGAAAATATAAATCCGGTCTACAGCAGAAAGACTTGCAGTAGACAAGAACAACCACACAACTATAGTGGATTTAACCAAGCATCCCAACCGTCTTACCAGCCACAGACATGCCCTGTGTTTGTTCCCAGAATATTCCCACCTGAGGCAGCAGGAGCCACAGATGTGACAAAATACTTGATACGCCGTGAAATGGTGAGCTCTGGTCTCCTGAAGTTTGATGACCGTCCAGAAAACTATTGGGCCTGGAAGTCATCTTTTCTAAGCAGCACCCAAGACTTAAATCTGAAAGACAGGGAAAAGCTTGACCTACTCTCCAAATGGCTCGGACCAGAGTCCACTGAGCAAGCCAAAAGAATCAGGTCAGTACATGTTCATGATGCGACAGCAGGGCTTACAATGTTATGGCAGAGATTGGAAGACTGCTATGGGTCACCTGAAGTAATTGAAGATGCACTTCTGAAGAAAATTGAAAATTATCCAAAAATAACAAACAAAGACAATCAGAAGCTGAGAGAGCTTGGTGACATACTTTTAGAGCTGGAAGCGGCAAAGGCTGGTGGATACCTGCCAGGCCTCTCATATTTGGATACAGCACGTGGAGTCAAACCAGTAATCGAGAAGCTTCCTTACAGCTTACAAGAAAGATGGGTCACGCAAGCATCAAAATACAAGGAAGATCATCAGGTGGCATTTCCACCTTTCTCCTTCCTCGCCAAATTCATTGTGAATCAAGCTAAAATACGCAATGACCCAAGCTTCGCCTTTTTGAACATGGGAGGCTCCAGTTCTGTAAAGACAGAGAAGCAACCTTCAGTTCACAATAAAGAATGCAGAGCAACAGTGTCTGTACGGAAGACAGAAGTACCGACTGAGTTTGAGGCCAACCAGGATAAAAGCTCAGGAGTGCAAATTGAGGACCCAGATAAACAGTGTCCACTACATAACAAGCCTCATCCACTGAGAACATGTGGCAGTTTCAGAAGCAAGACAATAGAGGAGCGCAAATCTTATCTTAAGGACAAGCGCATTTGTTTCAGATGCTGTGGTTCAACTCAACATCTTGCTAAAGACTGTGTGAAAACAATTCGATGCAAAGAATGCAATAATTACAACCATCTGTCTGCTTTACACCCAGGACCAGCACCATGGAAAACAGAGAATCCGGTAACCCAAGAAGATCATGGTGGGGAGCAAAAAGAGAGTGCATTACCAGCAATAACCTCAAAGTGCACTGAAATCTGCACAAACACATTTAGCTCTAGATCATGCTCGAAGATATGTTTAGTCAAGGTGTATCCTGCAGGCCTCAGAGAGAAGGCAATCAGAATGTATGCGGTCTTAGATGAACAAAGTAACAGATCTTTGGCAAGAACAGAGTTCTTTGACCTCTTCGGTGACAGAGGAAGTCCAACTCCGTATACTTTGAAGACATGCTCAGGAGTTGTGGAGACATCAGGGAGGAGAGCAAACAACTACATCATTGAATCATTAGATGGGAAAACGCAGCTGACTCTGCCCACTCTCATAGAATGTGATATGATACCAGATGATAGATCAGAGATACCCACACCTGAAATTGCACATCACTACCCTCATCTGATGCAAATATCAGACAAGATTCCAGTACTGGACCCAGGTGCTGCAATTATCCTTCTACTTGGAAGAGACATACTGAGAGTGCACAAGGTCAGAGAGCAATACAATGGGCCACACAATGCACCATTTGCACAACGTCTTGACCTTGGATGGGTCATCATTGGTGATGTATGTCTGGATGGAGCTCACAAGCCGTCGAAAGTGAATGTCTACAAAACAAACATGTTGCAAAATGGCCGCACATCATGTCTTAGCCCCTGTACCAACAGGATACAGATTAAAGAAAGACTAGTCAACCCAATACAACAGCAGAAAGTTCGGAGTTACATGGAGGCTATCACCTCATCTAAAGATACAGATGAGCTAGGATGCAAGGTGTTTGAAAGAACGCGAGATGATGACAAACCAGCACCATCTGTTGAAGATAGCCTCTTCCTTGAGATAATGGACAGAGAAGTCTTTATAGATGAGTCAAACAGCTGGGTAGCTCCTCTACCTTTCCGTTTACCCCGACATCACCTTCCTAACAACAAAGGACAAGCAGTGAAGCGCCTCACCTCATTGCGACGCACTCTAGACAGAAAGACAAATATGAAGGAACACTTCCATGATTTCATGCAGAAGATCTTCGACAGTGGTCAAGCTGTAAAAGCACCACCATTGGAAAAAAAACAAGAATGTTGGTACTTACCAATATTTGGAGTGTATCATCCTCAGAAACCAGGACAGATACGAGTAGTATTTGACTCCAGTGCAAAGTATGAAGGCCTTTCCCTAAACGATGTCCTCCTCAGTGGACCTGACCTGAATAATACACTCCTTGGAGTCCTCATCAGGTTCCGAAAAGAACGCGTTGCAGTAACAGCAGATGTACAACAAATGTTCTACTGTTTCCTTGTCCGCAAAGATCACAGAGACTACCTGAGGTTCCTGTGGTATGAAAACAATGACTTTAACAAAGATGTCACAGAATACAGGATGAAGGTACATGTGTTCGGGAACAGCCCCTCTCCAGCTGTAGCTATCTACAACCTGAGACGAGCAGCACAGGAAGGTGAAGAAGAACACGGCACAGATGCCAAACAGTTTGTTATGAGAAACCTTTATGTGGACGATGGACTCGCTTCTTTCTCTAGCAACGAAGAGGCTATTGACATCCTGAAAAGAACAAGGGAGATGTTAGCAGAATCTAACCTAAGGTTACACAAGATAGCGTCCAATAGCAGCAAAGTCATGGAGGCGTTTCCCTCAGAGGACCGTGCAAAAGACCTCAAGGACCTGGATCTAGGAACAGATTCACTGCCCCTTCAAAGAAGTTTAGGGCTCAGTTGGGATCTGAAAACCGATAGCTTTACATTTAGAGTATCCAGAGAAGAGAAGCCATTCACGAGAAGAGGTGTCTTGTCCACGGTCAACAGCCTTTATGACCCCCTAGGATTTGTAGCCCTCATAACCATGCAAGGCAAGGCTCTTATGAGAGAAATTGCTACTGAACATGAACAAAGTGAATGGGATACACCTCTACCTAAGGAGAAAGAAATGCAGTGGAAGTTGTGGAAGGACTCATTAATAGAGCTTGAACAACTTATCATCCAAAGGTCATATGTCCCTGTTTCTCTGTTTGCCACGAAGCAAAGAGAATTGTGTGTATTCTCAGATGCATCTACTATGTTTATAGCAGCTGTAGCCTACCTTAGAGTAATGGACTTTGAAGGACAAAGTTACGTTGGGTTTATCATGGGAAAGTCCAAACTAGCTCCACGTCCTGCTCACACTGTTCCACGTTTGGAGCTTTGTGCTGCTGTCTTAGCAGTGGAGATGGCAGACTTGATCATTGCTGAACTGGACATTGAAATTCATGCAGTGAAGTTTTACACAGACAGCAAGATTGTGTTAGGATATATTCACAATGCTTCGAGAAGATTCTACATGTACGTGTCGAACAGAGTGATATGCATCAGAAAGTCCACGTGCCCAGAACAATGGCACTACATCAGTACGGATAAAAATCCAGCCGATCATGGGACTAGACTTGTACCAGCGGCTGTCCTCAAGCACACTAACTGGTTCTCAGGTCCATCTTTTCTGAATAGATCAGAACCAGAAGAGACCACTCAGTTAGAGACTTTTGAACTTATAGAACCAGACAAGGTACAGGTACAAGTTACAGCATTCAGTACCATAACTACTAGAGGCAATTTTGGCGCACACAGGTTTGAAAGATTCTCCAGCTGGAAGTCTCTCATACGAGCAATAAGAAAGCTTATTCACCTAGCCAAATCCTTCTGCAGAGCTACTAACACTGACAAGTGTAATAGCAATCTTATGCAAGCCAGAATCATCATCATCAGATGTGTTCAACATGAAGTTCTCACCACACTTATGGCTGAAGTCATGGCGATCATGAACGCTCGACCCTTAGTTTCAGTGTCTACCGATCCAGAAATGCCAACAATTTTGACACCTGCAATGCTTTTGACCCAGAAGATGGAAGCAAGTTCAGAGTCTTGCAGACATCTTCTGGAATAGATGGAAACAAGAGTACCTGGTGACGCTCCAGTCACGCAGAAAATGGCAAGTTGACAAGCCTAACCTGCAAGTCGGAGATGTTGTCCTACTAAAAGACACTCAGGTCCACAGAAACGAATGGCCAGTTGGACTCATTGTTGAGACTGTACCTAGTAATGATAGTAAGGTTAGAAAGGTCAAAGTTAAAGTCATGAGACAGGGCACCCCTAAGGTGTACTTTAGGCCTATCTCTGAAGTTGTTTTACTTCTTAAAAAGGAAACATAGTGGTATAATGTTCATTATGCCAGGTGGGGAGTGTTCTGATTATAGGGTATATATTTACTGATCGTACTGTTCCTTTAAATTGGCATCCATTACTAACAGGAACTGTAGTATATTCCTCCCACTTCCTGCCCAGCAGTCATATCAGACAATCTTTCTACAGTGAAGGAAGCATGCTAAAGCCCTCCACTATTTCTTAATACAGGCCTTGGAAGCATAAGTCTGTAAGTAAGCAGTCATTAGTTTTCAATTAGTTAGTATATGTTCTACTAATGCAACTACATTTTATATGTGTGTTGGTGGGATGTGTCTGTCAGGAAGTTCACTCAGCTAGGCCACATTTTTGCCAGCTAGTGCCTTAACAGTATTGTAGCATGACTGTTACTATTTGCATTTGTGATGTAATGTTAAATGCTAATGCATATTTTTATAATTTGTGTTTTGCAGTTTTACAAAAAACTTATTCTCAGTAAAGATTTCAACTATTAGCCCTTCCTCCTGAGTCTTTATTGGGAAGCTGTTAGCTGTCTGCCAAGCCTTGTACTTGAACACATTGTGAGGGCAGAACAAATGGTTTTAGGCTAATACATGTGGGTACATTAAACTATGTTTAGTGATGATAGAAAATGACAGTGATGTGCAGTATAAGAAAGAGTGTCATATTTTTGTTGGCTGCTAGAGACAGACCTATATATGTGAGAAAAGCAACTGTTCCATTATTTAGCTGTTTACCCTGATACTGCAGAACAATATTCTAAGATAGTTCTACATTCAAAAGAATATTTAAATTTTTATGAATTGAATATAGCTAAAGGCAAAACTTAAAGCATATATATATTTTTTTTATTTTATATTTTGATAGAATGGCGAGGGGTTAGAACCCTTGTCAGGTCTTTATTGTTGTCTGTGTCAGCTTCTCTAATTGTCCTGATCACCAATGTCACTAGGAATTGAGGTGAGAGGGAATCCAAAATGTTGGATTGCTACTGGAACAGGAGTAGAAGTTAAATCTTCCAATGAAGAAACTTGTTTGCATAACAACTGTTTAAAGGGGTTGTAAACCCTCAAGGTTTTTCACCTTAATGCATTAAGGTGAAAAACCTTCTGAAGTGCAGCAGCACCCCAGAGCCCCCTTTTACTTACCTGAACCTGAAGAATTGTCTTATCTTATCTAAGAATTTTGTTCGTATATCGCACCCCTTTTACTTACCTGAACCTGATCGTTCCAGAGACGGGGACAAGCACAGCAGCTCCAGCCGCTGTCTCGGTCCTCATTGGATAGATTGATAGCAGCGGGAGCCAAATCCAGTGACAAGGGAGCCGGGAACGGGGCCGAGTCCTGCTGTCTGTGTCAATGGACGCAGCAGCAGGACTCAGGAGCACGGCCGCATGGGTGCCCCATGGAATGCGGTTCTCCGTGGGGGCACTTGAGAAGAGGAGAAGCCAGGAGCGCTGCAGGGGGAACCTAAAAAAGGAGGATCCGGGCCACTCTGTGCAAAACCCTTACACAGAGTAGGTAAGTATGACATATTGGTTATTTAAAAAAAATGAATTTTTAGGGATGTTCTAGATCTGTTATATATTGATTAGCTTGGTATAGAAGGCATCACTCAAGCATTCTCTCAAGTTTTATAAGGGATTCTCTCTGGAATCCTTTATAAAACATGTCGTTTTATTATTAATATAAAAGAAAACTTAATATACAGTAAATTGTTTACAAGGACAATGGTTTTAGGTAAATGCATGTGGGTAAATGTCCCTCTGACGGAAGCTGGTGAGCGTTTATTTTTTTTCCCCTCACGCTGATAGCATGAGGAAAAAAAATACAGATTTCCGAGCTTCTGTTTACATCACGTGATCAGCCACCATTGGCTGACAGCTGATCATGTGGTAAGGGGCCCGGGATCGACCCCCTACTCGGATCTGTGATCAACCAAGTCTCATAGACTCAGTGATTACAGAGCGCGTTGCACGCGACCCACAGGGTTGCGCAGACAGTGCTTGCTCGGGAGGACGTCCTCCCAGCAATTAAGGCCCGTGCTGCAGCCGTCTTTCGACTATAGCGCGGACGGCAACTATGCTTATTTACAATAGAAAGAGGGCAATGATGTATAGAGAAACAAAACAAAAACGATTTTTATGACATGCACTCAAAGCTGGCCTTCAGGCAAACAGCTAAATGCACAGATGAAATTCGAGAGCTATTTTACCTACAAAAGATTTGTATTTCTGCCTATCCTGTTCTGAGATTTAAAAAATCTTTCTCTGCTGCCTTCTCAGTTTTTATTATTACATTTCATTTTTGGTGTAATGGGCACCAAATCCCTAAATTGATACATAAAACACATTCCTTTCATTGTGAATTCAGGACTTATAAACCTCCTTCACATGGGCCCTTACATACGTAAGCCAGATTTTCAGCTGCAAGAATCAAGAGTGGATTCCTGTGGTTAAAATGTACGCAGTAATGATAGGCTGACAGCAGCTAACACTGCTCGCATTTATTCACACATGAAGTGTTACCTACAGAAAGGAATGGATGGAACTTTAAAAGTCCTGGTGCAGCTGGCCCACTTTGTAGGGATTTCTGTAGGAGTTATGACGTGTACATATGACCGTTTTTTTCTGTCGGAATAAACTCTGACGGTTTTTCCGAAGGAGTTCCGACGGAGTTCCGACAGAACTGCTGAACTGCTGAAACTGTCTTGCCTACACACGATCACACCAAAGTGCGAGGCATTATAGAGCATTCACTAGGATTCCTTGCTACACTGGTCTAACAAATGGCAGTCAGGAACAGAAGCCACCTTCCAAATCACCACAAAAAAAAAAATATGGGCAGTTGCTGCGTTGGGACCTGGGGCACCCACATGCCCTGAGTGCCTGGCATTAGCACACAGAACCTGGTAGAGGAAGTGAGTGAGAAATCTTCCTCTACTGGTTTTTGTGTAAAGTGACAGATTGGAGAGCACAGGGCTGCTGAAAGGCTACATTGGCCTAGCTGCTGCTCCATGGATGAAGGCTCTGGGGAGAGGGGGGGGGGGTGTTTGGACTCCCCTGACCCATCCCCCACCCCCCTCACAGACAGCAATAAAAAAAATGATAAAGGTTCTAATCTTTTTCCAAAACTGAATAAAAAGTCTCTTCGTTTTAGATACAAGTTAATAATGAACAAAACTAGTCCAGTTTAGTAATGCAATTTCACAAGGTCAACTACTATTCATTTTGAAGTAGCTTTTTGTCTCGGCTATTCTTTTGGAAAAGTGATCGTATGAATAAGCCGTTCCACAGAATTGTGCTTTAGCTATTAGCATGCTTTACATGGCAATACCTGGTTGCTAGGTGATGTACTGACTGCATGCTGAGGCTTCGAGGTGTGTGAGTAAGCAAAAATTGATACTAGGTGCTAACCAGCTGAAACCAAACACCTTTTCTGAAATACATGTTCTGTCCTTTGTTTCTGCCCACAGGGGTGCAGCATGTGTAATGTTATACAAAAGCAACATTCGGAAGACAATGGCCTAAAGAAGAAACCGATCAAGCCTTCCATTAATGAGCTGAGCATGGATTAGTGTGAGAAGCCCGACAAGACACACCATGGCACAGATCGTCAGTATCAACAAGAATCGGCCTAGTATCAGCCTGCAGGGGGTCGACTCAGAGACATGTACTATAGTATTCAAGAACCACTGGATCCAGGTAATGATAAATCAGACATACACATAGTTTTAAAATTCAAATGGTTGGTTTACAGCTCCAGCAGCTAAAGTCTGTTTATTTCTAAACGCCTTTCAAAGAAGGAAGAACAAGTGATTATCTATTACCTATATTAAAAAAATAGACACCAGTTGTTTTTAATTTTTAAATAAGGCATTCATCTGCATTAAAACACTAATTTCAATAACTTTTCCATGCTTTTATTTAATTTATTACAAAGATTTCACCTTGTGCTTCTTGTTGGCAATCTTTGCGTGCCTCTTCTTTATCCCCCTGATATGGTACTTCATTTTTTAAATCCCATCCTCTTTTACTCTTTGAGGATCTACTGGTCCTCCTGTACTTCACTTGTTAAATCAAACACCTTCGGGCTAACTTGCTAAAAGCACGATCAGCTTTAGAAAAATGAAGGAAAGGCAGAAGAATCATTCCTGACAGTCATTTGACTGATGCAGTGGTTCTCAACCCTGTCCTCAAGTACCCCCCAACAGGCCATGTTTTGGGAATTTCTCTTAGATAAAATAGCTTTCCAAAATACCAAGCCATTGACTCTCTGATTTAAAGCATATGTGCAAGATAAAGGAAAAATCTGCAAACATGGCCTGTTGGGGGTACTTCAGGACACGGTTGAGAACCACTGGAAGGAGGAATGGACTATGTCAGATACGCAGGGGTGGCTGAAGGGTTCCATAACAAAAGTTCAAGTTAAAACAGTTTGGGATGAACCAGTTACCAGCGCTACGCAGAGGAAGAGAGAGGTGATGACCTATGCTTCTCTATACAGAGTGAAAAAGCACAGAGAACACATTGCAAAAGTCATCTTTCTATATATATATATATATATATATATATATATATACACATACACACTGTATATAATATCTTGATACAATGGGGGTTATTTACGAAAGGCAAATCCACTTTGCACTGCAAGTGCACTTGAAAGTGCAGTTGCTCTAAATCTAAGGGGTAGATCTGAAATGAGTGGAAGCTCTGCTGATTTTATCATCCAATCATGTGCAAGCTAAAATGCTGTTTTTTTTTTTCCTTGCATGTCCCCCTCGGATCTACAGCGACTGCCCTTCCAAGTGCACTTTTAGTGCAAAGTGGATTTTCCTTTAGTAAATAACCCCCAGTATGTTATAGATGTGAAATGTTTAATTTTTTTGCTTTACAGAGGGCTTTTATGAATTAGAATCTTGAATATATCCACAAAGAAATACTGAGTGGTTCCTACTACTCATGAAACCAGGAGCCCCTATCGCAGTTTCTAGATGTACTTCAGTTATAGTGACACAATAAACACGTCTCATCCGGCTCAATTTATTAATGCAATTTTCTTTCAGCTTTTTGGTAAAAGCTGAAAACCCCCCCAACCCCTTTCATATGTATATGTGGCATTGTCATCTACAGCAGACACTATTCATATTTTATACTTATATTATTTGTTTTGCATTTGATTAGCACTCATTGGGACAGGACTGTGATTTTTTATCATTAGCAGTCTGCACAGCAGTTTCAGATACTCATTGGGACAGGTTTGCGATTTTATATTATTAGCAGTCTGCACAGCTGTTTCAGACATTCATTGGGACAGGATTGTGACTTTATATTATTAGCAGTCTGCACAGCAGTTTTAGACACACTGCAGAGCACAGCGCGACACATTTATATACACCTGTGCGTCCGCACAGATATATATAATAACAAATACAGGGTTTTCTATCATTCACATTGTGGGAAGGTGTGGGGAGTGTCAGCAGCTATAGCATTCAGTTTTTAGTTGTAAGCAGCGCACAAGGTTCCACCCATTCTTCTAGATATATATATATATAGATATATATATATACAGTGCCTTGCAAAAGTATTCGGCCCCCTTGAACTTTTCAACCTTTTGCCACATTTCAGGCTTCAAACATAAAGATATAAAATGTTAATTTTTTGTGAAGAATCACCAACAAGTGGGACACAATTTTGAAGTGGAACAAAATCTATTGGATTGTTGAAACTTTTTTAACTAATAAAAAAATGAAAAGTGGGGCGTGCAAAATTATTCGGCCCCCTTGCGTTAATACTTTGTAGAGCCACCTTTTGCTGCGATTACAGCTGCAAGTCGCTTGGGGTATGTCTCTATCAGTTTTGCACATCGAGAGACTGAAATTCTTGCCCATTCTTCCTTGCAAAACAGCTCGAGCTCAGTGAGGTTGGATGGAGAGTGTTTGTGAACAGCAGTTTTCAGCTCTTTCCACAGATTCTCGATTGGATTCAGGTCTGGACTTTGACTTGGCCATTCTAACACCTGAATACGTTTATTTGTGAACCATTCCTTTGTAGATTTTGCTGTATGTTAGGGATCATTGTCTTGTTGGAAGATAAATCTCCATCCCACTTTCAGGTCTTTTGCAGACTCCAACAGGTTTTCATCCAGAATAGTCCTGTATTTGGCTGCATCCATCTTCCCCTCAATTTTAACCATCTTCCCTGTCCCTGCTGAAGAAAAGCAGGCCCAAACCATGATGCTTCCACCACCATGTTTGACAGTGGGGATGGTGTGTTGAGGGTGATGAGCTGTGTTGCTTTTACGCCAAACATATCGTTTTGCATTGTGGCCAAAAAGTTCGATTTTGGTTTCATCGGACCAGAGCACCTTCTTCCACATGTTTGGTGTGTCTCCCAGGTGGCTTGTGGCAAACTTTAGACGAGACTTTTTATGGATATCTTTGAGAAATGGCTTTCTTCTTGCCACTCTTCCATAAAGGCCAGATTTGTGCAGTGTACGACTGATTGTTGTCCTATGGACAGACTCTCCCACCTCAGCTGTAGTTCTCTGCAGTTCATCCAGAGTGATCATGGGCCTCTTGGCTGCATCTCTGATCAGTCTTCTCCTTGTCTGAGCTAAAAGTTTAGAGGGACAGCCAGGTCTTGGTAGATTTGCAGTGGTCTGATACTCCTTCCATTTCAAAATGATCGCTTGCACAGTGCTCCTTGGGATGTTTAAAGCTTGGGAAATCTTTTTGTATCCAAATCCGGCTTTAAACTTCTCCACAACAGTATTACGGACCTGCCTGGTGTGTTCCTTGGTCTTCATGATGCTCTATGGGCTTTCAACAGAACCCTGAGACTATCACAGAGCAGGTGCATTTATACAGAGACTTGATTACACACATGCGGATTCTATTTATCACCATCAGTCATTTAGGACAACATTGGATCATTCAGAGATCCTCTCTGAACTTCTGGAGTGAGTTTGCTGCACTGAAAGTAAAGGGGCCGAATAATTTTGCACGCACCACTTTTCAGTTTTTTATTTGCTAAAAAAGTTTAAAATATCCAATAGATTTCATTCCACTTCACAATTGTGTCCCACTTGTTGGTGATTCTTCACAAAAAATTTAAATGTTATATCTTTATGTTTGAAGCCTGAAATGTGGCAAAGGGTTGAAAAGTTCAAGGGGGCCGAATACTTTCGCAAGGCACTGTATATATGTGTGTGTATATATATATATATATATATATATATATATATATATATATATATATATATATATATAATATAATATATACACATACCTCACCTTGTGACTTAGAAGTAGAGGGAAAATCTCTCTAGGGGAGATTTGGATAACCCTGTAAAAACTCGACGGGGGTACTAACTTCTTTTACCCTCCAAAACAAAAAGAAAAGTTTTGCCTGGATATACACTTTACATTGAAAAAAAAACATGTCTATTTTACTTTGCCCATCACAAGTGCAGGGATTAAATTACATGTAAACATGTGAGTTTCATAATTAAATTCTTAATATGGTAAGAGTATTACAGAATACATTCAGACCTGGGCCCAAAACTCAATAGGTTTGTCTTTACTGTACTTAAAGATAATCTCCAAAAACAAATGTTTAAGTTCCACATTTGGAATGCAGACAGATAAGACTAAACTGACCTATGTTAGCAAATTGGTCAACTAACTTGATCTTCATAATATAGATCAATATTCCTTTTACATTATGTTCTTTTTTTTTGATGAAATGGGAAAAGTTATTTCCTGATCTTTTGTTAGCAGCCTGAGAACTCAGCTGACCTACATGTTGTTGTGTGCTTAGGTGCCAGTTAGATTTCCTTTTCCATGGCAGCCAAGAAATAATTACAAAAGCATTACTGAAACAACTAGCTATCATGATAAATTGGCAGCGTTTAATGGATTGCTGAATAAAAAATGCCCAAAGACACTGGAGCAAACTTCACTATTCAGTCTCTCAGGACGTGCCTAAGAAAAAAGGGTACAATAAAATGAACATTAACAAGGAACAATGTTGTGTATGTGGGGGTTAATTTAAATTAACCACTTCAGCCCCCGGAAAGGATTTACCCCCTTCCTGACCAAGCCCTTTTTTGCGATACGTCACTGCGTCGCTTTAACTGACAATTGCACGGCCGTGCAACGTTGTACCCAAACAAAATTGACGTCCTTTTTTTCCCACAAATAGAGCTTTATTTTGGTGTTATTTGATCACCTCTCCGGTTTTTATTTTTTGCGCTATAAACAAAAAAAGAGCGACAATTTTGAAAAAAAGTAGCATTTTTTACTTTTTGCTATAATAGCTATCCCCAAAAAATATATATATAAAAAAAACACATTTCTTCCTCAGTTTAGGCCAATATGTATTCTTCTACATATTTTTGGTGGAAAAAAAATCGCAATAAGCGTATATTAATTGGTTTGCGCAAAGGTTATCGTGTCTACAAAATAGGGAAAAGATTTATGCCATTTTTATTTTTTTATTAGTAATGGAGGCGATCTGTGATTTTTATTGTGACTGCGACATTGCAGAGGACAGATCGGACACTTTTGACACTATTTTGGGACCATTGGCATTTATACAGCGATCAGTGCTATAAAAATGCACTAATTACTGTGTAAATTTCACGGGAAGGGGTTAAACATTAGAAGGCGATCAAGGGGTTAAGTGTGTTCCCTGAGTGTGTTCTAACTGTAGGGGGATGGGCTCACTAGAACATGACAGAGATCACTGCTCCCGATCACAGGGAGAAGTAGATCCCTGTCATGTTGCTAGGCAGAACAGGGAAATACCTAGTTTCCTCACCGTTCTGCCTCTGCTTGCCACAATCACGGGACACTGGCAGACATCGAGTTTGCGGCACCCAAATTTGGAGTAAATACTGCATGACCATAATACATTTAGAAAGGTATTTCATTTGTAGTGAGAGACATGCCTGTTTATGGCAGTTTTTGTTATTTTAAATCAAGTCAGACTTTTTGCTTTGAATTGATATAACCTCAGCCAGCATATTTTGTTTTTTGTAGGAACAAAGGTTGTAGTTGGCCAACACTTTATTCCAGTTTACCACACACTCACACAGTTTAATTTAAGTTTAGTGAAACTGTATTGCCAAGGGCCATAATTCTTATGCCGCGTACACACGACCAGACTTTTCGACGGACTATGTCCGACGCTCTCCCCGACGGACTTTAGGCAGAGTTCCAACGGACTTTCTGAATGAACGGACTTGGCCACACACAAGCACACCAAAGTCCGGCGGATTCGAATGTGATGACGTACTACTGGACTAGAATAAGGAAGTTCATAGCCAGTAGCCAATAGCTGCCCTAGCGTCGGTTAGCATACAGACGAGCGGATTTCTCCATAGGAACTGGGTCCAGCAGAGTTCAGGCCGAAAAATTTGAAACATGTTCTATTTCTAAAGTCCGTCAGATTTTTGGACAGCAAAGGTCCAATGGAGCCCACACATGACCGAATTGTCAGACGGATTGGTTCTGTCGGACCTTTGCTGACGAAAAGTCCGGTCGTGTGTACGTGGCATAAGGCTACTTTCACACTGCAGCAGGAGGGCACCGGTGGTAAAGCCGTAGTTTTAGTGGGACTATTCGGCCACTAGTGGGGCTGTTTTAACCCTCTTAAAACCGCCAGCAAAGCGCTGCTGCAGCGGCGCTTTGCCAGCGGGTTTTCAGCGCTGCCCTATTGTTTTCAATGGGAAGGGGCGCTTTAGGAGCGGGGAATACACCGCTCCTATAGCGCTGCAGGACTTTTTGACCGTCCTGCAAGCACACCGCGCCAATGTGAAAGCCAGAGTGAATTGAGCGGCTCTTTCAGGGCGCTTTGCAAGCGCTATTTTTAGCACTATAGCGCCTGCAAAGCGCCTCAATGTGAAAGTAGCCTTAAAGCTCGTCTCATCTTGCACTCACAAGTTTGCACAACCATGCATTTCACAGTTTAATGAGTTGGTCATGTGTTTCTTCTGCAGTTTTCTGGCCATTTATTGTCCACGTTCTATGAGTATTTTATTACTACCAATGCGGGGGACAAAGCTTTAAAGAGTATCTATACTTCACACAATTCCCTCTGGGTAATTAATGTACACTGCAGGGATAGTAACATACTTTGTAATAGATTCATACATTTTGATGCTCTAAAGAAAACGAGGTTTGCTTTACCAGATTGATTGCAGGCTGATTCTGAATGAGAGGGACTGGTTCATTATAATCAGCTGGTGCACACGTTGTAATGAGAAAAGCAGCTAGATCTGTGGGTGGGGCAAGTTTATTGGTACCCAAGTTGGAGTAAAGGCACAAAGAGACCAAGTAACGTGGCACCGGTATTATTACATTTCTGGGGCTTGGTGTACAGAATGCCTCCAGGCTGCCATATTGCATTGCATTTTACAGCAAATGACAGCAGCTACGCATTGAAAAGGAATGGTATTGGTTCACCTACCACAGGGGTGGTTTTGTATTACTCTGTATGCTAATTCTACCTTCTCCCCTAAGATTTGTTCTTCTCTGGGTGTTTTTTTTTTCTAGTACGCTATTGAATACTGAATTTCTGAAGATCATAATAGAGATTATATTTTGCTTGATTCATCTTTGTCTTTTTAAGTGTACTTTAGTGTTGATAAATCCTTTGCACATTATGTAAAAAATCCTACTGTTATATTTTGTAAAATGTTAATAAAAATAGAGGAAAGGAAAAATAATTTTTAACAGTAAATTAAAACGTGGCTTGTGTAGCAATTGCATATGCTATATTATATTTTTATTTGCTAGAGTTTTTTGCCACAAAAATGGGATTAACCTTCAAGACATAAAAAGGTTAAAAAAACATTGGGAGATGTGATTTGTAAGTAACTGATGGAAGCAGTGGATCTGAGATCTCTGAAAATTTAGAGGCAATAAAGGAGAGATAGCAGATTCAAAATATGCACTAAGCCCCATAGGTTTGGACTTGCATCATAAATCTTTGTCTAGTCATTTATAAGGTGGAATAAACTTGATTTTTCCTCACTGTCCTTCAAATTCTCATGTCTCTGGTACAAAGACAATGAGTAGAGAAACACATTGAGGCCCCATTCACACTTGGCATAGAGGGAATGCGTGTTCCCGCTTACGATTTTTTTGTGGGCGATTTACAGGCGTTTTTGTGTGTCACGCATAGGGCAGTCTGTTCATTTGAATTGACTGCCGTATGCTCATCTGTCACGCAAAAGAAGCTCCTGAACCTTTTTTGGGTTCAGGGGATACCGTTATAGTCCCATGCAGTGGCCTCACTAGGGGGTGGCTTTTGGAGCTATAGCCCTGAATCTGGGGCCCATAGCCCTGAGTCTCTGCAGGGGTCCCCAAGGGGAAGGGAGGCTCTCTGGGGACCATGATGTATGTGGGGAGCTCTCTGGGGTCCCTGATGCTAAGGGGGGGGGCTCTCTGGGGACCCTGATGCAAGGGGGAGGCTCTCTGGGGACCCTGATGCAAGGGGAAGGCTCTCTGGGGACCCTGATGCAAGGGGAGGCTCTCTGGGAACCCTGATGCAAAAGGAAGGCTCTCTGGGAACCCTGATGCAAGGGGAAGACTCTCTGGGAACCCTGATGCAAGGGAAAGGCTCTCTGGGAACCCTGATGCAAGGGGGGGGCTCTCTGGGGACGCTGATGCAAGGGAAAGGCTCTCTGGGGATCCTGATGCAAGGGAAAGGCTCTCTGGGGACCCTGATGCAAAGGGAAGGCTCTCTGGAGATTCTGATGCAAGGAGGAGGCTCTCTGGGGACCCTGATGTAAGGGGGGGCTCTCTGGGGACCCTGATGTAAGTGGGGAGCTCTCTGGGGATATACACACACACGTATATTACTGTATATACATGTGTATGCCCGCCCAAGTGCATGACTTTCTTTACTACGCTGTTATGGGCTCTAGCCCCAGATCTTTTGTAGACCTAGCAACGCCCCTGGTCCCATGTCTCAATCAGGTAGTTTTCCATGGCCACACATTTCTTATGCGTGCCAATCATGGGCAAATCTCACCGCGTTTGAGGTGCCATCAAGAATGAATGGCACCCAAACGCGCATTACACTTTTTTTTAGTTGTGTGATTTTAACACGATTTGGAATCGCAGGTCGAATTGTGCAATTCCAAATCATGAATGATACACTGTTGGCAGGATGCGTTGACAAGAGACTATTTTGACAGCACTTTCAAAATACACAGATGAGGGGAAGTGGCAATTAAACAAATATTCATCTATTGTCAGAGCCTCTTCCTGGGGAGGTAGGGAGGGAGGTACTTTATGACAGCAGTGTAGTTGTTTTCTATGTAAACCAGTGAGAAATACCACCCATATGTCACACAAAAATATCCACTCTTTATTATTGTGAACGTAGCTTAACAGTTTATTGCTGATACTGTTAAATGTAGAACTTTAATTATTTCCCAGCAGACTCATAATTTTCAATATATGATGTGCATTGCAATGGCTGTATGAAAGTGTAATCTTCCAAACACACAAGAGTACGTTAGGTAAACAAATAATAAATACTTGTACTGGAAAGGATAGATGTCGGCTTATGGGTAGTGGAGGAAATAATTCAGCAGTAGCACAGCAGATGTTGTTGTGCTTGTTAATCGTGCTGCCTCACACAAAGTCAAGCTCATTTTTATGTCGTTATATAACAAGAGAGTTTTTACTGTGAATCCGGGGTGATTTAATACTATATTATCCAGAGCAAAGCATGAAATCATTAGCCAAGAGTATAATAAAAGTAATGTTCTGTACATTTGCCCTCCAACATACATCTATATTAAAAGATGGAATAAAACTGGCTTAGTTGAAACCTGCTGTGATAGCAATATAATGGCTGCCATTGCCTGACCCCTCCTTCTGAAAATGCTAGTTTCAGGTCATTAAAACAATATTTTTTGTGTCAATCTGGAGATGGAGCAAGTATGACTTTTACACTTACTTTACTAGCTGCATGCTTTCTCCAGGAATTTAATTCAGGAAGTACTAAACCTAGAGTTTGCTAGAAATGATGAGTATTTTGTTTGCAGTGAGCATAATTTTCCTTTAAATAATGGATAGGCAGCTTCCCCAGCCTGTCGGCAGCTGTTCCTTGCTTTGATGGATAAGGTGAAGCTGGTAGAAAGGTTCATAGAGCAGGTCTCAGCTCTTTTATTTTCTTATTTTGGAAGATCAAAAACCAATTCAGACCAGGTTTATTGTCCTGTCTAGCTCAAGATCAGCTGCTTTGCTGCTGCTTAGAGGCCCAAGCAGAGGTTGCCCTGTTGAAGATCAGAACACCTTCTAATCTGGGGAGTGATTGAGGATCCTAATGTTGGACATACAGTACATGGCACTGTGGTGATTGAGAGAGAATCAGGCTGTGTGGAGCTTGCCAACGAGTGATATAGAGTGCATCCAGCTCAGTGTTTCTCAACCTTTTTTAACAATTTGCCTGCGGCAGAATGGCACGGCTGGGCGAAGCAACGTTATGTTGCGTCTCTTCGCCCTGTGGCCACTAGGGGCGTGCCCACCCGCTGCTCGCCCCCCAGAGCCGATGCGAGTGCCCGGCGGGCGCGATGACCAGTGAGAACCGGGATCTGTGTGTGTAAACACACAGATCCCTGTTCTTTGAGGGGAGAAGAGACTGATCGTGTGTTCATTCAAAGTATGAACACCGATCTCTCTCTTCCCCTAGCAAGTCCCACCCCCCCTACAGTTAGAACACAGTGAGGGAACACAGTTAACCCAATGATCGCCCCCTAGTGTTAACCCCCTCCCTGTCAGTGACATTTACAGTAATCAGTGCATTTTTATAGCTGATCGCTGTATAATTGTCAATGGTCCCAAAAATGTGTCAAAAGTGTCCTAGTTGTCTGCCGCAATATCGCAGTCCCAATAAAAAATCGCAGATCGCCACCATTACTAGTAGAGAAATAAATAATAATAAAAATGCCATAAATCTATCCCCTATCTTGTAGACGCTATAACTTTTGCGCAAACCATTCTATATACGCTTATTGCCATTTTTTTTTTTACCAAAAATATGTAGAAGAATACATATCGACCTAAACTAAAAAAAAAAAAATAATGTGGGATATTTATTATAGCAAAAAGTAAAAGATATTGTGTTTTTTTTTTTTTTTTAAAAATTGTCGCTGTTCTTTTTGTTTATACCGCAAAAAATAAACCGCAGTGGTAATCAAATACCACCAAAAGAAAGCTCTATTTGTGTGAAAAAAAGGATGCAAATTTTGTTTAGGTACAGCATTGCATGACGTGCAATTGTCAGTTAAAGCGATGCAGAGCCAAATTGTAAAAAGTTCTCTGGTCAGGAAGGAGCTAAAATCTTCCGAGTCTGAAGCGGTTAAGTCAACGTACCCTATAAAATGATGCACAACCTCAACGCACCCAATTGTAAAATGTCAAAAACGAAACTTATATTTTTACATAATTCAGCGCCATCTAGGAAACCCAACATTAGAGGTGATTTATTTTTACAAAGCAAATATACCTTTGCACACTGGTACTGACTAGTATTCCAGCGTCTCTCTTCTCCCTCAGTTTCTATCCCTCCTTCAGCCAATGTGACCCCAATGCTGACGGGGAGGGGCAAACAAGACATCCCCAGGTGCCTGATTCTCCTTATCAATCTATGATCAATTTGTTAATTTGTCATCGGTTGTTAGGACTCCAGAAGCAGGTCTACATGGTGCCCAAGGTTGTAATGCTGCACAATAAAAAACCTATGACTTTGTGTAACAAAAAAGGCAGGCTTGATTCTCCTGCCAGCTTGTTGACAATCTTTGGGCAATTTGGGGTAATTTCTAAGCATTTAGCCAAGGCACTCCTCAGTTTAGTCCATTTACTGACCATTACCACTGATTAAACAAGCTGAATAGACTCTTAGGGCCCTTTCACACGGATGTGTCCGTGTACGGAGCCCGCTCTGCTCAGCAGGGGATCACTCCGTCGATCCCCGCTGAGCAGGCAGATGACAGGTCTGTCTCTGCACACTGTGCAGGAACGGACCAGTCAGAGTGCCGCTCTCCTCTATGGGGGATCAGATGACATCGGACCTTAGAGTTCGTCGTCACCCGATCCGATCCGCAGACGGATGGAAAAATAGGGTTTTCCTCCGTCACACTTTTTCGGGTCGGATGTCAGCGGACATGTCACCGCTGACATCCATCCCTCCATAGAGGTCTATGGAGTGTCCGTTTAGGTCTGCCTAAAAAACTGACAGGCGGACCTGAACGGACCATCTGTGTGAAAGGGGCCTTAAAAAACTATTCTGCAAACAGCAAGAAACTTGAAAATGAATGTTTAACCACTTCAGCCCCGGACCAATTGGCAGCCAAAGAACCAGGCCCCTTTTTGCGATTCGGCACTGCGTCGCTTTAACTGACAATTGCGTGGTCGTGCGACGTGGCTCCCAAACAAAATTGGCGTCCTTTTTTTCCCACAAATAGAGCTTTCTTTTGGTGGTATTTGATCGCCCCTGCGTTTTTTTATTTTTTGCGCTATAAACAAAAATAGAGCGACAATTTTGAAAACAATGCAATATTTTTTGCTTTTTGCTATAATAAATATCCCCAAAAAAATATATAAAAAAACATTTTTTTAGTTTAGGCCGATACGTATTCTTCTACATATTTTTGGGGGAAAAAAAATCGCAATTAGCGATTATTGATTGGTTTGCGCAAAAGTTATAGCGTTTACAAAATAGGGGATAGTTTTATAGCATTTTTATTAATATTTTTTTTTTTTACTAGTAATGGCGGCGATCAGCGATTTTTATTGTGACTGCGACATTATGGCGGACACATCGGACATTTTTGACACATTTTTGGGACCATTGTCATTTATACAGCAATCAATGCTATTTAAATGCATTTATTCCTGTATAAATGACAGTTGTAGTGAAAGAGTTAACTAGGGGGGGGGGGGAGGGTTTATGGGCTGTAACGTGTGTGTTTTTTTTTTACATTAGGGGGCGGGGCTGAGGTCTGACATCATTGATCGGCTTTCCCGATGACCGGGAACAGCCGATCAATGACAGGCAGAGTAGGAAGCGTGGGGAGAGGTTTGTTTACACAAACCTCTCCCCGTTCTTCAGCTCTGTGACCCGATCGCGGGACACCAGCGGCGATCGGGTCCGCTGGTCCCGCGACCAGGGTCACAGGGCTCCCGACCGGGTCGCGAGTGCACCGCTGGCGGCGCGCGGGCGACCCACGGGCAGGCATTTAAAGGGCCACGTACAGGTACGCGATTTTGCCTGCCCGTGCCATTCTGCCGCAGTATATCTGCGTGAGGCGGTCGGGAAGCGGTTAACAACTTGAAGTTTAGTGTAGTACTTTGATTGTTCATGGGCAAGTCTAACAGTCATTTTTTAGATATGGGAGCAGACGTATAATTCAAAAAAACGTGCAATTACCACCCATATATGAGTCTAGCTAATATATATATATAAATATATACAATTTTCATTACTCACTGCATACAAAGTAAGACTTCAGATTTGGTTTACCTTAGGAGTGCATTCATTGACTGCTAAGAGTTAAGTGGAGAATATGAATGAAAATATTCTAATATGCAGTTTGTGTATTATAGGAACACCTGTATAATGATTGATACTTGGCATGCCATTGCTGACCTCCTTTCTAAAGTAAGAGTTGCCTGGCTGTTTATGGCTTCGGTTCCTAAGTCACTGACCAGGAATGCAGATAAGAAAGTCAATATGCAGTTAATGAAACTCCTGATCTGCATACTTCTTCCAGGCCTGTGCGTCAGAAAATGTTAAAGCGTATCTAAATCCAAAGACAAAAATGTAATATATTGCAGCTTATTAGTCCATAGTGGCTGCATTCTTTTTCTTTTATCAGGCTATTTTCCATTCATTATTACCTGGCAATCCTGCAAATGACACACTTTATGTGTGCACTGATGGAACTAGTAGCTTACACAAGATAGATAAGGAAGTTTGTGATTTCTTTTCAGCGCACAGGAAGTGACAATAACACTGCATTTCTGGCAAGATCAACAGGTATTTTCTGTACTTGCTGAAAATGTTCTTGGACTAAATAATGAAAACAAATAAAGCTATCGCATCTAAGGACTGGCAAGCTGTATCATATTAAGTTTTTGATTTTGAGCTAAGCTTCACTTTTGGCTTCATTGATATGGGTGCTGACTGTATAGCATGAATGAACTGTTTTGTACATGTTTGGAGCAACCTGGACTGCGTGCAGGCAGCCAATGTGAGTGAATGGACCCAAAGCGACTAAATAGACATGGCCAAACAACCAAATGTAACAGGTGTACAGACCTGAATGCACATGAAATGGCTCATTCGCACTGTTTAGGCCTTAGTGCCCATGTGAAATTATGCTTAAAGTTATTGCATCAGCATGACAGCCAGGCAACTAAAATTTTCAGAAGGCAAAGGACAGCATTGGCGGTATAGGCTCCTTTACTGGTACTTCTGGCAGTCCTATTCATTATGAACCAAAAATAATATTGAAAGGGTTTAGTAAAAGCAACTTCCTCCTGATTGATTCAGATCGACCCACCTCTTCCCTTTCTCCTGGCAAAGATCAGCCCATTTTGATTAGTTTACACAGCCTGCTAACAAGCAGGCATGAAAAAAACAGAATACTTTTCAAACCAAATGTCATAAAATGACCCTGCAATAAATTATAAAAGGTAAATACTTTATATACACTGCTCAAAGAAAGGAACACTTTGAAAACACATCAGATCTCGATGGGGAAAAAAATCATGCTGGATATTTATACGGATAAAGACTGGGTAATTTGTTAGGAACGAAAGGATGCCACATTGTTTGATGGAAATTAAAATTATCAACCCACAGAGGGCTGAATTCAAAAACACCCCAAAAATCAAAGTGAAAAAATGATGCAGCAGGCTAGTCCACTTTGCAGAAATTTCACTGTAGCAACTCAAAATGGTACTTAGTAGTGCGTATGACCCCCACGTGCTTGTATGTATGCCTGACAAAGTCAGGGGCATGCTCCTAATGAGCCGACGGATGGAGGTGTCCTGGGGTGTTTCCTCCCAGATCTAGACCAGGGCATCACTGTGCACCTGAACAGACTGAGGTGCAACCTGGCGGTGTCGGATGGACCGAAACATAATGTCCCAGAGGTGTTCTATTGGATTTAGGTCAGCCGAACGTAGGGGCCATTCAATGGTATCAATTCCTTCATCCTCCAGGAACTGGCTGCATACTCTCACCACGTGAGACTGGACATTGTCGTTTACCAGGAGCAACCCAGGACCTACTGCACCAGCGTAGGGTCTGACTATGGGTCCAAGGATTTGATCCCAATACCTAATGGCAGTCAGGGTGCCATTGTCTAGCCTGAAGAAGTCTGTGCATCCCTCCATGGATGTGTCTCCCCAAACCATCAGTGACCCACCACCAAACCGGTCAAGCTGAACAATGTTACAGGCAGCATAACATTCTCCACGGCTTTTCCAGACCCTTTCACATCTGTCACATGTGCTCAGGGTGAACCTGCTCTAATCTGTGAAAAGCACAGGGCGCCAGTGGTGGACCTGTCAATTCTGGTGCTCAATGGCAAATGTCAATCGAGCTCCATGGTGTCGGGCAGTGAGCACAAGACTCACTAGAGGATGACGGGCCCTCAGGCCACCCTCATGAAGTCTGTTTCTGATTGTTTGGTCAGAGACTTTCACAAAAGTGGCCTGCTGGAGGTCATTTTGTAGGGCTCTGGCAATGCTCATCCTGTTCCTCCTTGCACAAAGGAGCAGATACCGGTCCTGCTGATGGGTTAAGGACCTTCTAGGGCCATGTCCAGCTCTCCTAGAGTACCTGCCTGTTTCCTGAAATCTCCTCCATGCTCTTGAGACTGTGCTTGGAGACACAGCAAACCTTCTGGCAATGGCACGTATTGATGTGCCATCCTGGAGGAGTTGGACTGCCTGTGCAACCTCTATAGGGTCCAGGTATCGCCTCATGCTACCAGTAGTGACACTGTTTCTAGCCAAATGCAATACTAGTGAAAAACAGTCAGAAAAGATGAGTAGGGAAAAAAAGTCAGTGGCCTCCAGCTGTAAAACCAGTCCTGTTTTGGTGGTCGTCTCATCGTTGCCCATCTAGTGCACCTGTTGTTATTTTCATTAAACCCTCTCTGCTACTTAACTGGCCAGATCAATATCCCAGGAGTTTAATTGACTTGATGCTATACTCTGATTAAAAAGTGTTCCTTCAATTGTTTTGACCTTATTTGAGTGTATATAAAAAGATAGAAATACCAGTTTATAAAAAAGTAAACTGGAAATGTTAAATAAAATTCAGTAATAGCATTTTAATTTCTTTTAGGCCTTATACACACGGGCAGGCAAAAATGCTGCTTTTAGAGGCATTTTTCATTTCTTTTCATGCCTCTGAATGCAGCTCTATTGCAGTCAATGGGGGACATTTACTAAAACTGGTGCACACAGAATCTGGTGCAGCTGTGCATAGTAACCAATCAGCTTCTAACTTAAGCCCCGTACACACGGGCCAGCTTCTGTCAGACGATCATGCTGGAAAACCAGCAGCCGACCGACTCCCGATTAGCACTCTCCGGCAATGGCAGAGACCACTGCTTGGAGTGTTCTGGCAGGAGGTCCAGCCCCCTGTCAGAACACAACAGCTCAGTGGGGGAGATCGCTATACTAACTTAGCATAGTTAGTACAGCGGCTGTGACCGGAGTGTGTACCAGGCTTTAAGCTTGTTTAATTAGGCATTGATATTAAGGCCCCTTTCACACGGACAGTCCGTTCAGTTTTTTAGGCGGACCTGAACGGACACTTCATAGACCTCTATGGAGCGATGGATGTCAGCGGTGACATGTCCGCTGACATCTGACCTGCTCCGATCTGAAAAAGTGTGACGGAGGAAAACCCTATTTTTCCATCCGTCTTCGGATCGGGTGATGACGGACTCTACGGTCCGTCGTCATCTGATCCCCCGTAGAGGAGAGCGCCACTCTGACAGGTCCGTCCCTGCACAGAGTGCAGAGACAGACCTGTCATCTGCCTGCTCAGCGGGGATCAACCGAGCGATCCCCTGCTGAGCAGAGCGGGCTCTGTACACGGACACGTCCGTGTGAAAGAGCCCTTAAACCTAGAAGCTGATTGGTTACTATGCACAGCTGCACCTGATTTTGTGTGCACCAATTTATGTAAATCCTCCCCATGTGTCCATCCATAAACATTGTGGCATTTATGTTTGAGAGCAGCATTCAGGGGCATAAAACATTTCCTAAAACTGCATTCAGAGAGAAGCCTATTGGTATAATTTACTTCCATACGCACACAAATGCATGTAAATTATTTCCAGTGGCGAGAATGAATACGTCTGTGTGCCTTAGAATTCTTCGCTAGCACTTTGAGAGTGCATAGCAAGTACCAGATGGAAATGTTAGGGAAGTTGCATATTCACTTGTATAAAGATTTGTACATTCTGAAGACGCATTTTATAACTGTCACATTCTATTTTTATAGAAAGCGGAGTGACTTCTTTAGCCTAAAACTGTGTCACATAAAGGACTTGACATATGGCACCCAGATCACGAATGAAGAGAGCGCAAGCTCACAATGTCCTACTTTTCCATGACATCGGATTATCATCCCAAGTATCAAATCCCTCACACCTCTCATACTGCCCTTTCTTTATACAGGATCAACATATTATATGGGTTAATGTTAAATAGGTGTCCGTAGATTAAAATATACCCCTACAATGTAAACTGTGTCTGTAAGTTAATATTAATATCCTTAGATGGCTCATTAAAAAGGGCACCATAGTCTATTCCACTTAGAGTGGCACTAAACTTGGTTTAAAAAAATTCAATTGAAGTATTTCCAAAAAGGCCCCTCTATTACTCTCAGCCTCCTCTAAATCTCTTCTTTTTTTTCTGTTGTAATCCGCCTCCTTGTTGGAGGGAGCTAAGTTCATTAGCCATGGTCCCACTGTATCTAAGAATGTAGCCACCTTCTCTTGCTCCCTCCCAAGGTGACCTAGGGCAGTGATGGCGAACCTTGGCACCCAAGATGTTTTGGAACTACATTTCCCATGATGCTTAAGCACTCTGCATTGTAGTTGAGCATCGTGAGAAATGTAGTTCCAAAAACATCTGGGGTGCCAAGGTTCACCATCACTGACCTATGGAATATGGGGTTTGTAGTGTGCATAGAGCAGTGTACATAAACACAACTAATGTGCACTACTTGTTCCAAACAAATGGAAGTGATGGAGAAAGGAGAGGTTCGGGAATTCACAAAGAATGTTACAAGGAGGCAGAAATAATGAAAAATAGATTACAGGGCCAGTAAGTAGTGAATGCGTATGGATTATTTTTGGAGGATAAAAATATTGTTTAGTGTCACTTCAAACTAATACACAGAGTGGCAGGTACTGTAAAACACTCAGATGACTGGTGTTTGTTCTCCTTGTGGGTTGACCTTATTTGAAAGTTAAATAACAGCTACAGTGTTAGGATTGTGTACGTACACCTTAAATTGTTATACAGGTATAACACACAGGACGTGCCATAGACACCTAATAGAAGAACTGTGTTATAATAACACATACATTAGTTGGTTGTTTCACATGTAATAACCATTAGTTACCTAATAAATAGCTCGGATACACGACGTGTGCTTATTCCAGATACCTTGTCAGCTGTCTGTAAATATGTAATGACCTTGGAGTTTTGTATGCTATCTAACATAATAAGTAACAGCTGTCAGGTGAGTATACCTGTAGGAGCTGTGCGCATGGATCTGATTGTTTACTGAAAGCCATGGAGCAGGTGCAATGCTCTCATTGGGTGTAGTATATGAAAGCTTGCAGAAAAAGGAGCTGTGTCACATACAGAAACCATTACATTACATAACGCTGCTTATCGGGAAACAAAAGATGGTTTCTGGGAATACATTTTCATGCATGTGTTGGCATAATCTACGGGGTCTGTTAATCAATGTTTTACCCAGGATTTATACAACTTTAATCCAATATTCAAATAGTATTCAAGCGTCAAAATTAGTGAAAGGTATTTGAATCTCAGGTGAAAACATAGATAACTAAACCCTTTTATGTTGCTCCCATTGAACCAGTCAGCTTCTCGGTATAATGTTTCTAGGACATGTTACAGAAATTAACTAGTTCAATACCAGGCAATTACACCCCCATCCTACCCAAGCCAATTTTCAGCTTTCAGCGCTGTTGCTGTTTAAATGACAATTGCGCGGTCATGCTACACTGTACCCAAACAGAATTTTTATCATTTTGTTCCCACAAATCGAGCTTTCTTTTGGTGGTATTTGATCACTCTGCAGTTTTTATTTTTTGCTAAACAAATAAAAAAAATTTTTCTTTTGTTTCTGTTATAAAGTTTTGTAAATAAGTACGTTTTCTCCTTCACTGATGGGCACTGATAAGGTGGCACTGATAAGGTGGCACCAATGAGGTGACACTGATGGTGCACTGTCAGGCACCGATATGCAGCACTGATGGGAACTGTTAGGCTGCACTGATGGGTGGCACTGATATGCAGCACTGATGGGCATTGATAGGTGGCACTGGTCACTCATGGGTGGCACTGGTGGGCACTTATAGGTGACACTGGGCACTAAAAGGCTGCACTGATGGGTACTGATGGGTACTTATGGGGGCACTGATAGGCGGCACTGATAGGCGGGACTGATGGGCACTGATAGGCAGCACTGCTGGGCACTGATACATGGCACTGATATGCGGCACTGATAGATGGCATTGATAGGCATCACTGATGGCACTGGCAGGCATTGGGAAAAGGCACTGATTGGCAGCTGCCTGGGCACTGATTGGCATTTCCATGGTGGTGTAGGGTGGCATACCTGGTGGTCCAGTGTGGTGACAATCCCTGGTGGTCCTGGCGGCATCCTGGTTGTCCTGGGTGGGCATTCCACGGGGGCTGCACTGATAAACAATCAGCACAAACCCCCCCCCCCCCCTGTCAGGAGAGCAGCCGATCGGCTCTCCTCTACTTGCATCTGTCAGACGTGAGTGAGGAAAAGCCGATCAACAGGTCTTCCTGTTTACATCGTAAAACCTTTATACATACACTTAAGCTGGATACACACTATACAATCTTTTGTAAACCATATAATATGAGGTCAAACCTTAAGAGTCTCAATTTGTATGCAATCAGACAGGCCCTTGCACTACATGGTTTTGGTAAATCTAAAGGAAATCAGAAAACAATAGTTATATAGTGTGTATGGGGCCTCAGGTGATACACATTGATGAAACAAATCCTCTAACATAAGTTGTTCCTGTTCATCTGCAGCACTCTTTTCTCTAGAGCCATTTAAAGTCCAGAATTTACACAGCTTTTCTGAGCTTCTAGAGACAGGGGGTGGAGATCTGATGTCACAAACTGCACAGCTCAGAGAGGAGAGCTGAGTATAATCTGAGACCTGAGTGAAAGGAAAGGACACACTCCCCCTCTACACAATCTCATAGGAAAACATGCACAGCCGAGGTTGTCAATTACAGGCTGTATGCTGGAGTTCCCCTCCCCTTTTCCTCTCGATCCTTTGGAGTTGACACAGCCCAACAGAAGTGTCTCATGCAGATAGGAGAGGAATGAGACTTTCGAGAGAAATTGCACTCAGTGCTTTGAATTGTACATATATTATAGCAGGCTATGCTTTGTTCATTTCTTATGTCAGAGGTTTACAACCACTTTAAGTTTTACGTCTGAGATAACTGGAGCTTCAGTGGTGGTGGTTGAAAAGGTGAGTGTTAAATGACATACTTGACACCTAGTGCTGCGGAAAAAAAAAGATGATCATACTTTATCCAAATGTTTCTTAAGCTGGCCATACACTGTGTGAATTTCAGTGAGCTTCTTATGAACCGGTTGAAATTCACTCAGTGGGTGGCCATGCCGGCCGCCTCCCACCCAATATCCCTCAATTTGAAAATCAATGGGGCTGGGTGGGAAACTTTAATCTAAAAGAGAAGCTGCATGTAATCAGATGCAGCCACTGTATGGGTTTTTTGATAGCTGGCTGACTGTATAACATGGTTAGAATATCTAAAAGTAAAAAAAGTTAGTAGGCCAACTTTAGCTTCATCCACACGCAAGCTAAGATATGGAGATTGCATAGCACACAATCATGTGACATGAGGCTACAGTTCTACTACAATGGGGTGAGACAGGTTAGCTGAACCTAGCACAGTAAATTTAACACGACACAAATTGAAAGTTGCCTGGATTTAGGATTTTAGCACAGTGAACATTTCCAGGACAGGATTTGCAGTTCAGCATTTCACATTAATTATTGCCTAGATACTCTTTAAAATATGCCATACTTTTTTTTTTCTGCACTTTTGTATCTCTTTCATATTCCTAATGAAATTTTTCATCTTATACAGAAAATGGATATATCCAGCATTGTAAACAAATGTTCTACAGCTCTGGGACTGTTTGGCTCCTGTTCACCAATTGGAAAAATATTGCAAATGAACATTTACAGTGTCTTGATTACACTGTGGTGATATTATGTGATAACTGAGAGTGGTTCAAATTAAGCTTCATTAAGATTATTGCTCATTCTGAAACATGCATTTTTGTCTCTACGCTGATGTTTAAATTGTTTTTTTCTGTATAAATATTTAAATCTACTATTCATTTACAGCATTAATATGTAAACACGTGTGATGTTTAAAGGAACTGCGCTATTTGTAATACCTTCACATTTTGCATTTATATAAATTTTATGTTTTTTCGCAGGTTCAGCGCATTTTGGAAAAGCATGACCCATTTAAAAACTCTCATGCTAGATATGGATCCATTTCTGCAGATGAGGTTAGCGCAGTACAGAATTATGTGGAACACATGATCTTGCTTTTAATTGAGGAGCATGTGAAGGATGCTGCCATGGGGCCTATTCTGGAGTTTGTGGTGTCAGAGAATATTATGGAAAAACTATTTCTATGGAGCCTCAGGAGAGAATTTTCTGATGAGACCAAATTTGAGCAGTTAAAGATGTATGATTTGCTGATTACCCAGTCACACCAGCCTTTGCTACATCACAAGCCTATATTGAAACCGCTGATGATGTTGTTAAGTACTTGTTCAGGGACATCAACTCCGAATGTGGAGACTGAACTGGTGGTTCTACTCAACCAGTTATGTTCCATCCTTGCCAAAGATCCATCCATCCTAGAATTGTTTTTTCACACCAGTGAAGACCAAGGAGCTGCCAACTTTCTTATCTTCTCCTTGCTGATACCCTTTATCCATCGAGAGGGCACAGTGGGACAACAGGCACGGGATGCCTTGCTCTTCATCATGTCTTTGTCCGCTGAGAATAACATGGTTGCTAAACATATAGTTGAAAGCACTTACTTCTGTCCGGTAAGTTACATTTTTTGCTGTATTGATTAACTATAATCTTGACTATAACAAAGTGATATGAAGTGAAGTGTGGGGGAAGTTACTACTTCCTACTTTTCACCTTGCTGGAAAAGAAGTTGTACCTGAAAATCTGCAATGCAAGGATCCCACTGCTTCTGTCTCACCTATTCTGTGGATCTGTGCTTTCTGAATCTCAACTGCTGTTTCTTGAATATGCCCAAACCATTCATTAAATCGCCAGTCATTTAAGGGGGAAACTATAACTTTGAGAAGCAAAACCCTTCCTCTATCAATATGGCCTTCTCCTAAGATATAGACTGTTGGAAACTAGGCAGCTTGAGTTAGTAAAGGGGAAAATATCAGCTGCAGAGAGACCGTATGCAATATCAGTCCTTTGTCCTCTGCTTGCTTTTTTGGGTACAACTTCAAAAATTCTTGTCCTCTTTAAAGATGTAGAAGCTTCAAGGTGTGCATAGCCTCAATCCTACACAATTTAACAAGGGCATTGAGCTTTAGCAATAGCATAAACATGACATTATGCATAAAATGTAGTATAGCCCACTCATAGAAGCAGTGTACAGAGAAATAAAGATGTGAAACGATCAATAATCATGAGGGACCAATCCAAGGAATCATAGGATGAACCAGTGGCGGCCCGTCCATAGGGGGCGCTCGGGCGCCGCCCCTCCCCCCCAAAAAAAAGGCGGCATGCGGCGGTCTATTGAAGTGGATTTGCCCATGTTTAGGTTGTGGTCGGGGCGCACTCTACTGTCATTTTTCTGGCCAGTCCTTTCCTATCTTTTTATTGTCCAGGACCGGAGGACGGTGGGTGGTGCTTTTTGCGGCACCACTTCCGGTTTCCCGGCTCACTGCTGTGTGCTCTGGGTAGCGGAGGTCCATGTCGGTACCGGAGAAGGGGAGGACGGTCAGGCTGAGGCTCAGTGCGGTATTGTCGGCAATTCGCCCTCTTGCCATACCCGAGGGGTCTGGGGATGACATGGGGGGATGAGCTGGAGGGGGATCGGGTGGAGAAGATGCTGAGAGCCCCCAGCCGGAGCACCATGTGACCGAGGAGGTGGGTGGCTGGCTGGCTGGGGAGGCGGCCTCTGCTGCTCGGATGGGAGTGAGTGGAGGATCTGCTGTGAGGCTGCACTAAGGAGGATCGGATGGCCAGGATCCTAAAGGTAAGAGAGGTCCACAAATACTGACCTACATATACCGATTAGTGTGAGAGATTTGAGACTGTGAATGAAAGCTGAGTGACAGCTGGGCACAATGGCTGCATTTGATGAAACTGATGGCACAGTGGTGGCATTTGATGGCACAGTGGCTGCAATTGATGGCACAGTGGCTGCATTTGATGGCACAGTGGCTGCATTTGATGGCACAGTGGCTGTAATTGATGGCACAGTGGCTGCGATTGATGGGCACAGTGGGTGGCATTTGATGGGCACAGTGGGTGGCATTTGACGGGCACAGTGGGTGGCATTTGATGGGCACAGTGACAGCATTTGATGGGCACAGTGACAGCATTTGATGGGCACAGTGGCTGCAATGGATGGGCACAGTGGCTGCATTTGGCACAGTGGCTGCAATTGATGGCACAGTGGCAGCATTTAATGGGCACAGTGGCAGCATTTAATGGGCACAGTGGCAGCATTTAATGGGCACAGTGGCAGCATTTGATGGCACAGTGGGGCACAGTGGCTGCATTTGATGGGCACAGTGGCTGCAATTGATGGACACAGTGGCTGCAATTGATGGACACAGTGGCTGCAATTGATGGACACAGTGGCTGCAATTGATGGACACAGTGGCTGCAATTGATGGCACAGTGGCTGCAATTGATGGCACAGTGGCTGCAATTGATGGCACAGTGGCTGCAATTGATGGCACAGTGGCTCATTTAATGGGCACAGTGGCAGCATCTGATGAGCACAGTGGCTGCATTTAATGGGCACAGTGGCTGCATTTAATGGGCACAGTGGCTGCATTTAATGGCACAGTGGCTGCATATGATGGCACAGTGGCAGCATATGATGGCACAGTGGCGGCATTTGATGGCACAGTGGCAGCATATGATGGCACAGTGGCTGCATTTAATGGGCACAGTGGCTGCATTTAATGGGCACAGTGGCGGCATTTGATGGGCACAGGGGCGGCATTTGATGGGCACAGTGGCTGCATTTGATGGCACAGTGGGGCACAGTGGCTGCATTTGATGGCACAGTGGCTGCAATTAATGGGCAGAGTGGCAGAATTTGATGGGCACAGTGGCTGAATTTGATGGCCCAGTGGCTGCATTTGATGGGCACAGTGGCTGCATTTGATGGGCACAGTGGCTGCATTTAATGGCACAGTGGCTGCATATGATGGCACAGTGGCGGCATATGATGGCACAGTGGCGGCATTTGATGGCACAGTGGCAGCATATGATGGCACAGTGGCTGCATTTAATGGGCACAGTGGCTGCATTTAATGGGCACAGTGGTGGCATATGATGGCACAGTGGCTGCATTTAATGGGCACAGTGGCTGCATTTAATGGGCACAGTGGCTGCATTTGATGGCACAGTGGCTGCAATTAATGGGCAGAGTGGCAGAATTTGATGGGCACAGTGGCTGAATTTGATGGCCCAGTGGCTGCATTTGATGGGCACAGTGGCTGCATTTGATGGGCACAGTGGCTGCATTTGATGGGCACAGTGGCTGCATTTGATGGGCACAGTGGCTGCATTTGATGGCACAGTAGCGGCATTTGATGGGCCAGTGGCTGCATTTGATGGGCACAGTGGCTGCATTTGATGGGCACAGTGGCGGCATTTGATGGGCACAGTGGCTGCATTTGATGGGCACAGTGGCTGCATTTGATGGGCACAGTGGCTGCATTTGATGGCACAGTGGGGCACAGTGGCGGCATTTGATGGCACAGTGGGGCACAGTGGCGGCATTTGATGGGCACAGTGGCTGCGTTTGATGGGCACAGTGGCTGCAATTGATGGGCACAGTGGCTGCAATTGATGGGCACAGTGGCTGCGTTTGATGGGCACAGTGGCTGCGTTTGATGGGCACAGTGGCTGCGTTTGATGGGCACAGTGGCTGCGTTTGATGGGCACAGTGGCTGCAATTGATGGGCACAGTGGCTGCAATTGATGGACACAGTGGCTGCAATTGATGGACACAGTGGCTGCAATTGATGGACACAGTGGCTGCAATTGATGGCACAGTGGCTGCAATTGATGGCACAGTGGCTGCAATTGATGGCACAGTGGCTGCAATTGATGGCACAGTGGCTCATTTAATGGGCACAGTGGCAGCATCTGATGAGCACAGTGGCTGCATTTAATGGGCACAGTGGCTGCATTTAATGGGCACAGTGGCTGCATTTAATGGCACAGTGGCTGCATATGATGGCACAGTGGCAGCATATGATGGCACAGTGGCGGCATTTGATGGCACAGTGGCAGCATATGATGGCACAGTGGCTGCATTTAATGGGCACAGTGGCTGCATTTAATGGGCACAGTGGCGGCATTTGATGGGCACAGTGGCGGCATTTGATGGGCACAGTGGCTGCATTTGATGGCACAGTGGGGCACAGTGGCTGCATTTGATGGCACAGTGGCTGCAATTAATGGGCAGAGTGGCAGAATTTGATGGGCACAGTGGCTGAATTTGATGGCCCAGTGGCTGCATTTGATGGGCACAGTGGCTGCATTTGATGGGCACAGTGGCTGCATTTAATGGCACAGTGGCTGCATATGATGGCACAGTGGCAGCATATGATGGCACAGTGGCGGCATTTGATGGCACAGTGGCAGCATATGATGGCACAGTGGCTGCATTTAATGGGCACAGTGGCTGCATTTAATGGGCACAGTGGTGGCATTTGATGGCACAGTGGCGGCATTTGATGGGCACAGTGGCTGCATTTGATGGCACAGTGGGGCACAGTGGCTGCATTTGATGGCACAGTGGCTGCAATTAATGGGCAGAGTGGCAGAATTTGATGGCCCAGTGGCTGCATTTGATGGGCACAGTGGCTGCATTTGATGGGCACAGTGGCTGCATTTGATGGGCACAGTGGCTGCATTTGATGGGCACAGTGGCTGCATTTGATGGCACAGTAGCGGCATTTGATGGGCCAGTGGCTGCATTTGATGGGCACAGTGGCTGCATTTGATGGGCACAGTGGCTGCATTTGATGGGCACAGTGGCTGCATTTGATGGGCACAGTGGCTGCATTTGATGGGCACAGTGGCTGCATTTGATGGCACAGTGGGGCACAATGGCGGCATTTGATGGGCACAGTGGCGGCATTTGATGGGCACAGTGGCTGCATTTGATGGGCACAGTGGCTGCATTTGATGGGCACAGTGGCTGCATTTGATGGCACAGTGGGGCACAGTGGCGGCATTTGATGGCACAGTGGGGCACAGTGGCGGCATTTGATGGGCACAGTGGCTGCGTTTGATGGGCACAGTGGCTGCAATTGATGGGCACAGTGGCTGCAATTTGATGGGCACAGTGGCTGCGTTTGATGGGCACAGTGGCTGCGTTTGATGGGCACAGTGGCTGCAATTGATGGGCACAGTGGCTGCAATTGATGGGCACAGTGGCTGCGTTTGATGGGCACAGTGAGGCTGCAATTGATGTTTGATGGGCACAGTGAGGCTGCGTTTGATGGGCACAGTGAGGCTGCAATTGATGGACACAGTGAGGCTGCAATTGATGTTTTTTTCAGTATTTTTCATTTGGGTTTGTTTTGTTTTTTTTTTTGTTTTAAAATAAAAATATTGTTTTCTGATATTTCAGAGCAGTTGATACCTGTATTAATAGTATTTGGTAACTTGATTTGTTTTTTCACAAACTTTTATATATATTTTTTTCTTCACGTTCACGTTTACATGCAGACCAAGTTGAACAGCAAAATAATGAGGTGTTTATCAAACAGTCATCTTTTATTCACATGGTTTTATGTGAATAAAATGCTTTATCCTAAACATCTAATGTTTCTAATGTAAACTGTCCCTGGCAGTAATATTTTGGCTACTGGTGAATTAATACAATAATTTAGTGTTGTGATTTTGCCTCTATTTTAGATGGTGCTTCTTGTATGGATAAGGGAGTCAAAAAATGCTCATAAGCCAACAGGCAGACAACCAACTTTAATTAATATCCCTTGATAAACAATAGGATTTCAGCTTTATTAGTTTAGTTTTGCCAGACTAGTGAAAGATGATGTCTGTCTGGCTCATGCCCTTTGTTTATGATGATGGTTTTTATTGCTTTGGACACTATGCTGATGATGAACACAAATGTACATGACTTGTTAATAATCTCTGTGACCCATCGTCAATTAGGAGTGCAGTACTATTATTTCTGGTGATTTCGCAGCTAAGTCACCCATATAGCAGGTCACTTTAGCAGAAATGCTTGCAGGTAGTCAGTGGGAGTAGCAGTGATTTCCTACCACTTTGTACTTTGGTTAATATTCAGCCATCTAATATAGCCTTAGTTTAAACAGTAGTCAAGTAACCAGAATGAAGATCTACTCCAGTAGTCAAACCCAGTAATGGTATAAAAATACCAAAAAAACTTGTAAACCTACCTTTAAAAATTTTTCTAAAATCAGGTTACATGATCCTGCTGGTCTGCTTCCAATTTCAAAGGGTACAGCCTGGAAGAGGGAACCACAGTATCAAGTTAGTAATATGAGATCGTGTCCAATGATGATGGGATTAGTTTTGAAAAACATAGATAGGTGTAACCAAGGATCTACTATGCAGGCAAAAAACTTCGAGAGGGGTGGCGCGGTGCAGATTTTTCTGGAGGAATCCCCAGACAGTGCATGCTTCAACATGTAGTGACAGAACTTCCACCATTTTATTTTGGTGCCAGCGCTACAGCTAAGAAAAAACTGTTATGCCCCGTACACACGGTCGGAAATTCGGACGGAAAATGTCCTATCGGACCATGTTGTCGGAAAATCCGACCGTGTGTGGGCTCCATCGGACTTTTTCCTTCAGAATTTCCGACGGAAAAAATTTTGAGATCCTGCTCTCAAATTTTCCGACAACAAAATCCGATCTGACTTTTTCCGATTGTGTGTAGAGAATTCCGATGGACAAAGTGCCACGCATGCTCAGATCACATTAGGAGACCAAACCTATTGGCTAATAGCCTCTACGTAGTTCCGTCGTACGCAACGAACGTCACCACGTTCAGAATGATCGGATTTTCCGTCAACTTTGTCCAACCGTGTGTATGCACCACCAGTGTCGGACAAAATCCGTCGGAAAAAGTCAGATGGATTTTGTGGTCGGAATTTCCGACCGTGTGTACGGGGCATTAGACAGATTAGGACTAAGAATTAGTGCCAGATACAGCAAAAATACTGATTTAAGAGTAATATAAACGATAAAGCACGATTGCTACAAATGGAAATGAAGGGCACCTATAAGGGTAGAAGTATAGGAACTTCCGTTGCTGACTTGAAGGGCACCTTTGAGGGTAGGAATGTGGGAACTTCTAATGTGTTAGGGTGGATACCTCACTAGGTGTATACTTGTTCCAGGTTATTGATCCACTAGATACCAAAGCAGGATCAGGATCCCAGCCACATAACGTGTAGCTTTGCAAACAAGTCAGTAATGGCAGTTCCTCTGGTTTTATCTTCACAGGTTCCCTTTAAGGTTCAGCAGGAATCTGCAGAGGTATTAAATTTATGTCCAGGTGACATTTCCAAACATAGGTTTAATTACCAGTTCTTCCGGCGTTCTGACATCATTAACAAAGGTGACCAGCAGAGATCTGTGATATTTTAGTTACAGGGAACCTGCTGAAAAGAGGAAATTATATTGGTATATGTGAGACAGTGCTGATTAAAGACAGGGGGAACCGTGAGCTCAAATCACTGTGAAGCCTAACAGAGATTGAAATGTTCCTCTTTGCCTTTGTTAAAATGTGTCAATGCCAGAGCTAAATACTCTCCATCAGTTTGGCACGATCTCCTTGTGTTTGTGTGCTTTGACTCCAGTTTTACCTATAACCTGTCAGCAAACTGGTACCCAATTGTCTTCCAACCAAATTAACCTTATAATGGGCTTATAGTGATGACTCTGGTAGGTACATTGAATGAAATATGGCAAACGGTTGCTTGTTCTTTGCAAACTGCAAAATTTATCAGTGCAATTTTAAATAAGTACAATAAAATAAAAAATAAAAAGCGCACTAGGTATTTTCTTTAAACAAAAACGGGGCTCTCTAAACCAGAATCTATGGCCCGCAGGGTGCTTTTGGCCATCTACAAGATTTTATCTGGCCCGCGGTTGGGTCAGTGGTGTATCCCTTTTTTTTTTTTTTTCTCTATTTCTTCTTCCACATTCAGATAGATCAGTCGGGGGTAATGTCAGCATGGCCCACATCTCCGTCCCCTTTGTCTTAACATCATTTGTGGATTGTTTTAGCAATCTTATCTACCCTCTTTTTTTTTTTTTTTTTTTTTTCCCTCCCCGGGGGAATCTATTCGTTTTGTTTTTCCACCGTTGGGGTACAAAAAAAAATCAAAGCGACGAGGGTATTGGGCCAAGTTGTTTCCGGCATGCCCCAAAGTCAATGTACCAATTTGGCCCGTTTTCCCCTTCTCGTTTTCCAACCTCCCGGGGAAAGGCTTTCTTTAACAAACTCCCCTTTACTTATTTATCCCACCCTCTCCCCCCCCCCTCCGCTGCTGGCGTACGGCTCTTATTCCTTTTTTTTTTCTCTTCTCTTTCCCTCTCCTTTACCTGCGCCCCTTTTTCCCCCCCATATGGGTGCATGTTGTTACATCATGATCTACTTGGGCATCTACGGGTGGATCCTCAGGCCCTCCGATAGGCTCCATGATTTCTTAAATTTTCTCCAGCCTTCCCACTTCTTTTTCATTGCTTCCCTGTCAGTGGTGTATCCCTAATATGCACAGATTGTGGATTAAGGTTAGCAGAGTTGCCTATGGTCTGTGCTTCTAATGTAAGGGTTGACTCTGATGGGAACCCTGATGAGGGCCCTGATGTAACAGGGACTCTGATGGGAACTCTGGTGTAAGAGGGACCCTGATGAGGATTTTAAAATACACAACACGGCCATTGTACTGAAAAGTATGGCAAGCCCTAGTCTAAAGAATTGATTGCAACAACCTACCTAGGGTATTGCACATACTTAAATCTCAGGTCAAGTTTTGTTTCACAGTGTCTTGTCTGGTAATGGACCAGTGGTTAAATGAATATGCAGCTAGATCACACAATTGTCTAAAAACAGAATTTTAAATTGTACATCCTAAATACAGTATCTCACAAAAGTGAGTGCACCCTCACATTTTTGTAAATATTTTATTTTATTTTTATTTTTTCATGTGACAATACTGAAGAAATGACACTTTGTTACAATGTAAATTAGCGAGTGTACAGCTTATATAGCAGTGTACATTTGCTGTCCCCTCAAAATAACTCAACACCAACAGCCATTAATGTCTAAACCGCTTGCAACAAAAGTGAGTACACCCCTAAGTGAAAATGTCCAAATTGGGCTCAATTAGCCATTTTCCCTCCCGGTGTCATGTGACTCGTTAGTGTTACAAGGTCTCTGGTGTGAATGAGGAAAAGGTGTGTTAAATTTGGTGTTATCGCTCTCACTCTCTCACACTGGTCACTGGAAGTTCAACATGGCAACTCATGGCAAAGAAATCTCTGAGAATCTGAAAAAAAAATTGTTGCTGTACATAAAGATGGCTTAGGCTATAAGAAGATTGCTAAGACCCTGAAACTGCAGCAAGGTGGCCAAGACCATACAGGCCTTGCCATGGTCAACCAAAGGGAGTTGAGTGCATGTGCTCAGCGTCATATCCAGAGGTTGTCTTTGGAAAATAGACGTATGAGTGCTGCCAGCATTGCTGCAGAGGTTGTAGGGGTGGGGGGTCAGCCTGTCAGTGCTCAGACCATACGCCGCACACTTCATCAACTTGGTCTGCATGGCTGTCATCCCAGAAGGAAGCCTCTTCTAAAGATGATGCACAAGAATTCCCGCAAACAGTTTGCTGAAGACAAGCAGACTAAGGACATGGATTACTGGAACCATGTCCTGTGGTCTGATGAGACAAAGATAAACTTATTTGGTTCAGATGGTGTCAAGCATGTGTGGCGGCAATCTGGTGAGGAGTACAAAGACAAGTGTGTCTTACCTACAGTCGTGCATGGTGGTGGGAGTGTCATGGTCTGGGGCTGCATGAGTGCTGCCGGCACTGGGGAGCTACAGTTCATTGAGGGAACCATGAATGCCAACATGTACTGTGACATACTGAAGCAGAGCATGATCCCCTCCCTTCGGAGACTGGGCCAAAGTACAGTATTCCAACATAATGACCCCAAACACACCTCCAAGGATTGAGGGTAAAGGTGATGGACTGGCCAAGCATGTCTCCAGACCTAAACCCTATTGAGCATCTGTGGGGCATCCTCAAATGGAAGGTGGAGGAGCGCAAGGTCTCTAACATCCACCAGCTCCGTGATGTTGTCATGGAGGAGTGGAAGAGGACTCCAGTGGCAACCTGTGAATCTCTGGTGAACTCCATTCTCAAGGGGGTTAAGGCAGTGCTGGAAAATAATGGTGGCCACACGAAATATTGACACTTTGGGCCCAATTTGGACATTTTCACTTAGGGGTGTACTCACTTTTGTTGCCAGCTGTTTTGACATTAATGGCTGTGTGTTGTTATTTTGAGGGGACAGTTACACTGTTATACAAGCTGTTCACTCACTACTACATTGTAGAAAAGTGTAATTTCTTCAGTGTTGACACATATAGATATAATAAAATATTTACAAAAATGTGAGGGGTACTCACTTTTGTGAGATACTGTAGGTCCGATTTACCTCTATTCTAAGTTTTACCATCTTTTATGGACATGTCCCACAATACAAGGATATTGGGTGCAAAAAGTTACATTTTTACATGATAAAATGGGCTCACTGGCATCCCTGGATCCTAAGCAACCTCTGCTGGGTCTATTTGACAGCTTGGTTCTGGATACATTTACTAATAGTTTCCTTCATGTTCTACATTTACTAAATGGTTGGCTGAAACCAATGGCTACTCTCCCACTTAAAAAAAAGTTATATACGACTATAGATATTGTCTAAACAAATGCCAAAAAATCTCTCTAATCCCAAAATGTGTTTTCCCTGATCAACTTTCCTATTAAACACCCTAGGTGGAGTACTGTTATATGATTGTATTGTCTCTGAGCTGTCCAAACTATTTTTTTCCTTTTCTGGCCCACAACTGCAATGTATTGAAATAAGAGATCTGGAACATTACAACTGTCTGTAGTGTAACATTTTATTGTAGCTGTATTCAGTATGGAACCTTTGTAATGTCTATGGATTATTGCTTATGAGCACTTTTTTATGCCTTTTTAAATTTAATTTCTTCTTTCAATTACATGATAAAGCCATTTTAAATTGTGAAAAAAGGGAAATTTGAAGGGTGCTCTTGGTGAGTTCTAAGTAGCATGTGGAAGAAAGGGAACATACTGTAAATCAGAAATTAAATGAAAAGTACTGAGATAGATTCAAGCAAAATAGGGACTTAAGCAAGGTATTAGCTTTGCCTCCTATTCCTTCAATTGATTTTGATACGTATTGCAATGGGCACAGAAAAGCCACCCTATTCGCATTGTCTGTACTGCTATTGCCGCTGCCCATCAGATACCAAGTGCCTACAAGTACATTTTCCCTTGTCAAGTGACAAGACTGGCTCACAGCTTTGACCAGTGGAGCTATCTTCCTGGTTTACAGCAGGAGCTGAAATGCTGAAGCCAGGCCCATGGCCCTCCTGCCAAGGTGGCCTTGTGGTTCATCCAGCTCTGCTCTGATGTGTTGGCAGCTCCCGCATTCATTTGCTTTGTTTTGTCCTATTTTTATTGCTTACTAGAAGCAGGGATGCTTGCCATTTCTTATTGTACATTCTTTTCATGGAAATCTCTGTGATTAAGATGAAAGGGCACAGAATATATTTTTGTGTTTAATATGATGTAGAACAGAAGAAAATGTCAGCAGTATTTAAGTGTCCTTTAGGGCAAACGTAGCCTATGCAATTATGCATAGTTTCCTTCCTTTATTTTTCACTTCTGTAAATGTGTTACCCAGTGATATAGGTGGAGACTGCTGGAGAATCTGTATGGTACTGAAAGTTCCCATTTGCATATGTTTACACAGAGCCACATGTTGCTATGGAATCTTTGCAGAGCTATGCAATTACGTGAGGTCTGTGTGCTCCTACCTCACAAATGAGCTTATACGATTTGTTGTTTGCAGCCATCTAGTAATGTGGTTCTAGAGCATGGAGAAAGCAGGACAGACTTGTGTTTTAGGTCTCAGACTGCTGACAACCTACAAATAAAATACAATGAACCTAGACTTAGAATACATCTAACTTGCTGTTAAAAGCCATACAAACAAGCCAAGGTGGCACTGCTGCGCCGGATCACGTACCTAGTACGTGATCCGACACTTCCGGGTTGGGAGCATGCACGCGCGCCACCAGTAGGCCAGCTCCTGCATTGATTATACACAAAGGGAACTGATCTGCAGGTACCGCAGACTTGATGTCTGCCGGCACCTGCCGATCATCCAGCACAGAGGCAGAACGCCAGTCTGCCTATGTAAACAAGGCAGATTGCCATTTTGTCAGTAGGGCAGTAGGTCAGGCAGACTCAAGACCCACCTCTTCTAAGAAGGAATCAACGCAGGTCGGATCAAGCGCCTCGAGGCGATTCATTTTGCAGTTGCAGCGCTATACAAATTATTCATTCATTCATGAATCCTGTGTTCATGCAAAGCACCACATACACTGTAAAAAAACACTGGCTAGGAACAGTTAACCCATTGAACCTGATGTTAACCCCTTCCCAGTCAGTGTCATTAGTACATTGACGGTGCATATTTTTATCACTGTATTAGTGTCACGGGTCCATTAAAAAGTGTCAATTAGTGTCAGAATGTCCATCACAATATTGCAGTCCCATTATAAGTTGCTGATCGCTGCCATTACTAGTAAAGATAAATAAATAAAAATATCCCATAGTTTGTAGATGCTATAACTTTTGCGCAGACCAATCAGTATAGGCTTATTGGGATTTTTTTTTTTTACCAAAAATAGGTAGCAGAATACATATTGGCCTAAATTGATGAAGAAATTTGATTTTTTTTTTTTTAAAAATTGGATATGTTTTATAGCAGAAAGTAAAAAAAATTGTTTTAATATTGCAGAGGTGATGAAATACCAAGAGAAAGCTCTATTTGTGGGGGAAAAAAGGACATGCATTTTATTTGGGTACAGCGTCGCATGACCGTGCAATTGGCAGTTAAAGTAACGCAGTGTCCTATCGCAACAAATGGCCTTGTCTGTTAGGGGTGGGGGTAAATATTCAGGAGGTCAAGTGGTTAAATGAACCTATTGGCAATTTTTAGTTTTTTTTTTGTTTTGAGTAGAATTTAAACTCCTGTAGCGGTCCCAGTTTTATAGCATTTAAGGGCTCCCTTGGAGAGATTTCTTCACGTCTGTCTGGTAAAAAAAAGTTTGTCCCCAGGACAGGAAGTAAGGTGAATTCCTTCTAACATAAACATAGACAAAAGTAAAATATTTTTTTAATAAGCTAAAGCTCTTGTGAAGTCAAATTTTTTATAAAAAAAAAAAAGAAGATGTTATACTTACCTGATCCTGAGCAGCCCCAGACCTCCTCCCCCCACCAACACTGTCATCTCTGCCTCCTCTCCATGTCCCACTATACGAAACCATTTCCTATGGTGACACACGTTTTGGTGCGCCCCCGAGCCCCACCTTACCACATGCCACTGCATTCTGGTGCTAATGCATTCTGGTCCGTAGAGGTGAAGGAAGTGTCGTTTTGTAACACTTCAATAAAGTAAAACATTTAAAAAAAATTAAGCACAGTTATGTGTTGTAACAGCGCAACACACGACCCCTCTCTGCCACTACACAACATACAGCAGCATGTACAAGTGTTGGCATGTAGGCTGGTGTAAATGAGCCTTTCCTGTCTGGTAAAAAGGCTATCCCCAGAGAAGAAGGCGAGGAGAAATCTCTCTAACAGAGCTCCAGATAGCCGTAAAACCTAACAGGGGTTCTAACCTTTCCACATTCTATTGAAAACTAAAATTAATACGTTTTGGGTATAGATACATTGCAAATACTGATCTTAATGAGTTAACTCTGATCTTCGTGTACAAGTCTATGTCAGAAACCATGAAATCAGACCGAGACAGAAGTACAGTTAAATCACACTTGCTTAATAATAAAAGTAAAAAGAACAAACTTAGTCAAAATATAGCCAAAGTTCACTAACCGGAACGGATAGTCAGCCAAGCCAGAAGTCAGGGATCAAAGTAGTGCAACAGCAAGCAGGATCCGGAGCCAGAACGGATGTCAGCAAAGCCAGTCTTTAAACAGGAACGCAGGTGATGTTTCTTGTGATGTTGACCAAGGGGAAGGCAGCGCTCCTCTGGACTGGACGGCTTAAGTAGGCAGGACTGACGAGCAGGATCATCAACAGCTGAGTAACTGTGGAGAGAGATGGGAGCTGGCAATTAGCCGACATCTGAGCGGCCAGCTCAGAGAAGGAAGGGCTGAGCCCAGCCTTGACAGTCTAGCTTTGTTTATTAGGCATATTACTTACAAATGAATTGCATATTATTAATTCCATATTATTTGAAACATTTCAGCAATATCTACTTTTTTTTCTGCCTGTTCTGCATAATGATTTCTGGGTGTCAGGGTGAAAATTGCCAAACGACTCACAAAATATCACAATGTGTATTCTTGCCTTTCATTTAAGAGGGCTAGAGCTGTACCCATTTTGTGCACAAGAGCAGCTGAGAACGCTTTTGTCTGTTTAACAGAAGGATATAATTTCTCTGCCATCCCAATTCCATTTTGTGTAATGGCTAGTGTGTTAAAGCCCAACTCTGGAAAATGTCAAATTGTTCCTTGAGTGGGGCAGCGCTTGCCCTTTAGGGGATAAAGTGAAGCTACAGTTGTTTGAAAAAAAAAAAAAAAAAGAAAAGTCAACAGCCACAAATACTGTAGCTGCTGACTTTTAATGAACATTTACCAATCCTCACCCGGGCTTGTTCTACAGTGGTCTTCGGGCCCCCCGGTGCCACCATCTTGAGTGTAGGAAGTCGGCTTTGACTTCCTGTGGCTCCACAGCCGGCTTCCCACTGCTCATGTGCAACCCAAACCCTCATGAGACCTGTGATATGTCCCATGAGATTGCAGGCAGGGAAGGAGCCTAGGCAAATCAAGCAGAAGTGGGAGCAGGTACCTTAGGTATCTAATTTACCTTAGTAAATTAGATACCTGCTCCCAGGAAAAAAAAAGCTGCCAAAAGTGATGGTGGAGGGGTGGCGGGTTGAAATATGGAACTTACCTTTTTAGGTTAAGTTCAGTTTTTGAATTGCTTGTTTTGTCTAGGGGAGGGGAGAAACACTGTTACAATCTCCGTCAGTGAACTGTCCCTCAGTGTCAACACATCCAATGCAAGACTATGGACCCTACCTTGGTCTTGATGACCTCAGGATCCTAAACCGCTAGAGGGTGGGGGAGAAATGACTCCAGGGACCAGTATGGCAGTGGGAGGAGCGGAGGACCAGCTATATAAATACATTTTTTGTACCCCTAGACTTTAGCAAATAATTAATCCCTGCAGTGCAGGCACAGCCCCACTGCAAGAGATAATTTTTAGTTGCCTGGAGTTGATCTTTACACAGAATATCAGCTAAAAATAGCCTTGTTTTCTGCTACAATATCTCTTCTAAATTTTGTACCTGAAACATAAAGAAGATAGCAGTAAATAGTATTTATATTTTACAGTAGATGGGCTACAGAAGTGGTTCTCAACCCTGTCCTCAAGTACCCCCAACAGGCCATGTTTTGGGAATTTATCTTAGATAAAATAGCGGTCCAAAATACCAAGCCATTGACTCAAATTGAAAGCACTGATGCAAGATAAAGGAAAACCTGCAAACATGGCCTGTTGGGGGTAGTTCAGGACATGGTTGAGAACCACTGGTCTTCAGCACTCCTTTAACAAGAACTTTTATGTCCATTGTTAAACTTAAACTGTTTTAAACCTCTTGCTTTTCCCACCACTTTTAGAACAGCCCTACTTAAATACTTGCCTACTTACTTACTCACCTAAAGATTCACAAAGAAGAAAAATAGTGGTGCGGCAAGCAGGAGGCTCTATAGATATAGGACCTTTTTATGTTTTGTTTTTTTTTCCCCATTACCAGATTTTCCAGAACTTTTACTTCCCCAGAACTTTTATTTTACATATTACTATTCTGTAATATCTGCAGAAGGAAGATACTGCAATGCATTTTGCAAGGTCTTTCTTCGAGAAGTTACAATTGAGTGTTTAGCGTTAGTTATTTTATTATGTAAAAAGATACATATCACATTCTTTGTAGTGCGCTCATGCAGTGTGGCTGGGAGGGATCCATGTCAAACTGCTGCGCCCCTTGAGATGATTTATTTGTAGAACAAGTCAATCGTCTAACCTTTATTCCGTTGAGTGAGTTTGATGCTTTGTATCTCTTCATCATAGTAATGATTTTTTCCCGTCTGCTGTTTGCTGACTTATAGTTGCCTGGGGATTTGTGTGTCTCTAGAACTATATCAAGCAAACATATATAAAAAGCTATTGTCCTTTCTCAATGCAGTGACTTGTGTTAGGAGTGCTGAATAGAGGAACCTTATATTTGTCAAAGGTATTATGCTTTGCTCAGCAAGTTGAGCAATACAAATGACAATCTAATTCTGCACTCTGATGTAGTTATGGCATATAGAAATTTATCATGCCAATTTTAAGCTAAGTTTACACTCTCGGCAAACCTTGAGGCCCCTCTAAAAAGTGATCGCTGGTGGATTGCTCTTCATGGGCATTTGACAGGCAGTGGGCAGGTGATGTCTCACCTCCTCACTGCCTGTATTAAAGCCCACACCACCATGCCAAAACTGCATGCACTGAACCCAGTTGCAGCGCGTCCCATTCACTACTGCTCCTCAAACGCGACAGGGGGGTATCATTTTTGCTGCGCCCACATCATTATTATTATTATACAGGTTTTATATAGCGCCAACAGTTTGTGCAGCGCTTAACTAAATAAAGGCAGACATTACAGTTGCATTGCAATTTGGTACAAGAGGAATCAGAGGGCCCTGCTCATTAGAGCTTAAAATCTAAAAAGGAAAGGTCAATTGATAAAAAAGGTAATAGCTGTGGGGGATGAGCTGATGGAGGAAGTAAAACAGTGTTAGTTAGAAAAAGGATAGGCTTCTTTAAAGAGAAGGGTTTTCAGGGATCGTCTAAAGATGGATAGATTAGGGGACAGTCAGACAGATTGGGGTGGGGAGTTCCAAAGGATGGGAGAAGCTCTGGAGAAATCCTGGAGGTGAGCATGGGAGAAGGTCATAAGGGAGCTATAGAGCAGGAGGTCTTGGGAGGACCAAAGAGAGCTGCTTGGTTGGTATTTTGGGACTAGGTTAGTGATGTAGCTGGGGGCATCATGTGTAAAACCCTGTGAGGCTGCCTTTGCCCCGGGGGGGAAAGGTTAAAACTGTGTCAGGTGTTTATTGCTGTCTGTCTCCATCCTTGTCTCTCTTTTTTCTGATGGAACTTTTGACAGAACAAATCTTTCAATGTGGATACTTTTCTGGTGTTGTGTCTATAGGACAGAAAGTGAACGAAAATTTCTCCAATGGTACACAGATGGCAAAATAAACCTGTTTTAGCCATTTCCTACTTTATCCAAAATAAAAAGATGGCTTTAGCTATACTAAAGTTTATACATAAGGAGTAAATGACCCAAGCAACATTACTTACTTAATTGTTATAAATACCTCGTTATTGGAATTTTTAAGGCAATTAAAACAGAATGAATTATTCTTAAAAGAAGTGTCTTTAATTATTTAAAAGAAATTTAATAAGATATTGTAAATATTAAAAACAGTAAACCATCTTTACAGAATATTTCATCGCATTATATATAGTAATATTCATGGTATGAGAATATCAGAACATTGAAGTGGTATTTCCCAGCTACTTGCTGTTCCGCCAAGGAAGATTTCAAGTAATCCCACAGCCAGCAGCAAAAGGAACATATCACTTTGACTTTAAAGTATAACTAGAGTCAAAAAAATTTTTGGAAAGTTTGACCAGATTGTAAATGGATGAGAACACCTATAAGGTTTTTATTCCCATCTGTGCGTCCGTTAGGGAGATGCACCCATTTTTCCTATTTACCATTATCAATGAAAGTGAACGTAAAAGAAAATCCCAAACAGTGGGCAGTCTCCAGAAAAGTAATAGAGAGGAAGTCTTCCATGGGGACACTAGTTCTGATAACCTGGAGGGCCCCAGGGGATTTTCTTTGCAGGGATTTTCTCTCACTTCCTGTTTTGGCTACGGGACAGGAAGTGAAGGTAAATCTCACCAATGGGACACAGATTGCAACAAATAAACCTTACGGGGGGTTATAGCCCTCCCTTACTTCAAAATGAAAAAAAAGTTTTGCCTAGAGTTCTACTTTTTTAAGTTTTAAGTCTTTAAGACTTTTTTGTACGTTTTTTTTTTTTTTTGGCTGAATTTAGGCTTTAAGAAATGGTGCATTCATACGAAGTATACCTGCAGTTGTAATGGAAACTTGTAATTGAGAGGAATATGGAGGAATCTTTTGCATTTGAAAATACTTTTGGTTTCAGGACTTTCAGAGATATTTCACCTGGAATCAGCATGCGAATCATGAAAACCAGAGCTTCTTATCTAGTTCCAGCTCAGTGACTTAGAAAGTACAAAAGTAATTTGCAATTGAGGCTCTGCATGACAACCAGGGAACTAGTATTTTCAGAAAGGGGCTCAGCAATGGCAGCCTCCATACTTTGTCAGAGTTTGCCTTAAACAGTACAGGCATTACTGTAAAATCATTTTTTCCTGATTCCTCAAGGTGGCACTGTTGGTAGTTGAAAATGTTATGTACTGAATATAGTGGATTTTAAGGAGTCTGACCTTTTTTATAATATAGACATCTAATGATCTGTATAAACACAAATCTGTAGGTTAGCATTTTACTTGAATAAAAAATAGTTAGCTGCTTTTATTGTCCATTTAACTGAATCTATGTACAACATGTATATTTTAAGAGCTTAAACTGTTTAAACTTTATCTACATTGACAGTATGGTTTGTTGATGTTTGGCATAGTTAGCAGAAAATTTATAGGCATGCTTTGATGCTGAGCTAGTAAAAGTCAGCACTACAAACCGTGCGCACAGCCACATTACTGTCTGACAAAATCAGTAAACTATATATGGCCTGGCAGAAATGTTTGTTAACGTGGAATATCCTGTACTTCTTTTCATTTAATGTAGCCCAATGCATAATAATATTGCAAATGTCCACAATATCCTAAATGGATTCGAGTTCAACAGGGTAGAAAAACGTTTTTTTCTTTTTTTTCTTTATTACTGTTGCTATTTGGGAAAAGCACAGACAATTTCAAGAAATGTTTTTTCTTTTTAGGGAGAAATCTTTAAAAATAGGAACTACATAACTCCCAACTGTTCCTGATTTCGAGGGACTGTGCCAGATTTGAAGCAAAGTCCCTCTTCATTTGTCCTTCATTTAGGTCTGATCGATATAGTTGTATAGAAAATGCACTACTTAACTACAGAAAAGTGTTTTACAGTGCTAAACTTCCATCCAATTTCTAAATTGCTGCATTTCTAAATTCCAAAAGTCAATTTAACGGATCAGTAGTGGTAAAAACACTTAACCAATCATTTTTTTTTTTACAATTCTCCTTTAAAGGGCAGGAAATGGAGAACGGACGGCCACACTCCAAAATAATGCCTTTATTTAATGAAGCTTGATCCATACATCAATCAGAGACATAGGTCCAGATGAATCATGATGCGTTTCGCACCGTTAATGGCGCTTAATCATAGCTGTGACAGAACCAGGCCTGGTTGGACGTGTTGGGTACCAATCTTTCCCAGAGAATATCAGTGGGCGCGTCTGGCCCCGCTGTGTAGTCTGGGGAGGGGTACTTAAGGTGCTGAGGTCTCGTGTTCAGGGTTCGGCCGCAGCCTTGCTTCCTGGTTCTGCGAGGGGTCCCGGGCCTAAGAGCATTTGCCGTCCCGCAAACATGGTCAGTCAGACCAGCCCCATAGACCCGCCTGGTCTGGGGTGGGGATCCGTCTGTTCCAGAGTCTCCGAGCCGGTTAGCCCGAGGCACAGTAACTGAGGGAGGATTCAAGGCGTCCCGTTGTGCTCTCAGTATTGGAGGGACACGGCAACTCGTACAAGTGACCAGGGGAGGACTCTTCGGAGGAGGGCCAACAAGCCGGCATCTCAGTAAGAGCCTGGAAGCTGAGTTGTATGGACACTAAAGAATCCACACTTCCACAGTACTGCCAAGGAGACAGAGAAAGTTCCTGGTACTGTGAGAAAGGTTCCTACTATCTTCAGTTACAAGTTTATTCTGTGTCAGAGACTTTTGCAAGTTTCCGGATCACATTGTTGGCTGTTAGACCTCTGGCTAGAGGTCTGTCCGGCATTGAAGCGCCCAGCTGCGAGTGACTACTCTCTGGGTTGATTAGAGACATTCAGTGGATGTCAGCAGTTCAAGGTGCCTGAGTTTCTTCACCCGTGCCCTCTATTCCTATCTGAGACTGTGTTATGTTGGATGTTACCACTGCAGAATAAAAAACCTTAAAAAGGACTTTTATGTGTCGGCATCCAAAGTTGTTGGGTACTAACCCTGGGAACCTCTGGACATTCATCGACAAGCCACGAGAAGGTAACTGGTAAGCCCAAAAGTCAAGGCCATCAAAAGTCATAACCTGGCCGCCCCTCAAGGGGTTATGGCCGCTACAAATGCTTTTTGTATCTTGTATCTTTTTCTTTTTATCTTTAAATACACTCGTCTGACTAGTATATCTATTGTGTAGCAAGGTCCCAGGCCTCCTTTGATCTAATGAGAACCTCCAGGGCCAGGGATAGCTGACATCCTTCTGTATGTAGTGCGTTGTGAGGCATGGTGGGTGTATAGTTGTTCAAGTTATTGTGCGCCAGACACTTCTTGGATGCAAAAGAAAGTTAATTTCTCTTAACAAACCTTTTTTGGGGGAGAGAGCGTTAGGGCCAGGACACCCTTAGGTAGTTGCAAAATTAATTGGCAGACTCCAAGACTTCAATATGAGGACAGCCATGCAGGAAGGCATCCAGCAAGATGCCACATCTGCATGTGTAGGAATGCTGTCTCCTATGGCAACAGTCTTTAACAGTTCCAAACACAAGGCTTAACAGTTCCTTCACTTTTACTACAATCACTCCTTGTAGTTCTTCAATACACTGAGCTCCCGGTCTCTCACTAGACCCACTGATTCACTAACACTGAATGCCTAATCTTCCAATCTTCATGTGGTATCTTTCTCAAGCGTCACCCCCGCCTCTCTGCTGGGTCCCTAGCTTGGCACACAAGGCTGTGCTCTGCAAGTGTCACCACCCTTCTTCACCGTCCCGGGTTGGTGAGAATACTGCTCTGGTACTTGCTTCAGTTACTCACTGGGGTCCCTGGTAAAAAGGCAGATAGTCCCTTACTGGCGACATCTTCCCCTCTACCTCCAACCACGACAGGTTCTCTGGCTGGCAGAAGCGTCACTTTCGGTTGGACTGCAACCCGCAGTCCCAACCCTGCTCTCTTGATTCTGGATAGGCCCTCAGACAGCCTAGCAGCCAGATGTGCCCGAGATAGGCCCCATCTCTGGCCTAGCAACCTGGGCAATACAACACACATCCACCCAGACAGCCGTCCAGGTGGCACAGAACATAGATCACCTGACCTCACCCGAATATACAGGCTCTCCCAGAAAGCCAAGGGATTCAAGAAAACCCCTGCCCAATGGGTGAGATACCCCATATGCCCATAACCTGACCTTGGATTGCCCTTCTCGTATCTAGTACCACCAAGTACCTGGCCACCTAGTGGTAGAAGAGAAAAGTGCAACAAGGCCTAAATCAATAGATCTCTAGCAATCAACCAGGATAACTACTCCTGACAAGTAAATTTGTGAGGAGCAACCCTGCCTAAACTCCAGGGTGCAACAATTGTAAAAAAAATGTCTTGACGGGTTTGTAATTGTATACGGGGCAGCCAAATATGCTTATTAAAGCCAAATCCTGTGCTCCATGCACCACCCCCCCCCCCCAACCAACATCTTATTGCTTGTTACCCACCTTTGCCGAATTGCCCTCTTCAGTAACAATCTTAACAAAGCAGAGTGCACCAGGTAGAGAGGAGCTGTATGAATAAGATCCCAGATGGCAATACTAGTAGAAAGCTTATGATATGTAGGGTAAGGGACCCTTTCCGTGCATAATCTGTGGTTGCAAATGTGGCATCACAAATCAGATCACATGATTAGGCACACAGGACACATTGAGATGCCCCCTCCCCAGTACTCTGTGCTGACCATTAGAAGCTCTCTGATGACTATTCTTGTTACAACACCCCTGCTTTATTCTGAATGATACTTAGGTGATAATAAAGGACATAGGGCCATGAACTCCTGCACCCGCGACTGCTGTAAATCCTGTTCCTACATCTCTGACCTTATATAAAAGAAATAAAAAGAAGTGAAGAATGCAGTCTGGAATCCAGTGATTGCCTGTCTCATTAGGCATTTTCCATATCTGTAGCTTGTACTATAAGACAGCAAACTGTCATATTGTCAGACCTATGGCTGAGAACACTGTGTCACCCAATTAGCTTTGACATGGACTTGATGTGATATGAAACACTGAGCAGATGTTTGCTTTTATTACCAACTGCTTGATATTTTTACCAATAAGTTTTGTTTTCATGTTCCATTGCCTGAACGGGACGCATATTAAAAGAAAAGTTACTTTTATCTTTTATGCTGCTTTGGGAAAAAAATATATATAATTAATGTGCTATGTCTCAGGCAAGCTATTAAATGCTTTTCAAATGGCTCAGTAGATATTTAGTATTACAGAATTTGAATACGATTTACTCTCTCAATCCCACCCCCAAAATAAAACCTCTTTTTTTTTGATAGCCGGTTGAGCCCTTGATTAATACCTGAAGCATTTTTAAAGCTGGACTAGGTTGGTCTAACTATATTAATTAATAAACATGCCAGGATTCTTGTTCTACTTTATTCAATTAGCTGCATAATGGCATAAACTTGTTCTATCAATAATAATGGTACATACCAAACCTGATGAGACAGCGCCAGATATAGATAATCAGTGTATGCAGGAAACACTTTGCTTATTTTTCTCAGTCTGGTATCCTTGGATTGCTACCAAATTTCCTTGCTGAGTTTATGCTGACCTGTCACTTTGAATGTCACACCTTACACCCTCTATTAAGTAAACTAAGACCTTTCCACATAATTAGCGCTCTGTAAATTGACCCAAGTCTATTAATCTTGAACAAATGGGGTTGGGTTGATAGGATGGATTGTTTTCTTTCTGATCACTTGTACACACTTCCTTTTTTTTCTAAGCCTACACACCATTGTTTTTCTGTTCCACAAAATCTCTGGAAAGCAAACAAAGCAAATAAACTGGTTAATTCTTAATAGAAAATGTATGTTATACATTATACACTGAGATGTCTTCAGCACTAAACAGTACTAAATGTATATGCCTATAACAGTGATGGCAAACCTTTTTGAGCCCGAGTGCCCAAACCGCGACGCAAAACCAACTTATTTCTTTCAAAGTGCCAACACAGAATTAAACAACTTTCCATGGCCTCATCGTCCAGCTCTCCCCAGGCAGTATTGTAGGAATCCCCGCCATCCAGCCGTTCCTTGATATACCTGCCGCCGGGAGATCAGCTAGCAGCCACTGAACCTCTCCCCATGGCCATGGATGATCTGCTCCGACTCCGAGCACCGCCCCCCCCCCCCCCCCCCTCCGCTGTTTCACAGGCTGCACCAGACTGAACCAAAGTCGTCCTGGAATAGGTGCCTGCAGAAAGGAATGCCCGACTGCCTTACCGTAGGTGTAGGGGTCCGGGGGAGGCAATGAGCTGCACAATCGGGACAGTGGAGAAAATAATTTTACACCCCCCTAAACATCGCACATGGGACAAGATGACTGGCTGCCCACACCCCTGCTGACGTCACTGGCACTGATGCAAGGAAGGGAGCCGGCTCCCCCGTGCCTGCACCGTCAGTGCAAGTGACTGCCTGGCTGGGCGATTCCCCTGGTGTGCCCACAGAGAGGGCTTGGCGTGCCAACTGTGGCATGCGTGCCATAGGTTCGCCATCACTGGCCTATAACATATCTTATGATAATTGTTGATTGTTTCTTTTATACCTTACTACTTTTGGTCTCATGTGTTATTTTTAGCTGTAATGAAAGAGTAAAAAAAGGATTATTCATGTTTACAGTGATGCTTTTAAAGAACTTGTAAGAGGGATTAGCGCTCTTTTGGGTCAGTGCCACCCATTTGGCAAGTACAACTGGTCCCTTGCCTACACATGTGGAGGAAGGAGTTTTTTGAGGGCTCTGTGGGCACAAGTAAAAACAAAAATGTAGGGTTTGGAGTTGCATCAGAGATACGCATGTGGTAGGGGTTGAGGCCCTGGGAGCATTGCAACAGCCATGGTGTGGAAGTGACAAGCAGCACCAACTATTAATATCCCTTCCTGGGATACAACCTTTGTACAGTGAGTTACCATCTTAAAGTGGAGGGCCACCCTGAAAAACAAAACTTGATAAAAAGGTTAATACAAATTTAAAATGAAAAAAAAAAAATATTTTTTTTTTCTTACCAGAAATGGCTGTTGCTAGGCAGATCGTCCTAATCTGCCTCTTCCTGTTCCTCAGAGCTGTTCTCCTAGCGCCGCCTTCTAGTGAATGGGGCGCGGTGTGTTATGGGAACTGTGTCCCACAACACATCGCGTTCCCCATTCACAAAGCACCGAGTGCGCTCACGAATGCGCAGTAGGAAACGGGCAGCGCTGGGACCGGAGCGCCGAGGGACATCTCGGCCTCCACGACCGACATCGCGGGTGCCCTGGGAGGGTAAGTGTACTTATTAAAAGTCAGCAGCTACTTTTTTTTTTTAGCTGCTGACTTTAAAAAAAAAAAATATTGTAGCTGAAAAGGATAAGTTCACCTTTAAAAAACAAAAATAAATGCACAACTTTTTGAAGGTAAAAAAATGTGCAATTGTAATTTTTTATATAAAGAGCCTGTAAAGCATGGGGTCTTGCAGACTATCTGTGTAAGCTGTCTACTTGTACCTCGTACGAGCAAGCAGTTGTACATTGACAAGAAGCATCAATGAACTACCTAGAGTGCTCAACAGCGCCCTGGTAGTTAATTGAGAACTACAAGCCAATAGCCACAAAAGATGTCGGTACTTGTAATTCTCCAATTTACAGAACTCTGTGAATGAATGTTGCATCCAGGTGGGTGGAGCCCTGAATAACCACTTTCTTTTTTACAATTGTGACAGCGAATTCAGGAGAAGACCCCCGGCTCGCTGTCACTACAGGTGGTGGATCAGGGAGACGCTGCAGCAATGGGAACATCTTACATGTTCCACCCAAAAAACAGGTGGAACATGTAACATGTTCCCAAAGGTAAACTTATCCTTTAAGTTTGAATTGTCAACCTATGAGGAAAGACTATCTTACCACCTGGCTGGAATGTACCAAAACTCTATGGGGTAAATTTATTAAAGGCAAATAGACTGTGCACTGTGTAAAGTGTAGTTGCACTCTGCATGAGCAGTTGCTCCAGAGCTTAGTAAATGAGCACAAGCTTTGCTGACTTCCATCATCCAATCACAAGCAATCAAAAATGCATTTTTTGTGATTGGGTATTCTTTGCTAAATGAAGCTTTACCTCATTTACTAAGCTCTGGAGCAACTGCACTTTACAAAGTGGAAAGTCTATGTGCCTTTAGTAAATCAACCCCACATATTGATTGTTTGTTGTACTTAGTGTTGCTATTGGTTTGTATAAAAATGATGGTGTTAAAATCTATTCAGTAAAGAAAGAGAACACTTGTCTTCATTTGATACTATGTGGAAAGCAGTAGCATGTAAAGTGGGTGTATTGGCTTATAGCAGTGAGTCTTACACAATGCCAACATGAAATGAGAAGACTTTGGAAGAATTTAAATGTTTGCTCAGCCAATACCCGGGTAAAACCACTAATGGCAATTCAAGATAGGGGTTGTGGTGGTCAGTGGTAACAGGTTGGCTGGCCAGCAGTGACCTGAATGCCAGCCTTGATGTCTGGGCATCTGGGTTACACTTGCCACAGATATGGGAAGTGACTGCATGGGAACGCCACCTGTAACTATGTTATCAAAAAGGCTTCTATAGTGAAAGGAATTCAGTACTTCTATCAAGGCCTGAAAGTGAAACCTGTTCAGTGACTGTGCCGAGGAGCTGGTCAGACTTCATGGGGCCTTTGTCTGCTGTCACTGAAATGCTGTTAAGACGTGGGGCCCCCTTTAGGGTCAGGAAATGGTTTAAAAACTCATACGCTAGGGTTCCCTCTAAAATACATGTGAAGTTTAACACCAATCCAACACATTTTGTTTTTTTTACGTCTAGACAAAAAGGGGAAAACGTAGGTGCTCTGAGTTTTTTTTAGTGTTAGTGACACTGTGGGTTCTGGCTTTCCTCCATCTCATTAAAAAAAGTGACCACTGTGTTTCTGTTTTTTTTTTCTCACTTCCTATCATGACAACATAACATTGTTATGCTGAGTCCCTTACATCAATATGTTTAAGTCACTGGCCTGCAACAAACATGTAGGTTAAGTGACTTCTGACACTTAACCAGTTTTCCTGATTTGCATGCATGTTTCAGGTCAGCAATCAAAGTATTGATGCTAGAGGTCAGCCTGCCAGTCAGCATTTTCAGAAGAACAGCAATGGCAGCCTGTATTTCACTCATGAGAGGTTTTTCCTTTAGGCCAAGATTGGGATGATGTATCATTTAACCACTTCCCTACCGATGTATAGTCATATGACACCCGCAGAAACCCTTTGTCCCTCCGGGCAGGCGTCATATGACCTCCTGGGATTTCCTGCATTGTGGAGAGCGCACGCGCCGCCGGCAGCATGCACGCATGCCACGGCATTACTTGGGACCCGATGTGCGTGCCAGGTGGCCGCGATGTCCGCCGGGCACCCACGATTGCTTGTCACAATCATGTAAACACACAGAACCATGTCCTGTCAGGTAAGAGGAGACCGATTTGTGTGTTCCCATTACAGAGGAACACCGATCGGTCTCCTCCTCTTGTGAGTCCCCTCCCCCTACACTTAGAATCACTCCCTAGGACACACAGTTAACCCTTTGATCACCCCCTAGTGTCAACCCCTTCCCTGACAGTCACATGTATACAGTAATCAATGCATTTTATAGCACTGATCGCTGTATAAATGTCACTGGTCCCAAAATAGTGTCAAAAGTGTCCGATATGTCTGCCGAAATATCGCAGTCATGATAAAAATCGCAGATTGCCGCCATTACTAGTAAAAAAAAAAAAAAATGACATTCTATCCCCTATTTTTCAGACGCTATAACTTTTATGCAATCCAATCAATATACATTTATTGCGATTTTTTTTTTTTTTTTACCAAAAATATGTAGAAGAATACATATTAACCTAAACTGAGGAAAAAAATTTTATTTTTTTTTTAAAAAAAATTGGGATATTTATTATAACAAAAAGTAATAAATATTGTGTTTTTTTTTCAAAATTGTTGCTCTTTTTTTGTTTATAGTGCAAAAAATAAAATCCGCAAAGGGGATCAAATACCACCAAAAAAAAGCTCTATTTGTGTGGGAAAAAAAAATTCAAAATTATTTTGGGTACAGTGTCGCATGACCGCACAATTCTCATTCAAAGTGTGACAGCGCTGAAAGCTGAAAATTGGCCAACAGCAGCCTCCATATTTTTCTCAACACAGGTTTCCAATAAATTGTTCTGAAATGTTAGCATTTATGTTCATAAGTTTAAATCGACCATTCCTTTTTAAATCTAGAATAGATAAAAAAAAAATCTACCAATCTCTAAAATGTTCAGAATGTTTAAATATGTAGTAAAATATTAATTGTGACCTTGATTGAGATTAAATACACCTATAACATCCGCTATATGAAAACTGCAAATCAGCAGAGAAACTTTATTGTTTCAATTTAATATTAAATATGCTAATACTTCAAATGGATATCTACAATTTCACTGCCTGTCTGTACAATTACTCACATTGAGCTCAACTGTCCCAACATTTTATTATAGTGCCTGCAATTTTCTTGAATAAGTGAGAGAAATTTTGTCCTTTACAATGGATCATTGCCTATTTAAGCAGAAAATGCCTCTTCTTCGACAGTGAAGAATGAATATGTTATGTTAAAACAATTACAGAAAATAGCTATACCTTTTTATACTCAAAGGAGACTTCCAGTAAAGAAAAAAACGTAACTAATAAAAGTTACATGTGTTGGGAATGCGTTTTTCTAAGCTATGAACTGTAAAAGTACCTGTCCTGAAGGTTAAAACTCAGCGTCCAGCGTGTGTATATGAGAAGGAGAGACCATTTTTTTTCTCTGCTAATGTGCCGGTATTTTTGTAAAGCTTTTATTTTTCCTACAGAGTGTCTCTCTCTAGGAGAAATACATTTATGTGTACAAATATATTATGTGTTTTGTGCGTATTTTCACCAGCTTTCTTGAGTAATGTGTGCTTGGTTTAAATCATACTTCCAGAGATTTGGTACCTGATAATATCTTTCCCAGTTTGGCCACTAGATATTGCTATAGCTAGCCCTGAGAGTAGTCTTGGGGATTCCTTGGAGTGAGTAGGCAGTATAGTATACTAAAAAACTACTAGAGGTCCTCAAGGTAGTTGGGGTATGACCACAGATAGTGAGGTAGTGCCAGCCCTGCCCATGTCAGTGTGGGGCATTTTGGGAAATTGGGCCCTATTATAATTAGTCTGGCGGATATCCATCTGGGCTCATCATAGGAAGTGTCTGGAGAACTAAGCTACAGTGTCCTGAAGCTTCACCTTAGGGGGAAGCGGGAGAGGAAAGATGTAGGACGTTTTGACTATTTGCATCCTCTTTTTCATGGGATGCAGGACTCCTGCAAAACCCTTTAAAAGGCGTGGGCTCCTTGATTCAGCTCTCCTATTGTTATTGCTCTTGTTATTGTTTGCAACCCCAAGGAAGTGCTGTTAAAGTAAAGCTTGGTACACATTGTGCTTTTTTTTTTTCGTTCCACCCAGCGGGCTGAAAAAAAAAATTAAGAGATTAGGAGAAGCAGCTGTACTAACAGTCCGATGTTAGTACAACAATATCCCCCGCTGAGCTATTGTGTTCTGACAGGGGGACTGCCCCACCGCCAGAGCACACCGGTCAGCGTTCTCAGCCATTGGCTGAGAGTGCTGTTTAAGTGCCAATCGCCAGACCTTTTTCGGTCATGCCCCTTCGACAGAAGCTGGCTGGATGGCTGGCTTCTGTTCAACTGGCTTCTGCACACACAGCTAAATGCCGTCCGGTTTCTATTAAACCGCAGATGCCGCCCAATATTCGGCCCGTGTGTACTGACCTTTAGGATGACTAGAGTATGTAAATATGTAAACGAACTGGTTCAGTAAACAGTTTAAAGGCTTTCATTGTTAGGACAATTCTTTGTCCTATCCTCACAATGGGGACGGCCTCTGGAAACAAATGGTACTGCTGCTGGGGTCCATTGCTGCAGGGCCATAGAAAGATATGGGATGGACTATTGGTGGGTGCTGGTTAGGTCCCACTGGGAGTCTTCCAGGGTCTGCTCAGGTATTGACTGATTCCGTGGGGTACCCAAATGAGAATACCATGTCCATAGAGCCCTGGTAGGTCTTGGGAACCATGTGATATCCAGGCAGGAATAGAGTTAAAAAATGCACATGCTCTCCCACCACTTGATTGATTGTACACATTGTGGTCATGCAGCCTAGCACATGGCTTCTGTTACACAACAGAACTTCCTGTTAAAGGCTTACAACATTCTCTCCTTGTTTCCCAATTGTACTCCTGTGTTGTCACCTTGTCACACAAGCTTCTAGGAGACTAAATGTGTCCTTTTTAACACATTTGACACATTACACAGACATGGCCCACTGTTGTCACCATCCAGAAGCTCCCCCTAAAATTGTCTGAAGGCTGAAGGACGTCAGTAGCAATGAGATGCAATAAATTCTGAAATAAAGGTGAAAAAAAGCAATTGTTTACTATACACAAATGTCATTCATTAAAGTGGTTGTAAACCCCATTCATGATATTTGACCTAAGTACATAAATCTGTAGTGTTTACTTACAGTATCTCTCCCTTTCCTTCAATCAGCTCTCACACAGTACAAATTTAAACAGTAACCAAAGTAATGGAACGATTATAATAACAATAATTATAAAAAATTAAGGATCACAGTGCTAGATACATCAAAATATGCATAAATTAATCCAATATAAGTGGATAATTTAAATCGGTGCAAACAATTGATAGTACATGCAAAAAAATGTATAAATAATAAAAGTGAACTAGTGCTGAAAAAAAGAAGATGCAATATCCCACAGAGTGCAACCCAACTAGTGCTTAGAAAGCCCAGACGAGTGTTCCATTTCTTATTAGTGCTTAAAGATTACTCAACAGATCAACTCCAAGTGCTCCCCCCTCCAGGAATAATCTCACCTGAGGGAGTGTGATCTCTACAATTAAGGGAGATACACTTGGCACATTTAGGAGAGTGTTAACAGTTCCAGCAGCATAGTCAGCCTACCTTTTGGTTATCATTTAGTAGCTCGCAGGATTTTCGCAATATATATAGCTCTGACAGTGTATGCCCAGACTCCCCGACCACTGCTGAAAGAGGAAGAAAGATTTCTAACACGATCTGCACTTTCCAAAGAGTGTAGAAAGGGAAAGACAGCAGATATACAAGTAAAACTTATGTAGGGAGATTTGTTTAATCTCTGAGTATTATCGGAGGCTGTTCCTTTTGTTTACATCAGATGGGTTTTGTATTCCCATACAAGTTTAAGGGAAGAAGTTCATAAACTGCAGGTCAAGTGTACCTGTCATTTAGTTCTAAATGTTCTTAGAAGCCTCTCAAACCGTTGTCAAACTGATGCCATCTACATAAGCCCAAAGCCCGTCAATAAAGGCCCTTATGGTCACCTGTCTCTAATCTGACGAGATATCAGCTCAATGGCCTTCTCAGTGCCAAACAGCTGCCTCTCAGAAAATTCACCATGAAGCTCACATTTATGCACTGCATTCCCCATTCAATCCAAAGGAGAGTGTGCACTGAGGCCCGGCCTCATTGAAAACACACTATAATTGGGATAGGTGAGTATTAAGCCTTATACACACGATCGGATTTTCCACAGACAAAACCTCTGACTTTTGTCCGAAGGCATGTGCCTGGAATTTGTCTTGCATACAAACAGCACGGAATTGCCGGCCAAAAAACACGAACGTAGTGACGTACCACGTGTTCTTTCAGCTCTTTAGCACCACCCTTTGGGCTACTTCTGCTAATTTTGTGTTAGTAGAAGTTTGGTGAGTGTTGATTCGTGCTTTTCATTTTGCGCTTTTTATTTTGCACTCTTTTCAGTTTGTTTCTGAATGGCCGTTCGTCAACTAGACATGTTGCAGAATCGGAGGAGATATCGTGTTATTTATTATTGGCCTTGGAGTTATTGCTTTGACCCAAGTCCAGTCCAGGAACAGAAGGAGTTCTTGGACCAAAAATTGGTTGCTTTATTAATCGTGACCAATTATGTCATATGCCTTTCCTGAGGGAGCTCCAGGAGAATAATCCAGATGATTTTCGGAATTATCTCTGGATGTTGGACCCTTGCTTTCACCAACTCTTGGCATTGTTGACCCCCCTATATTAAGAAGCAGGACACATGCATGAGGCTTTTATTAATTTTTTTGGTTGAATAATAATGATTTGATTTGTTATATTTTCTATATTTTTGGATGCACAGAATGCAATTTGGTTAGGTTCTATTGGCAGATAGTATGTCTAATTGTATTTGTTTTCTTTTTTTAATGCACATTAAAAAAATTGTGGAGAATAATACTTGGCTATGTGTTTAACTTCAAATGACAGTTTGGGAGTTGGCAGTTACATTTAAAAAAAATACAATGTAAATTGACAAGGGACACCAACTTAGTTGTATCTTTGATCGTAAAAACTACGGGATAATGGTGTTGTGGTAAAATAAAATAAAAAAAAAAAATAACAAGCATAATAATATTATTTTTGATATAACTAGAAAAAAAAAAGCCTTTGAAAATTTGTTTGCAATAACTTCATCAGTATCACCAGCAAAGCAGCTTCATTATTATCCCATTAAAAAAGAAGAGAATTGTGCGCTGAATTTCGAGATTTCATAATTTTCCACGTCACGAATGTTAATTCTCCATTACGAACGCTAGTTTACAAGACCGACCGCTTCTGGCTCATCCTTGCTTCCGAGCGTTGCGTGTTTGTACTTTGGACTTTTGTCCGACGGACTTGTGTACACACGATTGGAAATTCCGACAACAGGCATTTGTCCGTGGAAAATTTTAAAACCTGCTATCCAACATTTGTCCGTGGAAAATCCAACAACAATTGTCCGATGGAGCGTACAAACCGTTGGATCTTCCACCAACAGTCTGTCATAAAACAATTCCTGTCTGAAAATCCGATCGTGTGTATTAGCCCCCCGTACACACGGTCGGAAATTCTGACCACAAAATCCGTCTGATTTTTTTCTGACGGATTTTGTCCGAAACTGGTGTTGCATGCACACGGTCGGACAAAGTTGTTGGAAAATCCGATCGTTCCGAACGTGGTAACGTTCGTTGCGTACTACGGAACTACATAGAGGCTAGTATCCAATAGCTTTGGTCTCGTAATTTGATCTGCGCATGCGTGGCACTTTGTCCATCGGAATTCCCTACACATGATCGGAAAAGTCTGATCGGATTTTGTTGTCGGAAAATTTAAGATCCTGCTCTCAAATTTTTTCCATCGGAAAATCCGACCGAAAAAGTCTGCTAGAGCCCGATCGGACTTTTTCCATTGGAATATCCGACCGTGTGTACGGGCATAAGGCTTAACACTGACAGGGGAGGGAGCTTCCAGAATAAATGTAACTGCAAGGAAAGTAGAAGTTAACCTTTTAATCTGCCACAGAGCTTTTATAATTCATAAAGTCACCAGTTATAAGGGCAAGTCCCATTCCCCACACCTTATCAAAAATGAATGCTTATATTTAAACTTTCTTGAACATAGCTGACTTCCTGACGAATAAATGTGTTGGAGGACACTGCAAAAGTCTCCTACATTCCTTTCCTAAAAGATGAAAATAGAGTTCCGCTACTCAGTAAAAATAAGTATAATACAAATTACCTCAAATTCTGGGCTATTTTATAGACATTTTTAGAAAATTGCCTAAATATCCTTGTAGCTCATTTTGATGGAGTAAACTTGATATTGATTGTTTGCGGTCTCCGCGATATATTCTGTTGACAAAAGTACACCATAATCTGTTTATTACAGTATTATTGTCTCTGCTTATCATTCCAGTATCGGTGCAAGCAATGCCAGCATTGGCATGTGTGCCTAGCTGGTGGTGTGTGGAAGAAGCAGTGTGTGTTTCTATTCGGAGCTGGCTGCATAGCAGGAGCTGTAAAGTCTCTTCTGGGAGGAAGACCTTAGATGACTCATTTGTTGGAAGAAGAACCCATGGTGCAGGCTGTGAGTACGGGGCTCCTGTAGTGTAGACATCACAGCCTGCTGACTTACACCAGAGGTGTTCCCAGTCTTTAGCTCCAGACAGCTTATAAACAGTCACTAACTATAAAATCAGTTTTCTATTGGAGGGCAAATAAAGAAAATGTTACTTCTATGTAAAGTTATTTTATCGCTGTTTATTTCGTTTGACATTTGTTAGCTTTCTGCAAAGTTGATTTCAAGCTCTAATTTCATATCTTGGCACTATAAAGACATATTTCCTAAATCTATATGAGGGATTCATTTACAAAGAATTAATATGAATTTTGTCGAGTACTGCATATACTCGAGTATAAGCCAAGTTTTTCAGCACATTTTTTTGTGCTGAAAGTGCCCCCTCGGCTTATACTTGAGTCAAGCACTTTTCTGCAGCAGAGAATGACATTTTCCGAACCGACTTTGGGGCCCCGTATCTCGGGGCCACTTGGTGTTAGGAACCCCAAATTTGGTATGCAAATCCAGTGGAACTAGCACTACAACATAACTAAGTTGGCGTTCCAAGCACCTAGTGGCCCCGAGATACAGGGCCCCAAAGTCGGTTCGGAAAATTTCATTGTCTGCTTCATAAAAGTGCTTGACATTTCCGAACCGACTTTGGGGCCCTGTATCTCGGGGGCCACTTGGTGCTAGGAACCCCATCGGATTTGTTGTAGTGCTAGTTCCACTGGGTTTGCACACCAAATTTGGGGTTCCTAGCACCAAGTGGCCTCGAGATACGGGGCCCCAAATTCGGTCAACTATGTCCATCTGCAGCAATATCATTTCAGGACCCTTTGGGTCCAGAGACCCCATTGGATATGTTGTAGTGCTAGTTCCACTGGGTTTGCACACCAAATTTTGGCTGCAGTTAGGGGGCATCTAGGAACCCTTAACCGAGTTTGAAGTTCGGGGGACCTATGGCTGCAAATGGGCACAGTGAGGCTGCAAATGGGCATTGTTGACCCTCTTTTCCACTTATGCCCCCTACACATGGTCGGAAATTCTGACGGAAAATGTCCAATCGGACCATGTTGTCGGAAAATCCGCCTGTGTGTGGGCTCCATCTGACTTTTTCCGGCGGAATTTCCAACGGAAAAAATTTGAGAGCAGGATCTCAAATTTTCCGACAACAAAATCCGATCAGACTTTTTCCGAATGTGTGTCGAGAATTCCGACAGACAAAGTGCCACGCATGCTCAGATCAAATTATGAGACCAAAGCTATTGGCTACTAGCCTCTACGTAGTTCTGTCGTACGCAACGAACGTCACCACGTTCAGAATGATCAAATTTTCCGACAACTTTGTCCGACCGTGTGTATGCAACACCAGTGTCGGAAAATTTTGTGGTTGGACTTTCCGACCGTGTGTACGGGGTATTACATCAGCTGTGCATTTTTCACCCTAGGCTTATACTCAAGTCAATACGTTTTCCAAGTTTTTGTGGTAAAATTAGGTGCCTCAGCTTAGATTCGGGTCGGCTTATACTCGAGTATATACGGTACATATAGCTTAAGACATTTTTCTGAAATATACTGGGGAAGATTATTAACTGTTCTCAGAATGTGGATTATTGCAGATGAAGTAGGATTTTATCATGTGACATGGCTCACAAGTTGGATAAATTGCAGCCACTTGCTCTTTTCTGAAATGCATTGGTTGTAGGTTTTATTTCAAAGGTATTACGGTTGCATATTTTATAGTATTTTCTGCTTGCTGCCCTTATTTTATTTAAAGAGTCCATGTAGCTAGCTCAGAAATATACAACTAAAGCTACCCAGTAAAAAAATAAGGTTACAGTGTTACTAAACCCAGGACTCTGCATTCACTATATCTGGTCTCCCACAGTACACAGAACATAGAAATGCAATAGGTGTAGTAAACATAAACTGCTAAATACCTTTTCTCATCAGCAGTTAGAGCAGTCTTGTGACTTCTATCAGTGCCTGGCTGAGCACTGGTTAAAGCTTGTAGGAGGAGGTTTAATTCTCCTCTGACTGTCCTATGAGGCTGCAGGACCCCAGACCCTCTGTCTGGACAGTGCTGATTGGCCCTGTGCTGATCACATGCACTATCCCAATAAAAATAAAAATAAAAGTGAAAAAAAAAAACAATACACTCCAAACTGAGCATGTGCAGCTTGCCCCAAGGCTCTGTTCTATCAGATGGTTTGGAGACTGTAGAAGAAGGGGCGGATCAGAGAAGACAGGATCAAACAGCCTTTTTACACAATGCACTGAATTAACCCCTTAGGTTCCACAGTGAGTATAACAAGCATGCTTTACTGCATATGCAGACTGATTTTACTGTTGTGGTTTAGTAACACTTTAATACTTACATTTCCCACAGGCAGTGTGCCAAAGCTGCACTCCAGGAATTCAGCCAATTTCTAAAATGTACCATGGAATAAATCCAAGGAGTTGTATGCCATCCCTTTAATTTACAAGTTAAGTTTTTTACCAAGCGCTGGGAGCATAGATATCGCTATACTTGCGCACTGCGATGCTGGACCTTCTTTTCTTATCTCTAACAGCTGCAGAGTCACATGTACCCACTCTGCCTGCCCCTCCTGCCTAATTACAGAGTGCTTTGCATTACATGAACCTATTCACAAAATGCAAAGCCTTCTGTGAATGGACAGCAGAGGGGAGAGGTAGAGCTGCAGCTGTGTGAGAAAACAGCATCTTGTCAGAGCTTTGATAGCTGTATTCCAGGCGCTCAGTAAAAGTATCAGATGCAAATAAGAGATAAGTCTATAGTAAGCCAGCAGATTTTAGACAGTGGTTGATTTCCTGGAGTTTAGCTTTAAATCTTCTCTCAATTGAAGTGCTCAAAGCGCTACTGCTGTCAGATGGGCGTGTCAAAAAGCATGTCCCTCTTGGGCGCTTTGGTTTTCTTGCTGGCCCCTAAATCTCCCTACACACTGCCTTCCAGAAAAGTGAGTATAAACATTCTTGTACAAGGTGGCTTTAGTTTTATCTTTTGGAGTTAGTGGCAGGGTCACTAATGTCATGTTTTGTGTCACCACTGGAGTCCACTGAAATCTGGCCAAGTTGTGAAGGGTAGAGTGGCCAAGTTGTGAAGGGTAGAGTGGCCTACACATTCCGATCCTATCCTCCTCACTCTTAATAAACGAATATTATACTTTTTTTTTTAATTGAAAATTATTCCACTGGTGTGTCTCACTTCTCCACTACAGAAGTGCATATTTTTAGACAAGTGAAGTTATCTGATCTCCTGACCACAGGGTAATCATCCATCTTGCTTAATTCCCACCATGAAAGATTGCCTGTACATGATGACAAATCCTACGCCTCCACACAATTATTTACTTGCACCACAAATTGTGCCCTGTTAGGCAATTTAATCCTCCGAATTGTGTAGTAAGGCTGTTTGATCCTGTCTTCTCTGATCCTCCCCTTCTTCCACAGTCCTCAATCCATCTCCTGATAGAACATAGCCCTGGGGGCACTCTGTACAGTTTTTTTTTCTTTGGGAGGGTGGATGTGATTGACACAGGGCCAATCAGCACTGTCCAGACAGAAGTTCAGAGGTCCTGCAGCCTCATAGGACAGCCAGAGTAGAGTGAAAACTCCCCCTACAAGCTTTAACCAGACACTGATAGAAGTCATAAGACTGCTATATACTGCTTATGAGAAAAGGTATTTAGCAGGTTATTTTTATGATTGCATTTGCATGTTCTGTGTACTGTGAGAGACCAGATATAGTGAATGCAGGGTCCTGGGTTTAGTAACACTTTACGGCTGAATGGTCTAAGATGGGGGTAGGCAACCTCGGCACTCCAGCTGTGGTGAAACTACAAATCCCATCATGCCTCTGCCTCTAGGAGTCATGCCTGTGATTGTGAGGGTCTTGCAATGTCTCATGGGACTTGTAGTTTCACCACAGCTGGAGGGCTGAGGTTGCCTACCCCTGGTCTATGAGGTCCGACTTCTTTCATGGGGAACATGCTTGCATTAAAGCATGTTAAAAGTGCTTTCTGTTACGGCCACCCTTTCATTTAAATGAGCTGCCAACGGACAAGAATGGGCAAAAAAAAAAAAAAACGCCTATAATTTTTTTCCCCTGCGTATCCCACCACATAGGTTGTCATGAATTGTGGGGTGCTTTGCCATAAGGTGCACATTATTGCAACGCAATAGCGTGAAGCCTCCTTAAATATAAAATTTTGTTACAGAAAGAAAGATGTTCATTTTACCCTGTAGATGGATTCAGCATTGAAACTATTCCAAAATGATGTTAAAATCAAGGTTTCCTATTTTTATTTGAAATATTATATACTTTTACTGTTTCTCTGAGAGCTGCAGCAGATTGCTCCAAATTCATTCTTCACAAATGGTAGCTATGTGAAAATATAAAAATGGCACTAATTCTGTATTTTTCAATCATTCCTCTATCAGAAGAGCTTGCACTAACATAATCATTCATATTATGTGTTCGGCACCTTTCACATAATGAAAAAAGTTCTACACAAATAGATAGAAAGTTAGATATCACTATGGTAAGCTGCCTCTGTGTTATTTATCATTGCATTAAGTTGGCCCATTCATTTTGTATGGGCTGCCAATGTACAAGAACAAAGAAAAACAATGGACATGCAGCATTTTTGCCAATGCAGTACACCACAACATACAGTTACTATGCGTTTTTGGTGCGATGCAAGGTATGTGTGTAAGAGCTGCATTGACTTGCCACTGCAATGTGTGAATGCATGTAACACGCATTAGCAAGCTCCTTGTTGCCATGTTCAATACCGCAAATCATTGCAGCACAGTTGATTGTTTCAGCCCTACATCCTGGTGGCAGAGTTAATCGCAAAAAACTAGCATAACATCAGATTTAAGCTACATAAGTAGCTCATAGATGATTCAATTTTTTTCGTTTCACCAGTGGGTTGTAGTAAAAAAAACCTGACCTGACTCCCCCATGCATACATTTCCCCCCATCCACACATCACTCCCGCTGTGCTTTTGTGTTCTGACAGCGGGGAGATACATTGATCAGCACTGCTGACTATAGCCTTGAGAGGCATTTATCCGACAGACTGGTTGTATAAAAGTCAGTTGATAGGTCGACTTCTGTACAACCACTGTCCCCATACATGGATCGAAGTTTGACCGATCCCTACTGAATCGCCCATGTATGGATGGCTTTAGACTAGATGTATTTCAAATTAGATTTAATGATGGAGAGGAGGAATCTCAGCAATAGCTATATGGGCAGCAATAAACTCTACCATTGTGGTATCGCTCTTTTGTAGTTGTATTCGCTTACTTTTATTTTATACACATTTTGGAAAATACTTTATTAGGAGATTTGACATTTTATTGTTGATGCCTTTCCAGTAGAGTAACTGGGAAGTATAAAAGAAACCAGTGGTGTGATAGTAAACTAGTAAAATGTTGTCTAAAGAAACTTTTACATGTTCACTACTGAAATTAGCATAATGTGCAATGGCTTCACTCTTCCAAAGCTCAAACTGGAAGGGAGTGTGGGCTTCCTATCCCTGGATGACCCCTACTTGTGTGCCCACCTCTAGAAGAATACAATGGTACTGTAGAGGGTCATTCCCATCTGATATTATTGAATTACTTCCATAATTATGAAGTATACTCAGAGCTTTTTTTCAGCTGGAACGCAGGGGAATGCAGTTCCAGCACTGAATGGATGTAATGGCAAGAGGTGCTAGGCTGTTCTGGAGGACCTATTCATGCTGGACACTGAGAGATCTATTGTCACTGGGGTGATTTATTGTTGCAGGGGGTCTGTTGTTGCCGGGGAGGGTTATTGTTACTGGCAGGGAATCTATTGTTGCTGGGGGGTAAGTCTTATGTTGCTTGGAGGTCAGTTGTTGCTGGGAGTGATGTGCTGTTGAGGGAGGGGTCTATTATTGCTGGCTTCTGGAGGGTCTTGTTATTGTTAAGAAATTCCATACAAATGTTACTTGGTCCTTTATTCACCAAAAAAGGATGATACTGGGAGGTGGGTAGGGATGGAACCAAGGAACGGTGCTCGGAGGTGGGTAGGGGCGGAGATAAGGGGCGACTCGTATAAGGGGAGTACCTGCACCTATTCTCTGAAAAAAAAAAGCCCTGAGTATAGTACATCCTTATTAGGGACGCACATGCATGTCAGAGATATAGTATTTTCCATAAATAAAAGTTGGGCATCCGGAGATTATGTTGGGTGTGTATGTGTGGAGAAAACACTGATGCAAAGAAGCATTGGCACTTACAAGAGTACGACCACATACAGCCTTTCACTTATATGGCAGGCTGTACATGGCACTTGAGGCTGCCCATGTATGAAAACACTTGGAAATGACCCCAAATGCCTGTTAAGGTCCCATGTGCATGAACTAGCAGAAAACAAGGCGTTCTGTAAATTGAAAATCGGAGGGGATGTGACAGGGTCACTTGTCTGTATGAGAGCCGTAGTTGTCAGTAAACACGACTGCTCTGAACATTTAACACAAATGACAAGTGGTAATTTTCTTCTCTTCAAGAAATGATATAGATCCCTGTAGCTGGAGTTCCATTTTAAATTCTGGTCATCTCTTGCATACATCTTAAATCAGATTTATAGTCGATGTTCCTGGCCAGCTTCTGAGATGAGCAAGAAGGAAATGTGCTGAAAACACTTACCTAGTCTTGGTTTTTCATATACGCACCATCTCTGGCAGTCTTTTGTTGCATTGACAGAGGAAGGGGGGTAATTGAGACAAGCAAATTTCAGCCTTAATTCAAGAGCGTGTTAAATAATGTAATTTCTTCAGGATGAGTTTACGTATTTAGACACAGTATGTAATAAAATATAAGTTCATTTCTTTGCACTTGTCACTGCAGCTGTTCAGCTGCAATGCCGGGTGCATTGGTTGACATGAAAATAGTATGCCTTCCCGTGATTACAAAGCTTTCAATTAAATATTACAGTGAAAAATATGACAATACAAGCAGGTCAAATGTGAAAATGATGTCCATAATTAAAGTTAGAACAGATTCCTTTAACATGCTATCATTCCATTTACAGGTGCTAGCCACAGGGCTAAGTGGCCTCTACTCATCATTACCTACTAAGCTGGACGACAAAGGGGAAGAGTGGCATTGTCTAGTTAAAGAGGACTGGCTTCAAGTTCCGACACTCATACAGTTCATGAATTCTCTTGAGTTCTGCAATGCAGTAATACAGGTTAGAGAATGTGTTTTGTCACTCCATACCACAGAACTAATACACAAATCATTTTTACCATTGTTATTATTTTCATTAGTACGTCATTTTGTCGCCATGTATACAAATAAGCAGCATGTTATACAATTAGAAGTATGCATATGCAAAGAAGTCCCTACCGGTCAAATTTCGGTTTATCACTGCAAGCTGCTAATTGTGTTTTTTGATCTTTTATTTTATTTGGATTGTATAAAAAATATAATTGCGTTCAAACCCAGTTCATGTATAAAATAATTAACGATAAGTGTTTTCTGCATGAGAAATGTTTTGTTTAAAATGCTAAGCCTATTATTTTTATTGCCAGGCACCCTTAGATGCTAAAGAACATTTGAAGGTCGCTGTGATATTATTACTTTGGGTCTGAAATTATATTTCCAGAAAGAGTTCATGTAGTTTATTATGCCTTACTTGTGTAATACTTAACCCATAGCTCCCAACTGTCCCTGATTTGGAGCAATGTCCCTCTGTCCCTCATTCCACCTCATTTGTCCCTCATTTTGGTCTGAGCCATATAGTTGTATATAAAATGCACTTTTTATCTTTCAAAAAGTGTTTTCCAGTGCTAAACCTTTCATCCAATTTCTAAATTGCTGCATTTGTACATTTTAAAAGCCAATATAAAGGAATAGTAGTGGTAAAAAAAAGTCCTTGTGGATTTAATTAACCTTTTTTTTGGTTAATTTTCCTTTACGGGGGTGTGGCAGGGGGCATGTCCTATGCCTACATACATTTGTTAGTAGATGTCCCTCATTCCCATCTCAAAATGTTGGGAGATATGCTTAGCCCCCTTGCATTGTGTTGCACAGGTTGGGCTGCCTGCTCTCACATGTTGTAAGCATTGTGTTCATTTTGACCGTATTCATTTCTGTTTGCCATTGATGTGAAAACCTCATATTGCCCACAACATTATTGAGTACTACGTTTCTCACAGCCTCTAGCATTACAAGCTCTAGCATGTTTCCTCAGACATAACATGGTTAAATCCAATCCAAGTTCAAAGAGAACATGTAGTTGCTTACGCCATAAAGTGAGAGATATTTACAAGTCAGGTGTTGGAAGTTCATGCGGTATTAGCCGTAAGCCCTCAGTTAAAATGAAAATCACTATCAATTTGAGGTTTCTTTGTCCTGTCTAGTGGTCAGAAATAGGTCTATGTGTTTCTTACCTGGTTTAGAAGGAATGCTTGTTGGCAGGGGTGTTACTAGGTCTACAAAAGTTCTGGGGCTAGAGCCCATAGCAGCGTAGTAAAGAAAGTCATCCGCTTGGGCGGGCATACACATGTATATACAGTAATATACGTGTGTGTATATATCCCCAGAGAGCCCCTCCTCTTACATCAGGGTCCCCAGAGAGCCTCCCCCCTTGCATCAGGGTCCCCAGAGAGCCTCCCCCCTTACATCAGGGTCCCCAGAGAGCCTCTCCACCCCTTGGGGACCCCTGCAGAGACTATCGGCACCAGATTCGATTCCGCGCTATTGCCCCAAAGGCCACCCCCTAGCGACTCCATTGCTTGTTGGCAGAGATATGTTGCAGTATGCCATTCAGTTCTGGGCACCTGTCCTCAGGAAGGATGTGCTGGAACTGGAGAGAGTCCAGAGAAGGGTAACAAAGCTAATTAAGGGAATGGAGGACCTCGGCTATGGGGAAAGACTACAAGCATTGAACTTATTCTCTCTGGAGAGGAGGATATGATATCAATGTACAAGTACCGTACTGATGACCCTAGCATAGGGAAAAAACTATTCAGTGAAAGGGAATCCAAAAAGACACACGGCCATTCACTAAAACTGGAGAAGAAGCGGTTTAACCCTTAACCACTTCCCGACCGCCTCATGTAGATATACGTCTACAGAATGGCACGGGCAGGCAAAACCACATACCTGTATGTGGCCCTTTTAAATGCCTGCCCGTGGGTCGCGCGCTTGCCACCGGTGTCGCGCTCGCGACCCGGGCGGGAGCTCCGTGACCCCGGCCGCGGGACCAGTGGACCCAATCGCCGCTGGTGTCTCGCGATCGGGTTACGGAGCTGAAGAACGGGGAGAGGTTTGTGTAAACAAACCTCTCCCCGCGCTTCCTACTCTGCCTGTCATTGATTGGCTGTTCCCGGTCATCGGGAAAGCCGATCAATGACGTCAGACGTCAGCCCCGCCCCCTAATGTAAAAAAACACACACACGTCAGAGCCCATAACCCCTCCCCCTAGTGGTTAACTCTTTCACTACAACTGTCATTTATACAGGAATCAATGCATTTAAATAGATTGATTGCTGTATAAATGACAATGGTCCCAAAAATGTGTCAAAAATGTCCGATGTGTCCGCCATAATGTCGCAGTCACAATAAAAATCACTGATCGCCGCCATTACTAGTAAAAAAAAAAATATTAATAAAAATGCTATAAAACCATCCCCTATTTTGTAAACGCTATAACTTTTGCGCAAACCAATCAATAATCGCTAATTGCGATTTTTTTTACCAAAAATATGTAGAAGAATACGTATCGGCCTAAACTGAGGAAAAAAAAAGTTTTTTTATATATTTTTTGGGGATATTTATTATAGCAAAAAGCAAAAAATATTGCATTTTTTTCAAAATTGTCGCTCTATTTTTGTTTATAGCGCAAAAAATTAAAACCGCAGGGGCGATCAAATACCACCAAAAAAAAGCTCTATTTGTGGGAAAAAAAGTACGCCAATTTTGTTTTGGAGCCACGTCGCACGACCGCGCAATTGTCAGTTAAAGCGACGCAGTGCAGAATCGCAAAAAGGGGCCTGGTCCTTTGGCTGCCAATTGGTCCGGGGCTGAAGTGGTTAAACTGTGTAGAGGGTTCTTTACTGTCAGAGTGGTAAGGATGTGGAATTCTCTTCCACAAGTAGTGGTATCAGTAGGGAGCATCGATAGTTTGAAAAAAGTATTAGATGGGCACCTTAACGACCACAACATACAGGGGTATTCGTTGTACTATTGACATAAACACATAATCACACACATCATAGGTTGGACTGGATGGACTGGTGTCTTTTTTCAACCTCACCAATTATGTAACTATGTAACAAACTGAACAATACATTTTTTGCAAAACTATGCAAAAATGTCACAAATAGGTTTCCAAGTATACAAATATAAGAGTTTACAAAAATAGTAAACTGCAAATTCTTCTAAGGGATAACTAAAACCCCAAACACATGCAATATAACAATGTAATTGATGTCATGGCTGCATTATACTTTTTCAGGCTTAAAACATTTTCAGCAAAGTACAGAAAATAAAGCAAAAATCTTGTTACAAATGTATGGGGTTTTGTAAGTTCCTGTTAGCTTAAAATGGTTGTTATTGTGGTAGTCAATTATTGAAATCCCTGCCAGTCCCTCCCTGCCAGAAATAGCGGCAGAAGGGGAGGGGCGGCGGAGGATACGGCTCACTACACAGACTCCCAAGCTGACAGGGAGAGAGGAAGGGGGAGAGGGGGAGAGAGAGGCACGTAAACTGACCAAGATATCATGGATCAGCAGCCTTGATTACCGTGGTCAGCACATTAAGGGGGACACAGAACCAGGCAGGATCAACCAGGTATATTACAACATGGAAAGGGACACATTACACTGCTTTTTTTTTTAGGGTTACAACCATTTTAACAGAAAGCACAAACAACCTTATATTTCTTTTGTAAACTTCTAGTTCCATCAGCCCTAATGTGTTAAAAAGAAGCTATGGTTGTTAAAGAGAAACAACCATAGCTACCCAGGAATAGGAAGTGTGTTATTAATAAAATTACCAGATGACAAAAAAGAAAATAAAATTATTAAAAAAAAAAAAAAAAAATGAATGCCGGTACCACATCCAAGTACTGGTAAGCTGCAATCTTACATTTTTGTTTTCTGGTGTTCGATATGTTTTAACAATAATTCACTATTTGACTTGCACTGGATACGTTGCTGTGTTTCAGGCTTGGCAAATTCTGTACAGGGTTCCATTACTCTTGTAACTTGTAGCAGTGTGTAGAAGAAATACTTGGCATTATAGCCAAAGAAATGACTGATTGCTAGAGACTTGGACATAATGTACAGATAACAGTATAGCTAACAAGAAATGGCATTCAGAGGCCGCAGAGTTCTCTAGTGCAGAAGCAGTGTTTTGGCCTTTGTCCAAAATGCATTCCCACATTATACGGAGCTTTAGATGTAAACTACACAGGGGCTGCCAGTCTGAATAATGATGTGGGATTTAAAAAGTTGCTTTCACACTGCTCCATTGCAAATTTGCATGAAAAACATGTTTTTTTATTTGTCTCTGGTGCGTTTTCTGGGTGCCTGACTCCCAGCATGCATCTGCAAAACATGAACACGTGACTCAACAAAACACACCAAAAACACAACCACAGTGCGTTTATGGTGCATTTTTTATGCGTTTTCCATTTATTTGAATGGGGAGCTGTGTTTTTGTTGTGGTTCTAAATAGGCGCAAAGATGAACCAGGCCGGATTTTTCAAAAAGTCTAAACCTGCACCTTTTTAGCAAGGTAGAAACAAAGCAAAAATGCATCAGTGTGATAACAGCCACAGGTGGGGTAGGTGGATATACAGTCAGCAATTCTAAGTCAAAAACACAAGTTTCTGGTTCTAAGGCATCATGCACGCTGCAGTTAAACATTTTCTGTTTTTTTTTTTTTTTCTGCCCCTCCATTTAGTCATGTTCACATAGAGTACTATGTTTCTTACAGCCTCTAGCATTACAAGCTCTAGCATGTAACCTCAGACATAACATGGTCGTTGCCGTAAGCCTATCAACTTGTGGTTTCTTTGTTAATTGTCCCCTCTAGTGGTCAGAACCTTTAAATGTGTCTCCTATCTTGTTTAGAATACAGTAAATACTTGTTTGCAGAAATATGTTACAAGTGGAATAATAAATTTTTTTTGCACATCTATGCAAAAATGTCACAAATAAGTTTCCAAGTATACAAGTATAATGGCTTACAAACATATAGTATTTACGGCAAATTCTTCTAGGATAACTAAAACCCCAAACAAATGCAATGTAACAATGTAATTGATATGATGGCTGCATTATTCTTTCTTCAGGCTTAAAACATTTTCAGCAAGTACAGAAATTAAAGTAAAAATCTTGCTAGAAATGCATGGATTGGTAGCTTACGTTTACAGGCAGGAGCATTTAGAGGCAGAAAAAACCCCATCACTTGCGTGTTTAGAAAGGAGCATTTGGGCAGAAAAAAAATGCACAACGTGTATGTCTATGCGCATTCGCATGTTAATGTATTCTACTGGCCAGAATAAATTAATATTCTGTCCAATGGAATACCTTAATGCACATACAAGCATGCAAACCGGTATAAACCTTGTGAAAAATGTGGCTTTTCTAAGCTGCTTCTGTGAGGAGGAAAGGCAACCAAAGGAGCACAGTTTGCATGAAGCCTAAATATTATGAGGAGCTGGACTATGATACATTTAGAAGGTGCTTCTTTTAAATGTATATTAGAATAGTAGACCCAACTCTACAATATATACAGTATTTTTTAGTAATGAAAAAATATAGTATATTCTTGTGTATTTTTGTCTGGTGCCCTTTAAATATTGGATACTAAAGCTTGTGCACAATACAAGTGGGCTACAAAACCTTTTTTCTTTAAAGCGGAGTTCCACCCTGAAAACTCTTTCTACATTTTCACAGTCATCATTTCCCAGGAGTCAGTGGACAGGACTTTGTGACAAAAATTGAGTAATTTCCCAACAGGAAATCACACGTATTAAGGCGGTTCTATCTATCTATGTTGCCATAACAACTGAGTGGGACCTTCCTCCGTCGCCGCCCATTGTTATGGCAACTTGCTAAACAATCGGTGCAACGGCCACTGGATCATCGCGCATGCGCGAGATCGAGAGGTGCATGCTGGTTTTCCAGGAAGAGGTTGCAATTGGGCTTCTTGCCCACACTCATCATGGCAACGGCCAAAAGAGGATCAGCTAAATCATATGATTAAAAAAATATATGATTACTATCCACTAGCATATACATATATATATATATATATATATATATATATATATATATATATATATATATATATATATATATATATATATATATATATTTATATATATAGTTTATGTGTGTAATTAATGCAGTGTGAGTGGATGCCTGGAAAAAAAATAAAACCTTTCGGTGGCCAGAGCTCCGCTTTAACATCTTCATTGTGACCTGTCAGTCAAGAAATGTTAGAGCCAACTGATAGCTTTGCATACCAGACCAGAATGTCCTTGTAATCACTCTATTAATATTTCGTGGTCACAGGGGTAGGCAACCACAGCGCTCCAGTTGTGGTGAAACTGCAGATACCATGAGACTATTCAAGACCAACAGCTTCAGGCATGACTCCCAAATGCCTGATGGGATTTGTAGTTTCACCACAGCTGGAGTGCCGAGGTTGCCTACCTCTGGTCCAGAGTATTAAATACTGCAGAAAGAACTTGGAGAATAAGGGTGGAACACTCACCATTGTGTCTTGCAATTAATGTTAAAAGCCACAGGAGCTTCAAGCAAGCTTCAAATGAGCTTTGTCATAGAGTTCTATGGAGGCTTTGATGACGCTTTAAAGCACCACTAAAGCTACATGGGGTATCATTTTTGAAGCAAAGCCGAAGCAAAGCAAACACAAGGTGTAAACAGGACTGTAAGCTAACCATTTTATTTAGTGACATGAGCTTTGACTAGCGTTAAGAGAGCTTTAACAAAGTGTGTCTGAAGCCCTGTTTTAAAGCAAATGTAAACTAGCCCTTACTGCTTCAGGACGTGGTGTAGGATGGGTTTGATAGTTACCTCTATCAGTGTTTCTGCAAATAGCTCTAACTGCAGTGAGCCCTGTTATGTTGTAGAAAATGGGAGAAATCAGCTCAGTGCACTGCACCAAGGGCCGGTGCACAACAGATGCAGTCCAGTGCATTTTGTTTCTGCATCAAAAATGCATGGACAGTAGGTTACATGGGTTCCAATGGCATAGTTCACACCAGTGCAATGCGTTCCAGTGCAGTCAAATAAATTAGAACATGCTGGATTTTTTCTGCACTGAACTGTACTGGAACATAGCAAAATTCATAAAATATGCATCAGAATGCATTACAGCAATAAACATAAAAACCTTGGAAAAAAAAAAGATGGGGAAAAAACACACTGGAACGCACTGAAAACGCATCAAAAATGCGCATGCAGAAACACATCCAAACTGAGTTTTTGTGGTGTGAACTGTAAGCAAAAACGCATCCGAAACGCACTTGGAGTGCGTTTTTGTGGTGTAAACCAACCCTTAAGGCAAACCTCCAAACTTTCTGAAATGAGAAAGAGAGACAACTTTCAGCACAAAGTATATAGGTAAAAGACACACAGCTACGTGAACCAGGAACAATTAATATGTAAAAAATGATTGGTTAAGTGCCTTTTTTGCCACCACTCTTCTTTTATGCTGAGTTTTCAAAATATAACAATAGCAAGTATTTTGAGGATAGATGAAAGGTTTATTGTTATACAACAATTTTGGTAGTTAAAGGGGTTGTAAACCCTACCTAGTCCTGCATCTGTGCACATTCACACAGAATGCGGGACTCGGCCCCGCCCCCGGAGCCCTCGTCATTGGATTTAATTGACAGCAGCAGGAGCCAATGGCTGCGCTGCTATCAATCTATCCAAACAAGAGCTGAGACAACGGGCAGAGAGGAAGAGTGCGTCTCTGCTGAGGGAACGAACGGGCTCAGGTGAGTAAAATGGGGAGGCTGGGGGAGGAGGTCAGTGTCAGAAGTTTTTTCACCTTAATGCATAGGATGCATTAAAGCGGGAGTCCTGCGAAAACATTTTTTTTAAAAGTCAGCAGCTACAAATACTGCAGCTGCTGACTTTTAAAATAAGGACACTCACCTGTCACAGGGTCCAGCGATATTGGCACCTGAGGCCGAACCGTCCCTCGGTCCTCGGATGCTGCCATCTTCGGTAAAGGGAATCAGGAAATTAAGCCTTGCGGCTTCACTTCCCGGTTCCCTAGTGCGCATGCGCGAGTCGCACAGTGCAATCAGAATGGTCCCTGCTGTCTCTGGGACCCGTGTGTGTCCCAGCAGATAGCGCGTGGGATGGGAAGAGGCATAGACTCCCGTGGGAGTCTATGCCTGGAAGTGGGTGCAAATACCTGTCTTAGACAGGTATCTGCACCCCCCTCCCCTTGACAGGTGCCAAATGTGACACCGGAGTAGGGTTACAAAAAGTGGAGGTTCAATTTTTGTGTGAACCTCCGCTTTAAGGTGAAAAAACGTGACGGTTTACAACCCCTTTAAGTGCATTTTCTTTAGAGAGGTCTACACATCAAACCAAATAGCGTGACAACCGAGGAGGAAAGAGGGATTGTGTTCCAAAAAGGACAATCCCTTCAAATGAGGGACAGTTGGAAACTATGCAAAAGGACCCGCTGAACCAGGACCCTCATCACATGATGTTAGGTTGAGGCCTCCAATTGTTTTTATTCTATCTGCCTTACTGATACTGTCAGAGTTTTTACATAGACCTTCTATATTCCTTTCTTGAGTGCTTGATCTTTTGATGTAACTGTTACAAAGGTGGCCAAAAAGGTACATCTACCCCTAAGGATTTGAAGGGCTGTATAAAACAAAGGGGATAAAATAAGGCAATAACTGATACTAGACTTGCGCATAAAAATCTAATTGTGAGGCAAACAGGTAAATAATTAAGATTTGGATAAAATGGAAAATGGTATATATTAATGACTGTGGTGGTTCAGGGCTTCTTGCTATACAAGTCAAATTTTACATTATATTTTACATTACTGTGCTACTGTACAACTTGAAATGTTCTTTAGCAATAGCTGGGAAGTATGTTAAAAAAACACTTAATTTCTAACTTCCTAAAACATTGACATCAATTACCTTGACCTAGAATATCATATCAGATTTTTCAGATATATCTTGTATGTATGGACCAAACATACATACAGGATGTCTCAACACTGAGACATTTGTTTTGTATAACTGCTAATATTTACTGCCCCAACATAGGTATTTGAGGTAACACGAGGATACATCAGTCTATTCTATAAATCTTATTGTGATGGTGGGGTCAGGGCCGTCTTTAATATTGATTGGACCCTTGGCAAAACTTTTCTTGGGGGGCCCCCCATGCAGTTTTGCTCTCCACCTGCACTGAGACATACAATAAATAGCAGCTAGACTCAAAATCAGTTTACTGAATCAGATCAGGCAACAATTGCGATTGGTTGCCAGAGGTTAGAGTGTATCATTACTGCTCACTGACTAGTTGCTAGAGGTTACAGCACACATTACGGCTCACTGATTAGTTGCTAGAGGTTACAGCACATGATTTCTGCTTGTTGATTGGTTGCTAGAGATTATTGTGGATATGACCTCAGGCCCTGAGGGGGGGCATGATATCCCCTATTTACATATGAATGCCGGTAATTTACATATAAACACAGGGTCTGTAGGTGAGTCATCTTTACACAACAATAGGGCAGAACTGGGCAGCATTAGTTGCAGCACTTCACACTGAGATATCAGGACACAGCACAGGACTAAAACCTTAAGGGACGAGGGAATTTAAACCAGGATAGTTGGCAAGTATGGGGCAGCTGCTTTGGGCCCCACAACAATGACAGGGCCCCGGGCAGCTGCCCCTTTTGCCCTGCCTTAAAAACGGCCCTGGGTGGGGTAACCAGCCTAGCAGCTACTGGTCCAGGGATGTAGATGTTCTTTCCTGGCGGGGTTCAGCTCTCTCAAAGAGTGCGCAGCACACCATGAAAAGTTGTGGGTGTAACAAAACTACACAGAGGTTTAAAACTTGAGCCTACTGTATGTACAGAGTGCAGGAGTCAGAAGTATGTAATGCACAGAGTGTAAGTGTCTGGAGTATGTAACTTAGAGAGAGTGCAGGGGTCAGAAGTGAGTAAAGCACAAACAGGTGAGGTGTATTTAATGTCAACAATCTATATAAAATAGATGTGTTCTCCATGCAAGTAATTGTCCGGCGGTACAGTAATAAAAAAAACAGTCCAGGGCACTCACGAAATGTCACCCTTCTTAATTTAATCATAGATTCCAAAGGCTAAAAACAATTAAAACATGTCCAACCAACAAATGTTTCTTGGACAAAGTATGCTTTTCAAGGCAGCATAAATACAGTATATAAAAGCATGTGCTTTGCATGAGAAAAGCTCATTGACTGGATGTATTTTAATTGTTTTCAGCCTTTAGAATGTATGATTAAATAAAGAAAAGTGATTTGTCGTGAGTGAAAAAATTGAATAATATGTGGAGATAAGATGTGAAGATACGTAAGGTGCAGCAAACACGAGAGGGTCAAACAATACCCACAATAGAAATGTATAAAAAATCAATGGGTGGTGTCGCGCTCCAACAGCTATGAAAGTACGGTATAAATGATAATGTTGTCACTTATAGAGTAATGTGCAAAAAAGCAAACTTATAAAATAAACGATAATAATGTCACTTTAAAATATAGGGAGGGTGGTGTGCAAAGAACACATGAATCCACTAATCCTCTGAATGATAGTAATCAATAGGTAAATAAATAGTGACGATAATACAGAGACTGCAATATTATGCAAAATAAAGTGACTGTTGTGCGTCAATTGCTAAAACATCCGGTATGAACAGTGGTATACAAATAAAAAATTATAAGGTGACTGTTGTGCAATAATTGCTAAACGTCCAATATAAGTAATACCAGGGTGCTGATCTGAATAATGAACAAAATAAATTTAATCATAAAATTAAATAAAAAAATAAATAAAAAATAAATAAATAGTTCATATGCACATGTGCAAGATAGTGCAGCTAGAATTCTGCAGTTTTGCAGCAGTGTAGAAATTGCAGCAGTGTAAAAGTGCAGAGTGCAAATCTGAAGGTGCTGGTTATCTTGAACAAGGTGGCACTGTGACTTAAGTTCTGTGGGTCTACGGTGCTAATGACACCCGTAGGTGTGTAACTTCTTACCTTACTGCTGTAAGGTAAGCAGCATATGTAGAAAACAGGGAGGTAGGTGGTCACTCCAGGGGAAGATTTGGGTCTCCTATTCACTCTTCCTCAGACTTGCCATATGTGTATAGAGCCTATGGGGTGATTAATCTGGATGCCTCCTCGCAGGGTTAAGCCAGACACCGCTCATCATACATCAATCATGGTGGTATAGGACCTCTATAGAGTAGTACTTTTTTGTAAAACTTTTTATTGTACATAAAAAACGGGTACTCACAATATAAACAAACACACAGTGTGTTGTATGAAACGAGCGGCGAGCTCGCGGCCAGGACGTCACTTCCGGTGTCCGTGTATCATTAGCACCGAGGACCCACAGCACTTTAGTCACAGTGCCACCTTGTTCAAGATAACCAGCACCTTCAGATCTGCACTCTGCACTTTTACACTGCTGCAATTTCTAGACCAGAATTCTAGCTGAACTATCTTGCACCACTTCGCACATGTGCATATAAACTATTTATTTATTTTTTTATTTTATTTTTTATTTTATTTTTTATTTAATTTTATGATTAATTTATTTTGTTCATTAACCAGTTAACAACCGGCCCATAGCCGAAAAACGGCTACAGGGCGGTTGCTTAACTCTGAGAGGCCGTTAATTAACGGCCTCACAGAATTCTGCTCTTGCGCGCCCCCTGGGGCGCACACTCGAGAACATCCATGATCGCCGGGTCCAGAGGACCCGGCGGATCATGGATCACGGTAAACGGCCGCTCATCGCGGCCGTTTACCACGTGATCGCTCCGTCAAATGTGTGTAATGACGGAGTTCTAATGACGGAGTTCTAATGACGGAGTGATCACATGTAAGCAAACCGGCGTCATTTGATGACGCCGGTTTCTCTCTCCTCCTCTCTCTGTACCGATCGGTACAGTGTGAGAGGAGAGGGGGAGGGATCGGTGGCAGCAGTGCTGTGGGCGGGATCTGTAGTGCCCACAGCCTGCTGTGCAGTCACCACCGATCCATCCATCCATCCATGCTCAGCCATCCCTCCATACCCTGCAATACACAGCAATAGCCTGCAGTGTATTGCTGGGTATTGCAGGGTATGGAGGGATGGCTGAGCATGGATGGATGGATACCCTGCCATACCCTGTGCAATACTCTGCCATACACTGTGCAATACTCTGCCATACCCTGTGCAATACTCTGCCATACCCTGTGCAATACTCTGCAATACTCTGCCATACCCTGTGCAACCCTGTGCCATACTCTGCCATACCCTGTGCAATACTCTGCCATACCCTGTGCAATACTCTGCCATACCCTGTGCAACCCTGTGCCATACCCTGTGCCATACTCTGCCATACCCTGTGCAATACTCTGCCATACCCTGTGCAATACTCTGCCATACCCTGTGCAACCCTGTGCCATACTCTGCCATACCCTGTACCCTGCAATACTCTGCCATACCCTGTGCAATACTCTGCCATACCCTGTGCAATACTCTGCCATACCCTGTGCAATACTCTGCCATACCCTGTGCAATACTCTGCCATACCCTGTGCCATACTCTGCCATACCCTGACATACCCTGTGCAATACTCTGCCATACCCTGTGCAATACTCTGCCATACCCTGTGCAACCCTATGCAATACTCTGCCATACCCTGTGCAATACTCTGCTATACCCTGTGCAATACTCTGCCATACCCTGTGCAATACTCTGCCATACCCTGTGCAATACTCTGCCATACCTTGTGCAACCCTGTGCAATACTCTGCCATACCCTGTGCAATACTCTGCCATACCCTGTGCAATACTCTGCCATACCCTGTGCCATACTCTGCCATACCCTGTGCCATACTCTGCCATACCCTGTGCCATACTCTGCCATACCCTGTGCCATACTCTGCCATACCCTGTGCCATACTCTGCCATACCCTGTGCCATACTCTGCCATACCCTGTGCCATACTCTGCCATACCCTCTGCCATACCCTGTGCCATACTCTGCCGCACCCTGCCATACTCTGCCGCACCCTGCCATACCCTGCCATACTCTGCCATACCCTGCGATACTCTGCAATACCCAACAATACCCTGCGATACTCGCTACGATCAAAGCCAGGATCGTTTTTTGTTTTTTTTATTCCAGGCTTTCCAGCCTAGAGGTGAGATGTGGGGTCTTCTTGACCCCATATCTCACTGTAAAGAGGACCTGTCATGTCATATTCCTATTACAAGGGATGTTTACATTCCTTGTAATAGAAATAAAAGTGATCAAAAAAATTTTTTTGGGGGAAAAAAAAAGGGTCAAACTAAAATAAATAAAGTAAAATGAACAATAAAATATATATATTTTTTTTAAAACGCCCCTGTCCCCGTGTGCTCGCATGCAGATGTGAACGCATACGTAAGTCCCGCCCACATATGAAAACGGTGTTCAAACCACACATGTGAGGTATCGCTGCGAACGTTAGACCGAGAACAATAATTTTGGCCCTAGACCTCCTCTGTAACTCAAAACATGTAACCAGTTAAAAAAATTAAAGCCTATGGGGATTTGTAAGTAGCAAAGTTTGGCGCCTATGGGGATTTTTGAAGCGTGACATGTTAGGTATCTATTTACTCGGCGTATGATCTTTCACATTATGAAAAACATTGGGCTAAATTTACAGTTTTTTTTTTGTAAAGCACAAAACATTTTTTTACCAAAAAAAAACTTAAAAATTTCGCAAGTACCGTGCTAGATAAAAAGTTGCAACGACCGCCATTGTATTCTCAGGGTCTTTGCTAAAAAAACATATATAATGTTTTGGGGTTCATGTAATTTTCTAGCAAATAAATGATGATTTTTACATGTAGGAGAGAAATGTCAGAATTGTCCTGGGTGCTCCAGAACACCTGATGGCGCTCCCTGCATGTTGGGCCTCTGTATGTGGCCACGCTGTGTAAAAGTCACACATGTGGTATCGCCATACTCAGGAGTAATAGTAGAATGTGTTTTGGGGTGTAATTTGTGGTATGCATTTGCTGTGTGTGAGAAATAACCTGCTAATATGACAATTTTGTGAAAAAAAAAAAAAGAAAAAAAAAATCTTGATTTTGCAAAGAATTGTGGGAAAAAATGACAACTCAAAAAACTCACCATGCCTCTTTCTAAATACCTTGGAATGTCTTCTTTCCAAAAAAGGGGTCATTTGGGGGGTTTTGTACTTTCCTGGCTTGTTAGGGTCTGAAATGAGATAGGCCGTCAGTACTTCAGGTGTGATCAATTTTCAGAGATTGACACCATAGCTTGTGGACTCTATAACTTTCACAAAGACCAAATAATATACCCCAATTTGTACTTATTTTTACCAAAGATGTAGCAGTATAAATTTTGGCCAAAATTTACCAAGAAAAATTACAAATTTGCTAAATTTTATAACAAAAACGAAGAAAAATCTATTTTTTTACTGAATTTTCAGTCGTTTTTCTTTTATAGCGCAAAAAATAAAAAACCCAACGGTGATTAAATACCACCAAAAGAAAGCTTATTTGTGTGAAAAAAAGGACAAAAATCATATGGGTACAGTGTTGTATGACTAGTAATTGTCATTCAAAGTGTGAGAGCCCGAAAGCTGAAAATTGGTCTGGTTATTAAGGGTGTTTAAGTGCCCAGTGGTCAAGTGGTTAATCAGATCAGCACCCTGGTATTACTTTTATTGGACGTTTAGCAATTATTGCACAACAGTCACCTTATAATTTTTTATTTGTATACCACTGTTCATACCGGATGTTTTAGCAGTTGATGCACAACAGTCACTTTATTTTGCATAATATTGCAGTCTCTGTATTATCGTCACTATTTATTTACCTATTGATTACCATCATTCAGAGGATTAGTGGGTTCATGTGTTCTTTGCACACCACTCTCCCTATATTTTAAAGTGACATTATTATCGTATTATTTTATAAGTTTGCTTTTTTGCACATTACTCTACAAGTGACAACATTATCATTTATACCGTACTTTCATAGCTGTTGGAGCGCGACACCACCCATTGATTTTTTTATAGATTTGTCGTGAGTGCTCTGGACTCTGCACCCCCCCATTTCAGCACCATTCTTATACGCATAGTACAGACAATATGCACACATGCTGTATACACATATACAAGTAGACATGCACACACATGTATACACAATTTGACATGTAGGAGGAGCCAGTTGATTGGTACTCCAAGAAGGAAGAAAGGCACATGGAGACCATTGAAAGTTGTACAGTTATTCGACTCAGTGGAAATAACAATTAACACTTGAAGAACAGTGGCAAAGTTCTAGCTTCATAATTTCAAACGAATGCAATGTCAGAGTCTCTATAAGTGGTAGGCAGGCCAGCGATATATGTGGCACTTAGAAGAAAGATAACCAGATATATGATGTCAAAGCTATGCAGCAATATCCCTGTTCTGCCCCTCCTCATCAGGAACCTTTCCCTAGGTTTAATTACACTGTCCCTATCCAGCGTGACTCCTGTCCCTACGCTATCCACTTCACAAATGCAGTGGAGCAGTGTTATTAATTAACATTGCCCTCACTAAAGTTGGCCACTGAGGTTATCCAGTGTTGCAGCTTCAAATTGGACTGCTGGTCCCCTGTTGACACCTCTGGAGGCTTCAGAAGAACTCTCGTTCTCCATTCCCTCTATACAGTGGCCAGCAACACAGCACCACCTACAGAGGGGAAGGTAAACTATATCTCCCTACAGACACACACCCTGTATACAAACACGCTACACACACACACACACACACCATACACACACACACACACACACACACACACACACACACAATTACCCCTCAGGTGACATGGCTAGCTGTCCTTTCAGCAGTTCTTGCTGGTGGGAAAGCATGAGGGTGGTGGTGCTGAGGACTGGCATGATGGTTCCTGCCCTGTGTAAGGCTGCCCTCCTTATGCCTGGCAGCAGAGAAACAAGGCCTTCAACTGCATTGGGACCTGGGGCACCAGGTAGAAGATGTGGGGCATGCTCCATGGGTGCCCAGTGTCCATGTCACAGGTTATCTGGAGTATTTAATTTTTGTGTAAACTTGCTTGAAAATATATAAAATAACCAGAATGTGAGGAGACGTGTAGGCAAGTTGTCCAACTTCCAATAGCCTTTCTTGCAAGAGAGATATGTAAAATAACTTTATCTAGTGAATACAAAGCATAACTGGTGCGTATACTTTTGTGATTTTCATGGATAAGTGATAGCCACAAATCTAACCTTATGCAAGCATAAAGAGGGGACAGTAAGCTCTTCATTTTCTGCAGATGTTGTAAGGATTCAAAAAACATTTTTTCTAATGCCCCGTACACACAATCAGACTTTCCGACAACAAAACCATGGATTTTTGTTCGAAGGTTGTTGGCTCCAACTTGTCTTGCATACACTCCGGCCAACAATTACGAACGTGGGAACGTGGTGACGTACAAGACGTACGACGAGCCGAAGTTCAATAGTCAGGGTGGCTCCTTCTGCTTGATTCCGAGCATGCGTGAACTTTTGTGCGTCGGACTTGTGTACACACGTTCGGAAATTCCGACAACAAAGTTTTGCTGGCGGAAAATTTGAGAACCTACTATCAAACATTTGTTGGCGGAAAGTTCGACAGCAAATGTTCGATGGAGCATACACATGGTCGGACTTTCCGACAACAAACTCACATCCAACATTCCCCGAAAATCCGACCGCATGTACGCGGCATAAGAGTTTCAGTTTAATGACTGGAGGTCACTTTGTTTTATTATAGCTACTTTGTTTTATCTTTTCAGGTGGCGCATCCACTTATACGGGCTCAGCTAGTGGACTATATTTACAATGGCTTCCTTTTGCCAGTGATGGCTCCTGCATTACACAAGGTTAGTGAATTTGCGTAAAATATTTATCTTAATGTAAAGATCTCAATCTGCAGTAATGAACACTTCTGAAGGTTATTGGTGCAGAGAAGACCTGCAATGCCCGACCCTTGTCTGAATGTCACAATTAGTTCACTATGTACAGATCCCCTAAACCATTGGGGATCAATAAACATGAGAAAAGGGGTTGGATATTCTCATGAAAGATTTTTTTTCATAAACATGCAAGCTTGGACTGTCCTAGTATGTGTGGCCATAGCTATAGAGGAAGCAGGAGAAAGAACAGGAAGGTATCTCCTTTGACTGAATAATCCAAGATGGGCACTTCCTATTTCACCAAGTTCAGTAAATTGGGAAGACCAGTGGAAACCTGCTGGTGGTGCTCAAAGACATGGGTATAATTTCATGTATATTGGTGCCTTGGCTCATGACTCTTGGCAGGCTCTCTTCATCAGCTGTAACATACAGACAGATTTAAATGTTTTGAACACAAGATAAGCAAGCAATTAGAGAATTTACACGCTAAAATGTGCTGTAATCCGCTAGGGCTCCTTCTTAAATGACAGAAAGTGAAGTACCTTTGTTCTCCTAGAGACTCCAGAAGTGTGATCAAGCGATTCATTTAGTGACTATTAAGAGTGTTCTCTATGATGCAGAAATAATTGACCTCGTCAGCAGCAATAATGCTAATACTATGGCTCAGAGGACTGTGTCGCCTAATGCAGTTAACCCATGGCCTGTTTTTGAAATAGAGATCTATTGTTGCTTTTGCCTTTTTGCAATGCACAAATTTAAAATCTTTAAAGACGGATTCTTTCTTGACACACATTTTCACAAAATGTCTGACATTTTCTTGCCATGTGCAGGCAGGTCTTTTACTGAACAGAACCATTTTTCAAATGATCTAAGTAATTCTGTAAGATGCTTGTGATATGTAAGATTTAGCCTAAAAGTGCAGACATTTGCTTGCTTTCTGGATAAATTACTAATAAATGCTACAGATTGATACTTAATCACTTGTCAACCAGTGACGTACCGATACATTGCTGGATTGGAAGGATGATGTCTCAGTCATCGCTGCAGCAATGATCGAGTTATCATTTTTTAGGTCAGGTGATTCCCTTCCATGCAAAAGTAATCCTAGTGGCTAAGCAGCTGCTGGATTACTTTAAGAGGCAGTGGAAGGGGGTCCCACCCCCCTCCTGCCGCCACCACCTTTACTAGGCTCCCCCATGTGATTGGGGAGTCCGGTAAGGCAGTGAACAGTGGCATCCCATTCCTGGGACACTGAGAGGAAGTTGTGTGACCTTAGAAACCGGAAGTGACAATGATTTAATAATTTCCGGGTTTGATCTCATGTAACTAAGCCATTACCAGCTTGAACAAGCATCTGATCTGAAAAAAGGTGAATACGGCACCTGGACCGGATAACATACACCCACGGGTCCTAAAGGAACTGAGCTCTGTCATTTTAAATGCATTGTTTCTAATTTGTAGCGACTTTTTAATGACTGACATAGTACCACTGAATTGGCATAAGGCCAATGTTGTGCCTATATTTAAATAAGGTCAAAAGTAATTATAGACCTTGTTAATTTAACTTCTATAGTCAGGATTTTTTTTTTCGATGGATTTTGTCAGACACTGGTGTTGCATACACACGGTCTGACGTTCGTTGCTTGTTGAATTAAGCTTTGGTAATAAAATTCATTGGTTTCTATGCAGAAGTGAGCCTGATTTTGCACTTTCCAGCTTTAGTAAATAAACCCCATTGTGTACTTAAAAGTGGGGTATGCCTATAGTGGTTAATTAATGAATTGAATGGTCTAAGGTTATTAGTGGTGTACCCCAAGGTTCATGTGCACGAGAGCCAGCATGGGGATTTGTGTGTGTAAACACACAAATCCTTATTCTGTCAGGGAAGAGGAGACATATTGTTTGTTCCTACGAAGTAGGAACAATGATATGTCTCCTCCCCCAGTCAGTCACATCCCCACAGTTAGAAACACTAACTAGGGAACACATTTAACCCCTTGATCGCCCCCTAGTAATAACCCCTTTTCTACCAGTGACATTTACACAGTAATCAGTGTGAAAAAAAGGGTACAGCATTGCATGGCCGCGCAATTGTCCGTTAAAGCAACGCAGTGCCAAATTGTAAAAAAGTGCTCTAATCAGGAAGGGGGTAAAATCTTTCGGGGCTGAAGTGGTTAAAGGATGTCTTCAATTTACAAGCCAACCTCAATGCACTGTTTAATTGGGCAAATGTGTGGCAAATGAGGTTTAATGTTGATAAATGATAAGTTATGCACTTCGGGGCTAAAAATATGCATGCCTACGGGGGGAATCAATGGTGGAGAAGGATCTGGGTGTTCTGGTAGATCATAAGCTTAATAACAGCATGCAATGCCAAACTGCGGTTTCCAAAGTGAGCAAAGTCCTTTCTTGTATTTAGAGAGAGAGATAGAGAGAGAGAGAGATGATTTTGCCCCTGTACAAATCATTAGTAAGACCTCATCTGGAATATGCAGTTCAGTTTTAGGCACCAGTTCTCAAAAAGGATATTGGGGAATGGAGAGTGCAGAAAAGGGCAACCAAACTGATAAGAGGCATGGAGGAGCTCAGCTATGAGGAAAGATTAGAGGAACTGAGTTTATTCTCTCTCTCGAGAAGGAGATGAAGGGGGGATATTATCAACATGTTTAAATACGTGAGTGGTCCATATCGTAAACTTGGTGTTAAGTTATTCACTTTAACGACTTCAGCCCCGGAAGAATTGGCTGGCCAAAGACCAGAGCACTTTTTGCGATTCGGCACTGTGTCGCTTTAACTGACAATTGCGCGGTTGTGCAACGTGGCTCCCAAACAAAATTTACGTCCTTTTTCCCCACAAATAGAGCTTTCTTTTGGTGGTATTTGATCACCTCTGCAGTTTTTATTTTTTGCGCTATAAACAAAAAAAAAGCAAATTTTGAGAAAAAAGCAATATTTTTAACTTTTTGCTATAATAAATATCCCCAAAAAATATCTAAAAAATTTTTTTTTTCCTCAGTTTAGGCCGATATGTATTCTCCTACATATTTTTGGTAACAAAAATATTAATTGGTTTGCGCACTAGTAATTTTTAAATTTTTTTTACTAGTAATGGCGGTGATCATCGATTTTTATCGTGACTGTGACATTATGGCGGACACATCGGACACTTTTGGCGCTATTTTGGGACCATTCACATTTATACAGCGATCAGTGCGATTAAAAATGCACTGATTACTGTGTAAATGTTACGGCCAATGAAGGGGTTAACCAGGAGGGGGTGCTGCAGGGGTTAAGTGTGTCCTAAGGAGTGATTCTAACTGTGGGGGGGGGGCTAAATGTGACATGACACTAATCACCGCTCCCAATTACAGGGTGCGCTGATCAGTGTCCTGTCACTAGGCAGAACGGGGAAATGCTTGTTTACATCAGCATTTCCCCTTTCCTCCTCTCTGTGAGACAATTGCGGGTATCCCCGTGGACATCGAGTCCGCGGGACCAGCGGTTGGACTCACGGAGCTTGCGGAGATGTGTAAAGGCTTTTAAGGCGTCACCTTTGGAGATTTTTATAGGTACCACAGTTTGGTGCCATTCCATGAGCATGCACAATTTTAAAGCGTGACAGGTTGGGTACCTTTTTACTTAGCATAACATCATCTTTTATATTTTACCAACCAATTGGGTATTATATTGCATTTTTGTGCATTGCAATTTATCAAAATTTCCCCCAAAATTGTGTTTAAAAAAAAAAAAAACGCTGCACAAATACTGTGCCACATAAAAAATTGCAACACCCTCCATTTTATCCTCTAAGGCCTCTGCTTAAAAAACATATTGTTTGGGGGTTCTAAGTAATTTTCTAGCAAAAAAAAAAAAGCTGATTTTTACACTTTTGTGAGAAGTGTCAAGATAGGCCTGGCCTATTTTAAAGTTCAGTTTTGCCCAAAACTATTCATTTTGTTTTAGATAGAACAAGTTTTTATTCTCTCTGTTGGGGAGAGTTCCCCTTAAATCCAGTCAGTACAGGAAGTGATGGGGAATCTCTCAAATGGGGACAAAGGTAAAAGCCAAAAATTTTAATTTTTTATCAAATACTTACTGTAATTTTCCTTTCCTGACTTATCTCTATGACAGCATACACATGCGTAAGCCTCTGCCGCCAAACTCCTGTAGAATCCCATACCATTTTCTACCCCATGGCAGCATACACATGGGAAATATCTAGTCAAACAAAACTGGGTGGGTCTCTAGAAAGAAATATTTACATGCTTCATAGTTTTCAACACTCTCTTGCCAAACTCTACTGTAGTCAGAGAAATGGGCTCAATACAATAATACAACAATGATCAGAAATGATCATGTTGCTGCTTTACCGATTGTCTCTGGCAAAATTTTTGTCGAATATGCTCAGGAAGTGGCAACACTGCTTGTAGAATGTGCTGCCATCTCAGGTAGCGAAATAGAACTTTCTCAGCTTGGTATATGAAGAGAAGTAAACGGGTTCACCTTCAGATGAAACCAAATTTTACTATCCAATGAAAGAATTCGGATCTAAAGACTGGTACACACGGTAATTTTTTTTTTTATATAGCCCAGTAGGCTGAACAAAAAAAAACAGGGCAGCTCATAAGGTCTTTGTACTAACTATTTGATGTAAGTACAGTGATCTCCCCGCTGTGCTATTTTGTTCTGACGGGGACTACCCCCCAGAACACACGGATCAGCACTCGCAGCCATTGGCTGAGAGAGCTGATCTGATGCCGATCAGCTGCTGGTTTTTCAGCATGTATGTTCGACAGAAACCGGTCATGAGATTGGCTTCTGTCAAACACGGACCTGTACACACAAACTGGGATCTAGGGATCTACTGTACTGGCTGATTTCGGCCCGTGTGTATGGGACTTAACAATTCATTGTTTATCACTGGCCTGGAAAGGTGTTCTGCCCAGGGGTGGACTGACCATTCGGGCACTCGGGCACTGCCGAGGGCCCCATGCCACTAAGGGGCCCCATCAGGGTTGCCAGCCTCAATAAGACCAGGGACAGTATGTAAAAATATTTTTTTTTTAAAAATCCCAAGATTGTAGCTGCCCGCCTCTCCAGTACCTTTTCAGTGTGTGTATGTGTATACTGTGTGTGCATATTGTGTGTGTGTATACTGTGGGGCCCCATAATCTCCTATTGCCTGGGGGCCCCATAATCTCCTATTGCCTGGGGGCCCCATAATCTCCTATTGCCTGGGGGCCCCATAATCTCCTATTGCCTGGGGGCCCCATAATCTCCTATTGCCTGGGGGCCCCATAATCTCCTATTGCCTGGGGGCCCCCATAATCTCCTATTGCCCGGGGGCCCCATAATCTTCTCCTATTGCCCGGGGGCCCCATGAGTTGTCAGTCTGCCCCTGGTTCTGCATATGTCCAAATTACTATAACACCACACACCACTACTATGTGTGATGTGCTGCTAGGTTTAATTCATAATCTACTTGCTGACATACTGACCGACATTGGCATTGGCAATTGGCACAGGTCAGGGGGTTTCTTCATCCTGATTCTCTGGTCCTATATAGTGATGACAAAAATATTTTTTATCAAAAGTTTTATTACGTTTTTTTTGCGCTATAAATGAAAAAAGATGGAAAATTTTGTAAAAAAAATTATTTTTCTTAATTTCTGTGTGCAAATTAGTAATTTTTCTTCATAAAGTTTGGCCAAAATTTATACTGCTACATATCTTTGGTAAATATAACCAAAATCAGTGTATGTTATTTGGTCTGTATAAAAGTTAGAGTCTACAAGTTATGGTGCCAATCACTGAAAATAGATCACACTTGATGTACTGACGGCCTATCTCATTTCACGAGACAATAACAAGCCAGGAAAGTACAAATATCCCCTAAATAACCCCTTTTTGGAAAGTAGACATTCCAAGGTATTTAGTAAGAGGCATGGTGAGTTTTTTTAAGTTGTTTTTTCCCCCTTTTAAAAACTTTTATATTGATATCCATATCCTTGGCTATATATGATATGCGCAAAGATTTTATACACACAAAATACCAACATAATGAGACATTTAAAAGGTCTAGAGCAGAACATTTTAATTGTATAGTCAAACTTGTGAACAATAAACTTATAGTAACAGCCTTAGAAACCGTCTTAATTGGCAACTTGACCCATCATGATAAATGAATATTTAATTTCTCATTAAGATTTTTTTTCTCCAGAATGCTGTATAGTCTTGCCTCTTCATCTACTTTTCATTGCTGTTATTTGTCTCTGGTCAGCAGCCATGATGTGCCGTGTTGATGCCTTTCCTGATTCCAGTGGGACACATTGTGGTGTCTTATTGAGCTGTTGCTGTGATAAAATGTGAAGTCACTATTCTAAATGTATACCTCAGTGGTGTTGTTTATGTTTTACTAATCGAATTCCCAGTACAATGGATGTTGCTTGCACACAGTCAATAATGTGCTTGTTTGGCAGGAATTACAAAGGCATAATAAAGGATATTCTATTAAAATTCTGCACGAAACTAAAATAGTTTGGCAATTACATATTTCCATATTCCTGTTTATGCTTCCAAAGAACTTTCTTCATAAAATGATATTGGTTTTTGATTTGTTAGAGCATAACTACGTGATGCTCAAATATTAATATGTTCTCATAAGTGTTTACAGTTTACCTTCATATTACTCAAAAATGTTCTCTGAAATCTGACATTTTAATTGTTCTGTCCTCCAGAAATGATCTAGGCAGTTTTTGGAACACTGGATAGGCTGATTCAGTAAAGTAGTGTCAAAGTGATATAGTGATTTGAAAGTTACTGTAAGCCATAACTACCAATCAGATTTCAGATTACTGTAGCCAGACCAGTTACTGTAGATATGATGTGATTTGTTGTCATGGGTTGTTGTACATCTGTATTGCAATTTGCATAGGATTTTCTGAAGCCAGTTCAGATATTTACACCTATCAATACCACAACAGTGTTGTGGTAATTAAACAATGTACACTATATTACCAAAAGTATTGTGATGCCTGCCTTTACACGCACATGAACTTTAATGGTATCCCAGTCTTAGTCCGTAGGGTTCAGTATTGAGTTGGCTCACCCTTTACATCTATAACAGCTTCAACTCTTCTGGGAAGGCCATCCACAAGGTTTAGGAGTGTGTCTATGGGAATGTTTGACCATTCTTCCAGAAGCGCATTTGTGAGGTCAGGCACTGATGTGGACGAGAAGGCCTGGCTTGCAGTCTCCTCTCTAATTCCTCCCAAAAGGTGTTCTATCGGGTTGAGGTCAGGACTCTGTGCAAGCCAGTCAAGTTCCTCCACCCCAAACTCACTCATCCATGTTTTATGGATCTTGTTTTGTGCGCTGGTGCTCAGTCATGTTGGGACAGGAAGGGGCCATCCCCAAACTGTTCTCACAAGGTTGGGAGGATAAAATTGTACAAAATGTCTTGGTATGCTGATGCCTTAAGAGTTCCCTTCACTGGAACTAAGGGGCCAAGCCCAACCCCTGAAAAACTCCACACCATAATCCCCCCTCCATCAAATGATTTGGATCAGTGCAGAAAGCAAGGTCCATAAAGACATGGATGAGCGAGTTTGGGGTGGAGGAACTTGACTGGTCTGACCTTAACCTGATAGAACACCTTTGGGATAAATTAGAGCGGAGACTGCAAGCCAGGCCTTCTTGTCCAACATCAGTGCCTGACCTCACAAATGCACTTAGACACACTCCTAAACCCTGTGGACAGCCTTCCCAAAAGAGTTGAGGCTGTTATAGCTGCTAAGGGTGGGCCAACTCAATATTGAACCCTATGGACTAAGACTGGAATTTACATAGTAGGTGAGGTTGAAAAAAGACACAAGTCCATCAAGTCCAACCTATGTGTGTGATTATATGTCAGTATACGATCGGAATTTACATAGTAGGTGAGGTTGAAAAAAGACACAAGACTGAGATGCCATTAAAGTTCAAGTGCGTGTAAAGGCAGGCGTCCCAATACTTTTGGTAATATAGCGTACTTGCGCGCTGCTATGTATCTACTAAAACAATGCTTACAAGTGTATCGCTCACTCTGTACACACACTCTCATTAATGTGCTCAAACACTATACTATATTCTATTAGTGCCACGCCACACTCTGTGCAATAATCATATATCACATCTAATCAAATAAACATCTATAAACTGTTTTACAACCTCAAGTAAAACCTTTGACAGGAAAACTAAAATTGAATAAAATGTGAAAAAAAAGTTAAAAATAAAAATTCCCCAAAAAATTTGTGTGTTGTCACAAGTTTGTGCTGCAGTGTAATGAACAGTCTATATAACCATCTCCTCAGTTCACTTCATGTGTATATTCCACAATGTTGTGCAGATTCATATCACAATGTTCATTATTAAATCTGCATTAAATCTTCACCACTTTGTGCTCAAAACTACATGGAACAGTGAACACCCTCCACCAGATGGACTCTCACCTTATTAGTATGACCACCCACCTAAGTTGGGTCACAAAGCGCTTTTGTCCTACCTCTGGGGACTAGACTAGCTCAATGTTTGCTCATAGGGACACAATGTAACCACCCAGATTCTCTTATATTACTCTCGATGTTGATTCCATTCATCCATATGTATGTAAAATAGAAAAATCACTGCACATAGTGCCTTATCATTTAAAACCACATATTTATTAAAACTGTATAAGAATTACACTCACGGGCAAAGGGTGCTGTATAGTGCACCAGACTGGAACTCGCATATACAATATACACTTCTCCAACCTCAATGTAAATACACATCCCTTTGTATGACTATTCTGCGGTAACTCAATTCTCTAGTGTTGTGACGTCATATGGCCCCTCCCCTATGCCGTATGCCACAGTGTCACCTGACTTCATCAGGGGGAGTGTAGCACGGCACTAATAGAATATGGTATAGTGTTATGGTACTGACAGCAATGCCAACACTTGCAGGTGCTGTTGAGTGCTGGCCAGCCCTGTCCTATCTCCTAAAAGTTTCCATTATGATGAGCCAATGGGCATATGTGGTAGTGGGAGGAGACAGGCCAGCACTCCGGAAGTTTTAAAACATGCTTGTTCTAGTACTCCAGGAGTACTGTTTGTATACAGATACACTTGTGATGGTGAACATTGGTCTACATAACTCAACAGAGAGTAGCCAATCAGATGCAGTCACTGTTTGGATATTCTGACAGCTGCAGGTGCTGGCTGTCAGAATACAATAATTGGCAGCAAGAGATACATCCATTCACGCTGCTTATAATGAGTGTGGGGGGGGGGGGGATTGACCAAGCAAGCTGTTCTATCTTTTTCGGCCTACGTGCTGAACAAGAGAAAAGGACATGTGTATGGCCAGCTTTAGCTGTCAACATCACAGTGCAATGCAATGAGGCACTTATGTACGGAAAACATTCTGCTGTGGTCTTGCGGAGGAGATTAATTCTATTGTTGATTTGGACAGATTCTTGTTATCAGCACAATTCTGTCGTACCATAGCAGAAATAAGGCTATTGCCATCCTGCAGAAGATATAAGCAATTAATGAGGCTAATTAACTCTATATTTACTATTCTGTTTTTAAGCAGAAGTCCCCTGTTCTATTTCTAATTAGTTTAACACACTGCAAAGGCAGCATCACTTCTTTTATCACCTATCTTACTAATGAATGTTATTAGCATATCTGTACACAAATGCTATCGGCACCTGAAAAATATTGTACCAGTGTGTCTTTTGTCTGTGAATTACGTCTATCTAGCGTTACAATTTACAGCTTAAAAACTTGATGGTTATAGCTGTTTTTTTTAACATCTACATTTGCTAGGCTTTGCATTGCTGTATTGTATATTTATAGGAGCTTTCTGTAAAAATGGGAAAATCAGTTTGAGTCATCCGTAACAACAAATCAGATTGCAGCTGTCTTTTCATTGACAAGGTCAGCCACTTTCTCAGAGTGGTTTTAAAGGCAGAAGCTTTTGCATTAAGTAAAAAAAAATCTCTGCATCTAGGTTCTCAACCCCCCCCCCCCAATACTCACCTGAGCCCGATCTCAATCCAGCAATGTGCTTGAGAGCAGAGCTCTCCCTCCTCATTGGCTCAGGCACAGCAGCCAAAGTTGTTGGCTCCCGCTCCTGTCAGTGTCAACCATAGCCAGTAGGGAGGGAGCAGGGGGCTGGGCTGAGCCGTGCTCTGTGCCTAAAGCCGGCTCAGGAGTGAGCACGCACGAGTGCCCCCAGTGCAAACGCATTGCTATAAGGGAATTTGGTAGGGGGGAGGAGCCAGAAGCACCAGTGGTGGACCCGAGAAGAGAGGGATCGGGGTTGCTCTGTGTAAAATCATTGCACAGAGCAAGTAAGGCCCCTTTCACATGGGGCTGTCCGTTTTTTACTACTCCGCTTGCTCAGCAGGGCTCGCTCCGTTGAGTGCAGGGACGGACCTTTTAGAGAGTCCGCTCTCCCCTATGGGGGGATCGGATGATTACGGACCGCCTGTCCATTTTCATCCGATCCGCCAGTCGGATGGAAAATAGGACATCCATCCGTCTGGATTTTGCGGAACGGGGCGGATCGGATGTCAGTGGACATGTCACCACTGACATCCGATGCTCCATAGAGCTGTATGGAGCAACCGTTCAGATCCGCCTGAAAAAACTGACAGGCAGATCTGGACGGTCCGCATGTCTGAAAGGCTCCATCCATCTTCCCATCAACTCTGACCGGCTTCCCTGTCCCTGCTGAAGAAAAGCTTCCCCACATGATGTTGCCACCACCATGTTTCACCGGAACCAGAATGGTGTGTTCAGGGTGATGTGAAGTTGTTAGTTTTCACCACACACAGCATTTTGCTTTTAGGCCAAAAAGTTCAATTTTGGTCTCATCTGACCAGAGCAGCTTCTTCCACATGTTTGCTGTGTCTCCCACATGGCTCATCGCAAACTGCAAACGGGACTTTATGGCTTTCTTTCTACAATGGCTTTCTTCTTGCCACTCTTCCATAAAGGTCAGATTCGTGGAGGGCATGACTTAAGCCCCATACACACGGTCGGATTTTCCGATGGATTCTGTCCTATCGGACAATGTTGTCGGAAATTCCGACTGTGTGTAGGCACCATCGGACAGTTTCCATCGGATTGTCCGACGGACAAAGTTCTATCTCCTGCTCTATAAATTTTCCGACAACAAAGTCCGATCACACCAATTCCGATCGTGTGTAGCGAATTCCGACGGACAAAGTGCCACGCATGCTCAGATCACATTGCAAGACCAAAGCTATTGGCTACTAGCCTCTACGTAGTCCCGTCGTAGGCAACAAACGTCACCACGTTCAGAATGATCGGATTTTACGACAACTTTGTCCGACCGTGTGTATGCAACACCAGTGTCGGACTAAATCCGTCGGACCAAATCCGATGGATTTGGTGGTCGGATTTTCCGACCGTGTGTATGGGGCTTAATAGTTGTCCTGTAGACAGATTCTCCAACCTGAGCTGTGGATCTCTGCAGCTCCTCCAGAGTTTACCATGGGCCGCTTGGCGGCTTCTCTGATTATTTCTCTCCTTGGTTGTAACATGACAAAATGTGGAAAATTTCAAGGGGTATGAATACTTTTTCAAGGCACTGTATAATGTATTTCTGAATAAACAATAAAAGATTGTTTATTCAGAAATACATTATAACAGGACTTTTACTTTATACAGATTTCTGTGTTGCACGGAATTGCTTTTTATGATTCTATGATTGTGTTCATAATTGCATTTATCTATTCACTAGTTACCATAGGTTCAAGCTAGCACCTCAACATACAGTTTTTATATATATATATATATATATATATATATATATATATATATATATATATACATACACACACGCGCACATGCACATGCACACGCACACGCACACACATTCTCTTATAAATATAAGTAAAACATTTTTTAAATGTTTATCATGTTTATTATTTTATTTTTGTAAACAGGGCTCTGTTTGACAGGTTGGTCTGCCATAATGTGCTAGTATGCGGTGCATAAAAACACATTATGGCAGGCGTTTACTACTTTGTGTAAATTGTTGGTGCTATATAATCACCTGTAATAAAAAATGGACTATGTTAATTACTAAAGTAATGAATCAGCGTAAATAAACCTTGGATTTTGGTTTCTTTGGGTTTAGACTTCACGTTTGTGTAGCGTAATGCATGGTAAGGCGTTAATTTTCTTAACCATATATCAAAATTCCAAAAGTCTCAATTCATTACCCTGTAGATTTTAAACTAACAATCAAAGTATGAGCTTATTTCAGATACATGTCTATCAACAATTATAACTGTACATCAGATATGATAATACCTTAATAGATATTATTTGACCCCTTGAAATTGTTTTTACACAATTTGGCCCACTGTTTCCTTTGAGTTTGTATGCCTGTTAACACTATATACTATTATTAACTACATTACACAGACTTTTTGGGGCACTGCATTTTGGTTTAATGTACTACAGAAATGTTAAAATATGCCTTTGTCCATGCAAACTAAGTAGATCTCACCCTTAAATAATAATAACATAACCGTAAATACTGGAGCGGGTTAAGGTACAATGTTTAGGAGATCTCTAGAATTAGTTTGTGATCACAGGATATCGAAACGTAACTCCTCTCTTTACTGTGTGGTTGATTTACACAAAACCAGCACAGACTTTCCTTTAACAAATATTTAGCACATTACAAATATTCGTGCAATTTACACTTCCCACAGTTCTCTATTCTATTGCATTAACCAAACTTTCTTTTCAGTACAAGTTCTCTAAATAATGCTGCCCTCAGTAGTCCTCTATAGACATGTATAGATATATATTTGTAATAATGCCCCAGACTGACCCCTTCCCTGTTCTGTGCTATGCTGGGAATGTAGAATGTGTACATCTCAACTATTTCACAAGTAACTTGAGAGACCTACAGAAAGATTGTCAACCCCTTCTGCAAGCTCTAAGTTTGCTTCCCAGCTCAATGACAAATGAAGAGACATTATGGTGCTATATATGTAACATTAAATTGGCAATCACACGAGTTTCACAGTTGCCAAGCATGTTGGTATTATTGGCTTATAAAAAGCTGCATGATGTGCAGGGTTTTACCAACATCAACACTATTATTTACTCATATTTATTGTGCACAAGCGAAACCTGCGATGAGTAAAATATGCAGGCTACCATTACCGACCTGCTTTGGAAAGTGCTGGTTGCCTGGTTTTCTCTTGACTCACTGACCTAGAATTATTATGTAGCAAAGGAATTCAGAGAGAAGTCAAAATGTAAATGTATTTACTGTACCAGGAAATATTGAAGCTACTTGATCAGCAGGACAGGCAGATAATTGGCAGATAGGCAGATAATTAACACGTTTAGAAGCAGAGCACAGCAATGACAGACTACATATTTGTGGCTGGGAGAGTGACCCATTAGAGGGTCATGTGAAGGCCATCTTTCCAGAGGAACGGGTGTCCCTGATGTTTGTGCCTGGGAGAGTGACCCGTTTGAGGATCATGTGGAGGCCATCTTTCCAGAGGAACAGGTAACCCTGATGTTTGTGCCTGGGAGAGTGACCCGTTTGAGGGTCATGTGGAGGCCATCTTTCCAGAGGAACAGGTGCCCCTGATGTTTTGCTGGTGAATGGAGATCTGCACACTTTCTTTCTACATACTATTTTATGTGGCCATGCTTTAATGAAATGACTTTCATGATGATACTGATCTTACTGTACACATGCTGACACTAGGATGAATTGTTTGAAATAATTTGTTCTATTTGGGCTTCCCCTGTCCTGAAAGAAATGTGTAGACGTATGGGACACCATGTAATAATCATGTACAGGCATACCCCACTTTTAAGTACACAATGGGGTTTATTTACTAAAGCTGGAAAGTGCAAAATCAGGCTCCCTTCTGCATATAAACCAATGAGCTTCCAGGTTGTATTACCAAAGCTTAATTGAACAAGCTGGGGTTAGAAGCTCATTGGTTTCTATGCAGAAATTAGCCTGATTTTGCACTTTCCAGCTTTAGTAAATAAACCCCATTGTGTACTTAAAAGTGGGGTATGCCTGTATACTATATATGGTCTTAATTTTTGATCCATGTAATATCTTGTTGATTATCATATATTTAATTACAGTTATAATTATTGATAAAAAATAGAAAGTGACCTTCGCGCTTTACTAATGGATAATGGATTAAATAAATCCACACGTGTAAGTGAATAAATGAATAAAATAAGTGCACATGTGCAAAGGACACTTATAAATATAAATCAAATAGTAAGTGAAATAAGCTCCAATAAATAGTGACAAGTGTGATTCAGTGTAGATAAATTATCTTACATGAATAAATTACTAGCAGCCAAACCTAAATGTGTTCACAATACACAACAACAAATTGATAGTAAAAGTGATTCAGCGCTAAAAATAAAATAAAAACACACAGTAAGAATATCACATCTAATAAAACCCAGTAAAGGATCAATAATTGGTAAAAATAAATATAAGCACATAATAAACACCACAAATAAACTGGTTAATAAAGAAGGTGGTCTGTGAGTCTAATATAACTAAAAAAGTCTGATGAATAAAGGAGTTAAAAAAGTTCAAATCGGGGGATAGCTCTTGTTGACATCACTGGGAGATAAGTCTTGATAGCATCAGTAGTATAAGTGGTTAAAAGACAACTATTTAGAATTCATCCACACATATATATGCTGAATGCTTTTCCAAAAAGCGAGGTGTTTCACAACTGTCAGCAGGGTAGGTTGGTACAATCCTTAAACGGTTCCCCTAACCTCCCACCTGGTATCCAAAGAGTAAGGTGTTTCACAACTGTCAGCAGGGTAGGTTGGTGCAATCCTTAAACAGTTTCCCTAACCTCTCACCTCATATACTCTTTGGTAGCGCGTGTGATAAGGAACGTTGTTGCCCTTCTCTACCATCCGAGCGCTTCTCCCTTTCAGCGGTTATTCACCGCACACTGGAAACAGGGATGTGCCTTCGCGTTGGGACCACTGTCCTTTCCACGCCGTTAGGCCAGCATATGTCTAAATGCGGGTCAATAGCCAAGTCTCCGAACCAATATAATCACCGGGGGAAAACGGGGGAAAAAAATGCTTCCAATGGTGAAGTATATCAAAACATGGGGACTTTATTCAAAACAAAAATAAAAATTGGACTCTTACAAGATAAAAATTTTCAAGTAGGCAAACATTAAAATGGCGTCCAAACGCCGATCTCACATCACTTCCAGTTCACTGCTTCCGATCCCTCCCTACATGTTACGTCATGTGACTTCATCAGGGGAACCGGATTGGCTGCAGTAGCATTGCTTTTATCTTGTCAAACAGGAAGTAGTACGGTAGCCATCTTGTTGTAGCTAAGATGAATATGACCCTTTTGGATTAATTTGGTGTGGTTAGCCACTATAAAAGTTCGCCAACCATTTGCTAGATAGATACGTTTATGTCGCTATCTATTTGTCTCATCCATATTGTAATGTAAATCTAGCCCGTGCAGGTATATATTTATATATATATAAGCCTAATCTGTGTGTTGATGTCACTACAGATTTAATTAAAACATATTATATATTAAAAAGCTTTTATTACATCATGTTTTTATTTAAAATTATATAAATGAATATTAAAGTATTAAAAGCTATATTTTTAAGTGGTATATCTCAGCACAGGATCCGAAAGTTGGACATGCAGAAACAACACCCCGGCGGCCACTAGAAAATGGCCGCGGGGGTGTTGTTTCTGCATGTCCAACTTTTGGATCCTGTGCTGAGATATACCACTTAAAAATATAGCTTTTAATACTTTAATATTCATTTATATAATTTTAAATAAAAACATGATGTAATAAAAGCTTTTTAATATATAATATTTTTTAATTAAATCTGTAGTGACATCAACACACAGATTGGGCTTATATATATATATATATATATATATATATATATATATATATATATATATATATATATATAATAAATATATATATATATATATATATATATATATATATATATATATATATATATATATATATATATATATATATATATATATACCTGGATCAGAGACTTGGCTATTGACCCGCATTTAGACATATGCTGGCCTAACGGCGTGGAAAGGACAGTGGTCCCAACGCGAAGGCACATCCCTGTTTCCAGTGTGCGGTGAATAACCGCTGAAAGGGAGGAGAAGCGCTCGGATGGTAGAGAAGGGCTACAACGTTCCTTATCACACGCGCTACCAAAGAGTATATGAGGTGAGAGGTTAGGGAAACTGTTTAAGGATTGCACCAACCTACCCTGCTGACAGTTGTGAAACACCTTACTCTTTGGATACCAGGTGGGAGGTTAGGGGAACCGTTTAAGGATTGTACCAACCTACCCTGCTGACAGTTGTGTAACACCTCGCTTTTTGGAAAAGCATTCAGCATATATATGTGTGGATGAATTCTAAATAGTTGTCTTTTAACCACTTATACTACTGATGCTATCAAGACTTATCTCCCAGTGATGTCAACAAGAGCTATCCCCCGATTTGAACTTTTTTAACTCCTTTATTCATCAGACTTTTTTAGTTATATTAGACTCACAGACCACCTTCTTTATTAACCAGTTTATTTGTGGTGTTTATTATGTGCTTATATTTATTTTTACCAATTATTGATCCTTTACTGGGTTTTATTAGATGTGATATTCTTACTGTGTGTTTTTATTTTATTTTTAGCGCTGAATCACTTTTACTATCAATTCATATAATTATTGATAGGCATGTATTTAAAATAAACTCCTACTTTGATCACTAATTTTAACCTACGAGGTAATGGATTGAGACTCCCTGTGATTTAAAGTGGTGGGACACCCTGAAAACAAAAACTTTAAAAAATGTTAGTAACAATTTCAAATGAAAAAAAAAAAAAAAATTTTTTTTTTACTTACCAGAAATGGCTGTTGCTAGGCAGATTGTCCTAATCTGCCTCCTCCAGCGCCGCAGTGATCTTCTCTCCTTCCGTCTTCTAGTGAATGGGGCGCAGTGTGTTATGGGAACGGTGTCCCACAACACATCGCGTTCCCCATTCACAAATCCGACTCGCGCATGCGCAGTAGGCCGCGCGCCGACTCGCTCATGTGCAGTAGGCCGCGCAAAGCCGTTTCCCTTACTGAGGATGGCGGCGCTGGATCCGGATCGCCGAGGGACATCTCGGCCTCCACGAACGACATCGCGGGCACCCTGGGAGGGTAAGTGTACTTATTAAAAGTCAGCAGCGACTTTTTTTTAGCTGCTGACTTTTTTTAAGCTGAAACACCGCTTTAAGGAATTTTAAAATATGGTTAAAAAAAGTTAGCGCTATACTACGCATTACCACGACACACAAATGTGAAGCCTAAACCCAAAGAAACCAAAACCCAAGATTTATTTATGCTAACTTGTTTTTTTTTAATCCTTGTTCAAGTTCTGTCTGTATAAATGGCCTGTGCAGATATTATAGGGATAATTGATCCTTTGTTTTACATAAGACTGAGTTTCAGCTAGTCCTGTAGCACAGTGAGATATTAGGTGCAGGCTGTATCCTCAGAGCCCTATTTTGATGTAAATGTAGTAGACACAAGCACAACTAGTTCAACCATGTAATGTCTTCTTGCCATGAAGAATAAAGGCAGTTTAGACAAAATAAGATGAAAAAGATCTTCTGTCTATGTATTTCCATTTCACAGGCCATTGCAATCTGCTGCTTACTAAATATTGCTTTTTATAGCCTATTCACTTCAATGAGCTATAAGGAGTATTGCAGAGTAGTGCTTATTAATAAATATGTCCTTTTATCTTCAGATGAGGTCCTTTAATTTCTCTCTTGGAGCTTTAAACACTGGAGTGGTCTTACTGTGGGTACTGCTGATATTTTATGGCCATAGATCCAATGTAAAAGACTGCAGAAGCAAAAATTATATGTCTTGAATCCATACAATATTAATGCTCCTTCGCACTGGGAAATTTCTTTGTGAGCAATAACGGCAAACATTCAGACAAATTATAAAGCAGCAGTGTGAAAAATTCTTGCAATATGCTATGTACTGGAATAAAAGCAAACTGAAAGCTGTGCCGGTTCACACCAGTGCATGGTGCGAGATCGCATGTGATTCGAACCACACTGCAGTGAAAATCACATGCGATGTCCATGCGATGTGATTTTAGCCATACAGATAGTATGGCTGATATTGCATCGCATTCAGACCAAACTCTTTTTTTTTTTTTGGTCCGCACCAGAATCAGATCGCATGTGATCCAATTCATGTCCGAACTGTCAGTTTGCAGTACGATATGCGAGCTGAAATGGGGATGTCATTAACAATGTATTGACACTCCCGGAAGTTTGCATATGTGTGAAGTGTGAACTGCTGTGCAAGTCAGATGCGATACAGGAACCCGCAGTGGATTCGCAGGGTTCCCACACAAGTGTGAACCGAGCCTGAGACATGGGCACATCTTAAAAAGAAACAGCTAACCTTTGAAATACTGTTTATATGTAACAAAAACACATACATAACTATTTATTGCATGCATATGCTTTGTTTGTTACAAATGTTGAGTACAGTCTTGGAGTCTATATATTAGAAAAGCTTTGCAAGTTCCCTAATCTTAAAGCTGTTTTTCAGTCAGTTCTGCAAAAAATTTAAAGTCAGCAGCTACAAAAAACGCTTCAGCCCCGGAAGGATTTGCCCCCTTAATGACCAGGCCATTTTTTGCGATACGGCACTGCGTCGCTTTAACTGACAATTGCGCGGTCGTGTGATGCTGTACCCATACAAAATTGACGTCCTTTTTCCCACAAATAGAGCTTTCTTTTGGTGGTATTTGATCACCTTTGCGGTTTTTAATTTTTTGCGCTATAAACAAAAAAAAAGCGTAAATTTTGAAAAAAAACACCAATATTTTATACTTTTTGCTATAATAAATATCCCCAAAAAATTTAAAAAAATTAATTTCTTCATCAGCTTAAGCCGATATGTATTCTTCTTCGTATTTTTGGTAAAAAAAATTGCAATAAGCGTATATTGATTGGTTTGAGCAAAAGCGTCTACAAATAGGGAATAGTGTTATGGCATTTTTATCATTATTATTTTTTTACTAGTAATGACGTGATCAGTGATTTTTAGTGGTACTGCGACATTGTGTAGGACAGATCGGACACTTTTGACACATTTTTGGGACCATTGACATTTATACAGCGATCAGTAGTATAAAAATGCACTGATTACTATGTAAATGTCACTGGTAGGGAAGAAGTTAACACTAGGGGGCGAGCAAGGGGTTAAATGTGTTCCCTAGGTGTGTTTCTTACTGTGGGGGGATGGTAGTGACTAGAGGAGGAAACATATTGTTGTTACTACTTATTAGGAGCAGACCATCTGTCTCTCCTCTCATGACAGAACAGGGATTTGTGTGTTTTACACACACAAATTCCCATTCTGGCTCTCGTGCCCGCGATCTTGCGTGGCCGGCGGTCTTTGCGACTGCAAGCCACAGGCATTGGGCTCCCCGCCGCGCGCGCCTGCTGCAGCTGTTCAAAGGGCAGACGTACAGCTACGGTGAATTACGGCAGAGAGCTGACCTGCTGCAGTATAATGACGGCGGCTTGTCGGTTAGTGGTAACTAAACATTTTACTGGTCTTTTTGGTCCCTGCCACCAACGTGTTAACTGTGGGCAGCCGGCTCTGACTCCTTGTGGCTTCACAGCCAGCTGCCCACTGTGCATGTGCGAGCCATGCTGCACTTTGTGAACAGCCTCACTGCCTTCTGGGACCTGTAAAATATCCCAGAAGGGAGTTGCAGGGAGGGAAGTGGGTAAGAACTTCTGCCCATATCGCCTAGGTGATGTGAGTAAAAGTGGAAGCGGGTACCTGTTAACATTAAGTACCTGCTATTACCCCCAAAATTTGTTTCAAATATGGCGGGGGGAGGAGGAAGAGTGGAACCTCCCCTTTTGGGTGGAGTTCCGCTTTAAGCCCTTTAACCTCTTCGGGTAAAACAAAAGTTAATGCCTAAGCACAATTTTGCAACTTTGACATGTGTTAGTTAAACCGTACATTGTCACAACTACTTTGTCTGCAAAGACAGCGAGAGATAGAATACAAAACACAGTGACTGATCACTGTGATAGCCAATCAGAGGCTAGCACAGCTATCAAGTGACCCAAAATCAGAAGTTCTGGGTCCTGATCATTAGTATGGGCCCCGGGGATCTCTGTGAGCACAAAGGGAGATAAGCAAATATGCAGCCCCACGAAAAAAAAAACAGTCCAGTTGGGGCAGCATATTTGCGTACGCTCTGCACCAAGGGGTTAAATTTGTCATACTGGTGTTATGTTCACATAGCTCAAACAATTGTATGTAGTTTCTTGAAGCCCAATCACATGAATTTTTTTTAATGCCCTCTCCCCCCCCCCCCTTACCCAATACCTTTCCTCAGTTCTAAGATGTCCTCAATCTTTTGTGTTAAATGGTGCCCAGCATCCCTAAACATTGAAAACTGAGGAAAGACTGGGAGTGTATGGTGTAATTGACCCCCCCATTATAGCACAATGCTCTGCATTCAGTATATTGATATAGAGGGTGGGGCTGATGTGATTATGTCAGTGCCACACTCTGCATCATCTAAGTTTGCCCACTGCTGGAAGAAGAGGAAGAGGACCAAGCATGTCATGTGGCTGACCAGAAGATATTTCAATAAAGGGTCTGAAGTTGGGCTTTAAAGAGAAACTATGATAATATGGGGTCCAATTTATTTATTTTGTTTTTGTTTGTTTTTTTTGTAGGTTTTTAAGCACTTACGCTCTTGTACCTGTATACACCTTATGGACCTGAGCAATTTTTATATTTCTGCTATGAGCCTGTTTTATCAGAGATAAACTTTGTCATTACATAAGATAACAAAGTAATACATCAATTTTTGGAACCAGCTAGACTTTCTGTTGGCAATATTGTCTTGCTTAAATAATTTTATTTTCTGTAGCCAAAAATATGTAAAGAAGTATTTTTTTTCTATTACCAGTATCGGTTTTAAAAGAAATAGTTTTATGGTAGTCGTAGTAGTGTGAATTTTTTGCACAATTTGTCCTATTTAACAACTTCCGCTCCGGAAGGTTTTACCCACTTCCTGACCAGGCCATTTTTTGGGATACGACACTGCGTTGCTTTAACTGACAATTGCGCTGTCATGCGACGATGTACCCAAATAAAAATGATGTCCTTTTTCCACAAATAGAGATTTCTTTTGATGTTATTTGATCACCTCTGCGGTTTTTATTTTTTTCGCTATAAAAAAGAACTGACTATTTTGAAAAAAAAAAAGTTTTTTTTTTTACATTATGCTATAAAACATCCTCAATAAAATAAAAAAAAAAAATCTAAGTTCTCCACCAATTTAGGCCAATTTGTATACTGCTACACATTTTTGGTAAAAGAAAATCCCCAAAAGTGTATATTGATTGGATTGCGCAAAAGTTATAGCGTCCACAAACTATGGGATAGCTTTAGGGACTTTTTTTTTCTTATGTTTTTATTAGTAATGGCAGCGATCAGCGATTTTTAGCGTGATCAGTGCTAAAAAGAAATACACTGACATTGTATAAATTACACTAACTGGGAAGGGGTTAACATCAGGGACAATCGAAGGGTTAACTGTATTCCTTATGACTTTTCTCACTGTGTGGGGATGGATGCAATAGAGGAAAAAAGACATCTGTGTTCCTGATTAGCAGGAATCACAGATGTCTCTCTTCCTATCTGACAGGGGGACGATCTGCCTTGAGCCATGCACGAGAATCATGTACAGGTGCGTGATTATGCACTTAAGGGCCGCCCTGCCACAGTAAATGTATGTGGAGCGGTCCATAAGTGGTTAAAATTAATTTAAAATGATGTCTCTGTTACAAAGCATGACAAAGTTATTTGCAAATGATTGGCAGTTTTTTTCCCCAAATGTTTACCTTTTTTTAATGCAACACTAAAAAAATCACAAACAAAACAAGTAAAAATGAAAAAATTAGAGGCGCACCGAATGGAAATTTTGGTGCCAAAAATGCAGGATGCACTGCCGAAAACTGAAAATCACAGTTTTTAAAAAATATTTATATTTTCACATCATTGTATTATATTCAACTTTTTAATGAATATCATCAATTTAAATTAATATGAATTTATTGTTGGCCATTATTGGCACCTTTAGTGCAAGAAAAGCTCAAGAAAAATGCAGTCTGTGGTCTCTGACCATCTCTTGTATCATGTCTGCAATCTCTTACTTTAATTTAAACACATTGCTAATAGTATTAACAAAATGTCAATGCGGTGCACCTCTAGCAGATATGATACAGGAGATGGTTAGAGACTGCAGACATGATACAAGAGATCAATGCAGCCTCATCATTGCCCATGAAATACAGCCTATCAGTACCCATCAAATGCATCCCCACCAGTGTCCATCAAATGCTTCCCCACCAGTGTCCATCAAATGCAGCCTCACCAGTGCCCATTAGATGCAGCATACCAGAGCCCATTAGATGCAGCCTCACCAGTGCCCATAAGATGCGGCCTACCAGTGCCCATCAACTGCAACCCCACCAGTGCCCCTTCACATGCAGCCTCACCAGTGCCCATCAAATGCAGCCTCACCAGTGCCCATCAGATGCAGCCTCACCAGTGCCCATCAGATGCAGCCTCACCAGTGCCCATCAGATGCAGCCTCACCAGTGCCCATCAGATGCAGCCTCACCAGTGCCCATCAGATGCAGCCTCACCAGTGCCCATCAGATGCAGCCTCACCAGTGCCCATCAGATGCAGCCTCACCAGATCCCATCAGATGCAGCCTCACCAGTGCCCATCAACTGCAGCCCTACCAGTGCCCATCAAATGCAGCCTCACCAGCGATCTCCCGCTGTGTCATGGAGCTAGATTTGAATTACCCGGGCAGGCGGCCACAGTAACAAAGTCCTGCCTCCTATGATACACATCACACTGATTCAATTTCATTGGATCATTGTGCCGTCTATGACAGGAGGTGGGACTTTGTTACAGCGGCTGCCGAACATTTCAGATTAAAGCTCTGTGACACAGCGGGAGATTGCCAGTCTGCATGACACACAAGGAGAGGATGACTCTGACTGGGGCACGCCAGTATGACACCCCCACAATGTGCGGCACTCGGGGTGGACCGCCCTCTTTTCTGTGCCATTATCTGCACCTTTTTTTCTTTCGGCTGAATGCAAAAAATACCATTTTCGGCTGATATGTTTCGGCTGCTGAAATTTCGTTGCACTCTTAGAAATGTTTTTCTTTTGTAAATAATAGCAATACAAAAAAAAAAAAGCAGTAGAAAACCAATAGCTAAGCGGTGCCCTCCATTATAAAAGACCTGTCAGACGGACCGGAGCCTCACACAGCGGGAGCCTCCCATTGCGCG